>CAJQUW010009605.1:0-172290 GCA_907163375.1 Prostheceraeus crozeri
GTCATAAGTCATAAATGTTTATTCTGAAATATACAGAAAACGCAAAGCGATGGCCGCGAGGGCACTTACAAGCAAGCGTTGATAACGTGTTACATATGCATACGCAAAGTTTAGCATCAATAAAAAATACATGAGATATATATTTACAAATACACCAAGTGATCATGATGTACATGCACATCATAAACAAATTATATGAGACCTACATATTCACAAATTTTCAGAGTCATCATGATATACATCATATACCATATACAAAATACGTGAGATCTATAGGTCCTATATTTACAAATTTGAAGAGTGATGATCACGACATGATAAGAGTTCATTGAATGGGAGTCCTCACAAAGGAGCAAAAGAACGTAAATGCTTAAATCTAATACAAGAATGAATGCAACAAAATCATCTATACAAAATTTACACTTTAATAATGATCATGGTCACAATATATACAAATTCACTCGGATCAATGAGATTGAGACTATTCTTGATCTTCATTATGATGAGAATCATCTTCAATATGGAATGTAGGAATGTATCTAAATAAAATTTACCATCAGGTATAAAAAGCACTTGTCAAATAATTTTATACGAAATCACATATTAGCAGTCACAGTATGAGCAAAATTCACTTAGATCAATTGATTTGAGTCTGTTCTTGAACATCATGAAGGTTGGAGCTTTCACTATTGAATCGTTTAATGAATTCCATATTTTGATGACGCGAAAGAAAAACAATCCACTGAGATACTTCGAATTAACTTTAAAGACTGGCACAATCTGACAGCTGTTACGTGATTGACCTCGAGTAATTTGAGAAGAAAGGTGGGTGGTAAAGAAAGAGTTGAGCGACAAGTCGAAATGATTGTAGTACAGTTTATACAAGAAGTACAAGTCCAACAAAATGCGCCAATATTCTAGAGATTTTAATTTTAACAATTGTAATCTGTGAGAGTAGCTGTCATACTTGATACCAGAGCGTTTACAGACGATGCGGGTGAAGAATCTCTGAACACGCTCAATACGAAAAATGTCGCGTTTGAGGTACGGTGAAAAGATTACACTTCCATATTCCAAGAGAGGGCGAACAAAGACAACAAAGGCTTTCATCAAGATACGAGAGTTGTGGCAAACGAAAGATTTTAGGATACAGTATGCTCTGGCATATGCGATTGAGCTGATGCGCGCACAGTGATCACTAAATCTGAGATCCGATGAGATTAAAAAGCCTACGTCTTTCACAGTGACTGAATTTTTCAGGGATACGCTGTCGAGATGATAGTTGACGAAAGGAGCATATCGATCTCCAGCAGTAAACAGCAAGCTTTTTTGCATAGAAATCTTCAGTTGCCACGTTTTACACCAATTATCAAATTTGAGAAGAGTATGTTTTAGGTCTGAAGATACTTGTGAAGAGGAGTTATAACTTCTGGTTGACATAAATTTCAAGTCATCAGCATAAAGGCGGGCTGAAGTCGATCCAACAAGGCAGTCAAACACGTCATTGACATAAAGAAGGAACAATACAGGTCCAAGAACAGAGCCTTGGGGTACGCCACTTGTAACAGCTACCGCGTCCGAAGTGATGGTGCTGATTTTGACTTTCTGAGTTCGATTACATAGATAATTATTAATCCATTGGAGCAATTGACCATTGAAACCATAGCTTGAGAGTTTATGGAGAAGCTTAGGTATTGATACTGTGTCGAAGCCCTTAGAGAAATCAATGTACACGCAATCGAAGCGATTATGGAGACTTAATGCAGAACACATTTCGAATATCGAACTGAGCATGTGTGTAACTGTTGAACGTCGGGGAAGGAAGCCGTGCTGTTCCATGGATAAAAGCTTATGGCTCATTGTATAGGAATATATTTCATCAGAAATTACCCTTTCCATGACCTTACAACAGCCAGAGGTAAGTGAGATCGGGCGATAGCTATTGGGGGAAGAGGAGGATCCTTTGTTCTTAAAGACTGGACAGACTAGAGCTTTTTTCCAAGTAGATGGTAATTTGCCGGTTGACATGGATAGATCAAAAATGCAACTTAATGGGAATGCGAGAGTACTAGCAAGACGTCGAAGAATAAGTAGAGGGATATCATCAGGAGTTTGTGATAATTTAGGCGGCAACCGTTCTAGAGCTCTTTCAACAATTTCCGGAGTAAAATGAATGAAATCCAGAGATATTCCAGGATTCACTCGTTTAGGGAAGGGAGGTAAGGCACCATCGTCTGATGTGAAAACGGATGCAAAGTAAGCATTTAATAAGTTTGCTTTATCGAGGGTGTCAAAAATCATACTGTCATTTTCATTGCAGATGGGTGGAATTGCGCGACTACTTTTCGTTCGGCGCTTAGCATAGGCGTAAAATTTACGAATATCTCCACTCTGAGTTAGCTTCTCCTCTCTAAACATCGCTATTTGTTCTACTGCTCATATTCTTGTGCAACTTCTTTATATTTTGCGGAATTTTTCTTATAATATTTCTTCTTCTTAGCAAGGAGTTTTCGTAGAATTTTCGGAGCTCTTGAGCGATACTTTTTTTCGGTAATTACAGGGACATATTGTGCAATACAGCTATGTATAGTCAAAATAAAGAAATCCCACGCAGTTTCAACATCTACAGAACCATTCATGATAGGTGACCAGTTAATGTGCTAAGGTACGTGGACATGCCATTGAAGTCTGCCTTATTGTAGTCGTAAAAACGACGAGTGGATTTCGGAGGACTAAGAGTGCTCGGTAACAGGATAGAGAATTCAACAGACAAGTGATCGCAAGAAGAGTGAAAGGAAGGGGAAACAATGATTTTAGAGACAACATTTGGACAATTTTTGAGCACGAGATCTAGGATGGCGTTTCCTCGAGTTGGAGTTTCAACCAGTTGTGTAAGATTATTCTGGGAAATACCGTTTAAGAACGTCTCATGAGCAGCATCACCTCGGTTTATGGGAATGGACCAATCTATATGTGGTAGGTTTAGATCTCCACATAAGAATGTAGGTTTGTTTGGATTAATCCACAGATCTAGTAGATCAATTAAGGAATTGGCAGTGTCTGAGGAGACAGGGGGAGGAAGATACAATGAGATAAATCTATAAGATGTTCCCTTGGGTAAATCAATGTCGAGACATAGAAAATTCAAGCAGGTAGTTGATTGAGAGGTTCGACAATTCAGAGAAAAGGAGTCTCGCGCAAAAATTGCAACCCCACCGTAACCATCAGAACGATCACAACGCACTACTTTGTAGGGTGTTGCACTGGTAAGAAGACTATCTGAAATATTTGGTGATAACCATGTCTCCGTAAAAACGAGAACATCGTAGACGCAGGATGAAAGTAGTTGCCAGAGATTAATCAATTTGTTTTTTAATGATCTCGCGTTATTCATGACACACTTTATAACAGAGTTACAAGCAGAACTGCTTTGGCTTACTGTAGGAGCAATGTTTTGAGGGTTGCTGGTATGAACAAAGTTATCAGGTTTCAGTTTTTTGGAGCATCTGACCAATGCATGTCTCTCTTCCAGCTCCCATTATCTAGTTTAATAAAGCGCCAAATAGTACCCGATTCACGAAGGCTATAGCTTTCACTGCGCATATCAGAGGAAACTGAGGAGTGGGGAGAATTCAGCTCAAAGCATCGTTTTTTCAAAGCTCGGCCTTGCGCAGACAAACTGTACCTCAACTTCGTGTCCGAGAAGAGTTTATGAGAGGAGCTAATACGAGAAAACCCTGCCTTGAACGACTTAGCATCGAATGTTGTGTGAAATATGAGCTTTACGATTCTTGGACCGGTAGTCGAGTTCTTTAACCTACCTAACCGAACAACATCAAAAGGACCAGGGCAAAATAGTCCGTTGTCCCTAAAACAATTCATAAGTTCAGCAATGCTCAGTGACAAATCTTCCTTTTCCGGGAAGTTTGACAAAATAAGCTCATTAGGTATAACAAACGCCTGAGCTAGTTGCTTCGGAATAGGTTGCACTCGATTCACGTGAGGCACTCTGGGGCATCTGAGGAAAGGGATACAACTGATGAGAAGATAGTGGGGACTTCACAACACCAGCAAATGACCGTTCATCTCTAGAAGACCCTGAGGAATGCAGGGAGGTGGCTAGAAATTCTATTTTATTTTCTAGTTCAGCGAGGCGTGCCGGGAGAGATTGGTTGATCTTCTTCGACAAGGCATCTATCGATTCGCGTAGAATGGAGAGTGATTTCTCGAGAGCCTCATGTTCCGGATATGAAGCTCCGGTTTGCACATTAGCGTCAGAATTGACCAACTGTGAGCGAGACGAAGAAGACAAGAAACTACAAGAACCATTGACAAATAATGCATCATTCAAGATATCATAAACGTTCTGGTCGAAGCAAAATATAGCTGCAAATGAGTGTGCAGCTTGAAGATCTGTCTTTATTTGTTTCAAGTTTTCAGTGGCTTGACTCACACAGGTTTTACAGAGATAGAGACCAGGATCATCGTTAATGACTGACGATAAATCCTGAATGGAAAGTCCTAGGCAAGAGTAATGAATCCAATCTCTACAACTTGAACATTCAATTTCAGACTTGCTGGATGGTTGTTTGCACCAGCAACTCTTCATTTGGGGAGCTTTAGGGTCTTTTGAAACTTGGTTGGTCTTCGAAAACTGTGACGAATTCTGGTGCGTGACAGACGACCTACTGTTGGAGGATCCAACTTCAGTGCATACTTCAGTGTATGACTTCCTATTATGTACAATGCTACAAATGGAGAATCTGATCTGCCAAAGATGTTTCGAGTCCACTCATAGATGTGGCCTGTCCATATGAACCTGCAGAAACTCCTATCTTCTTTACTTAAAGAAATTTGCAAATACATTTCGGATATATCACCGATTACAGGGAACTTGCACTTTCGGAATCTCATCAAAACATTGATGATGTCGTTCTGTAATTTTGGATTTACAAACGTTTCATTGTTCATATTGAGGTTAATGTACTTAGCTGCACAGTCGAAAACAATTCTACACTTCTTTGTTTGACGATCTTCTTTAATAATTGGAAAATACGGAATATAAAATACTCCACCTTCTAACAGACAGCCACCTTCTAACAGACCTCCACCTTCTAACAGACCTCCACCTTCTAACAGACCTCCACCTTCTAACAGACCTTCACCTTCTAGCAGACCTCCACCTTCTAGCAGACCTCCACCTTCTAACAGACAGTCACCTTCTAACAGACAGTCGCCTTCTAACAGACAGTCGCCTTCTAACAGACCTCCACCTTCTAACAGACCTCCACCTTCTAACAGACCTCCACCTTCTAACAGACAGCCACCTTCTAACAGACCGCCACCTTCTAACAGGCCTCCACCTTCTAACAGACTGCCACCTTCTAACAGACAGTCACCTTCTAACAGTCCTCCACCTTCTAACAGACCTCCACCTTCTAACAGACCTCCACCTTCTAACAGACTGCCACCTTCTAACAGACAGCCACCTTCTAACAGTCAGCCACCTTCTAACAGACAGCCACCTTCTAACAGACTGCCACCTTCGAGCAGACCTCCACCTTCTAACAGACCTCCACCTTCTAATAGACCGCCAACTTCTAACAGACCTCCACCTTCTAACAGACAGCCACCTTCTAACAGACAGCCGCCTTCTAACAGACCTCCACCTTCTAACAGACCTCCACCTTCTAACAGACCTTCACCTTCCAACAGACAGCCACCTTCGAACAGACCTCCACCTTCTAACAGACCTCCACCTTCTAACAGACCTCCACCTTCTAACAGACAGTCACCTTCTAACAGACAGCCACCTTCTAACAGACCTCCACCTTCTAAAAGGCCTCCACCTTCTAACAGACAGCCACCTAACAGACAGCCACCTTCTAACAGTCAGCCACCTTCTAACAGTCAGCCACCTTCTAACAGTCAGCCACCTTCGAACAGACCTCCACCTTCTAACAGACCTCCACCTTCTAACAGACCTCCACCTTCTAATAGACCGCCACCTTCTAACAAACCTCCACCTTCTAACAGACCTCCACCTTCTAACAGACCTCCACCTTCTAACAGACCTCCACCTTCTAACAGACCTCCACCTTCTAGCAGACCTCCACCTTCTAACAGACCTCCACCTTCTAACAGACCTCCACCTTCTAGCAGACCTCCACCTTCTAACAGACCTCCACCTTCTAACAGACCTCCACCTTCTAACAGGCCTCCACCTTCTAACAGACCTCCACCTTCTAACAGACCTCCACCTTCTAACAGACCTCCACCTTCTAATAGACAGCCAACTTCTAACAGACCGTCGCCTTCTAACAGACCTCCACCTTCTAACAGACCTCCACCTTCTAACAGACAGCCACCTTCTAACAGAACTCCACCTTCTAACAGACCTCCATCTTCTAACAGACAGCCACCTTCTAGCAGACCTCCACCTTCTAACAGACCTCCAACTTCTAACAGATCTCCACCTTCTAACAGACAGCCACCTTCTAACAGACCTCCATCTTCTAACAGACAGCCACCTTCTAACAGACCTCCACCTTCTAACAGACCTCCACCTTCTAATAGACCGCCAACTTCTAACAGACCTCCACCTTCTAACAGACAGCCACCTTCTAGCAGACCTCAACCTTCAAACAGACGGCCACCTTCTAACAGACAGCCACCTTCTAACAGACAGTCGCCTTCTAACAGACCTCCACCTTCTAACAGACCTCCACCTTCTAACAGACAGCCACCTTCTAACAGACAGCCACCTTCTAACAGAACTCCACCTTCTAACAGACCTCCATCTTCTAACAGACAGCCACCTTCTAGCAGACCTCCACCTTCTAACAGACCTCCACCTTCTAACAGACCTCCACCTTCTAACAGACCTCCATCTTCTAACAGACCTCCATCTTCTAACAGACAGCCACCTTCTAACAGACCTCCACCTTCTAACAGACCTCCACCTTCCAACAGACCACCACCTTCCAACAGACCACCACCTTCTAACAGACAGCCACCTTCTAACAGACCTCCACCTTCTAACAGACCTCCACCTTCTAACAGACAGCCACCTTCTAACAGACCTCCACCTTCTAACAGACCTCCACCTTCTAGCAGACCTCCACCTTCTAACAGACCTCCATCTTCTAACAGACCTCCACCTTCTAACAGACCTCCACCTTCTAACAGACCTCCACCTTCTAACAGACAGCCACCTTCTAACAGACCTCCATCTTCTAACAGACAGCCACCTTCTAACAGACCTCCACCTTCTAACAGACAGCCACCTTCTAACAGAACTCCACCTTCTAACAGACCTCCATCTTCTAACAGACAGCCACCTTCTAGCAGACCTCCACCTTCTAACAGACCTCCAACTTCTAACAGACCTCCACCTTCTAACAGACAGCCACCTTCTAACAGACCTCCATCTTCTAACAGACAGCCACCTTCTAACAGACCTCCACCTTCTAACAGACCTCCACCTTCTAACAGACCTCCACCTTCTAACAGACAGCCACCTTCTAACAGAACTCCACCTTCTAACAGACCTCCATCTTCTAACAGACAGCCACCTTCTAGCAGACCTCCACCTTCTAACAGACCTCCAACTTCTAACAGACCTCCACCTTCTAACAGACAGCCACCTTCTAACAGACCTCCATCTTCTAACAGACAGCCACCTTCTAACAGACCTCCACCTTCTAACAGACCTCCACCTTCTAACAGACCTCCACCTTCCAACAGACCACCACCTTCCAACAGACCACCACCTTCTAACAGACAGCCACCTTCTAACAGACAGCCACCTTCTAACAGACCTCCACCTTCTAACAGACCTCCACCTTCTAACAGACAGCCACCTTCTAACAGACCTCCACCTTCTAACAGACCTCCACCTTCTAGCAGACCTCCACCTTCTAACAGACCTCCATCTTCTAACAGACCTCCACCTTCTAACAGACCTCCACCTTCTAACAGACCTCCACCTTCTAACAGACAGCCACCTTCTAACAGACCTCCATCTTCTAACAGACAGCCACCTTCTAACAGACCTCCACCTTCTAAAAGGCCTCCACCTTCTAACACACAGCCACCTAACAGACAGCCACCTTCTAACAGTCAGCCACCTTCTAACAGTCAGCCACCTTCTAACAGTCAGCCACCTTCGAACAGACCTCCACCTTCTAACAGACCTCCACCTTCTAATAGACCGCCACCTTCTAACAGACCTCCACCTTCTAACAGATCTCCACCTTCTAACAGACAGCCACCTTCTAACAGACCTCCATCTTCTAACAGACAGCCACCTTCTAACAGACCTCCACCTTCTAACAGACCTCCACCTTCTAATAGACCGCCAACTTCTAACAGACCTCCACCTTCTAACAGACAGCCACCTTCTAGCAGACCTCAACCTTCAAACAGACGGCCATCTTCTAACAGACAGCCACCTTCTAACAGACAGTCGCCTTCTAACAGACCTCCACCTTCTAACAGACCTCCACCTTCTAACAGACAGCCACCTTCTAACAGAACTCCACCTTCTAACAGACCTCCATCTCTAACAGACAGCCACCTTCTAGCAGACCTCCACCTTCTAACAGACCTCCAACTTCTAACAGACCTCCACCTTCTAACAGACATCCACCTTCTAACAGACCTCCATCTTCTAACAGACAGCCACCTTCTAACAGACCTCCACCTTCTAACAGACCTCCACCTTCTAACAGACCTCCACCTTCAAACAGACCACCACCTTCAAACAGACCACCACCTTCTAACAGACAGCCACCTTCTAACAGACCTACACCTTCTAACAGACCTCCACCTTCTAACAGACCTCCACCTTCTAACAGACAGCCACCTTCTAACAGACCTCCACCTTCTAACAGACCTCCACCTTCTAGCAGACCTCCACCTTCTAACAGACCTCCATCTTCTAACAGACCTCCACCTTCTAACAGACCTCCACCTTCTAACAGACCTCCACCTTCTAACAGACAGCCACCTTCTAACAGACCTCCATCTTCTAACAGACCTCCATCTTCTAACAGACAGCCACCTTCTAACAGACCTCCACCTTCTAACAGACAGCCACCTTCTAACAGAACTCCACCTTCTAACAGACCTCCATCTTCTAACAGACAGCCACCTTCTAGCAGACCTCCACCTTCTAACAGACCTCCAACTTCTAACAGACCTCCACCTTCTAACAGACAGCCACCTTCTAACAGACCTCCATCTTCTAACAGACAGCCACCTTCTAACAGACCTCCACCTTCTAACAGACCTCCACCTTCTAACAGACCTCCACCTTCCAACAGACCACCACCTTCCAACAGACCACCACCTTCTAACAGACAGCCACCTTCTAACAGACAGCCACCTTCTAACAGACCTCCACCTTCTAACAGACCTCCACCTTCTAACAGACAGCCACCTTCTAACAGACCTCCACCTTCTAACAGACCTCCACCTTCTAGCAGACCTCCACCTTCTAACAGACCTCCATCTTCTAACAGACCTCCACCTTCTAACAGACCTCCACCTTCTAACAGACAGCCACCTTCTAACAGACCTCCATCTTCTAACAGACCTCCATCTTCTAACAGACAGCCACCTTCTAATAGACAGCCACCTTCTAACAGACCTCCACCTTCTAAAAGGCCTCCACCTTCTAACACACAGCCACCTAACAGACAGCCACCTTCTAACAGTCAGCCACCTTCTAACAGTCAGCCACCTTCTAACAGTCAGCCACCTTCGAACAGACCTCCACCTTCGAACAGACCTCCACCTTCTAACAGACCTCCACCTTCTAATAGACCTCCACCTTCTAATAGACCGCCACCTTCTAACAAACCTCCACCTTCTAACAGACCTCCACCTTCTAACAGACCTCCACCTTCTAACAGACCTCCACCTTCTAGCAGACCTCCACCTTCTAACAGACCTCCACCTTCTAACAGACCTCCACCTTCTAGCAGACGTCCACCTTCTAACAGACCTCCACCTTCTAACAGGCCTCCACCTTCTAACAGGCCTCCACCTTCTAACAGACCTCCACCTTCTAACAGACCTCCACCTTCTAACAGACCTCCACCTTCTAATAGACAGCCAACTTCTAACAGACCGTCGCCTTCTAACAGACCTCCACCTTCTAACAGACCTCCACCTTCTAACAGACAGCCACCTTCTAACAGAACTCCACCTTCTAACAGACCTCCATCTTCTAACAGACAGCCACCTTCTAGCAGACCTCCACCTTCTAACAGACCTCCAACTTCTAACAGATCTCCACCTTCTAACAGACAGCACCTTCTAACAGACCTCCATCTTCTAACAGACAGCCACCTTCTAACAGACCTCCACCTTCTAACAGACCTCCACCTTCTAATAGACCGCCAACTTCTAACAGACCTCCACCTTCTAACGGACAGCCACCTTCTAGCAGACCTCAACCTTCAAACAGACGGCCACCTTCTAACAGACAGCCACCTTCTAACAGACAGTCGCCTTCTAACAGACCTCCACCTTCTAACAGACCTCCACCTTCTAACAGACAGCCACCTTCTAACAGAACTCCACCTTCTAACAGACCTCCATCTTCTAACAGACAGCCACCTTCTAGCAGACCTCCACCTTCTAACAGACCTCCAACTTCTAACAGATCTCCACCTTCTAACAGACAGCCACCTTCTAACAGACCTCCATCTTCTAACAGACAGCCACCTTCTAACAGACCTCCACCTTCTAACAGACCTCCACCTTCCAACAGACCACCACCTTCCAACAGACCACCACCTTCTAACAGACAGCCACCTTCTAACAGACAGCCACCTTCTAACAGACCTCCACCTTCTAACAGACCTCCACCTTCTAACAGACAGCCACCTTCTAACAGACAGCCACCTTCTAGCAGACCTCCACCTTCTAACAGACCTCCATCTTCTAACAGACAGCCACCTTCTAGCAGACCTCAACCTTCAAACAGACGGCCACCTTCTAACAGACAGCCACCTTCTAACAGACAGTCGCCTTCTAACAGACCTCCACCTTCTAACAGACCTCCACCTTCTAACAGACAGCCACCTTCTAACAGAACTCCACCTTCTAACAGGACCTCCATCTTCTAACAGACAGCCACCTTCTAGCAGACCTCCACCTTCTAACAGACCTCCAACTTCTAACAGACCTCCAACTTCTAACAGACCTCCACCTTCTAACAGACAGCCACCTTCTAACAGACCTCCATCTTCTAACAGACAGCCACCTTCTAACAGACCTCCACCTTCTAACAGACCTCCACCTTCTAACAGACCTCCACCTTCCAACAGACCACCACCTTCCAACAGACCGCCACCTTCTAACAGACAGCCACCTTCTAACAGACAGCCACCTTCTAACAGACAGCCACCTTCTAACAGACCTCCACCTTCTAACAGACCTCCACCTTCTAACAGACAGCCACCTTCTAACAGACCTCCACCTTCTAACAGACCTCCACCTTCTAGCAGACCTCCACCTTCTAACAGACCTCCATCTTCTAACAGACCTCCACCTTCTAACAGACCTCCACCTTCTAACAGACAGCCACCTTCTAACAGACCTCCATCTTCTAACAGACAGCCACCTTCTAATAGACAGCCACCTTCTAACAGACCTCCACCTTCTAACAGACCTCCACCTTCTAACAGACAGTCACCTTCTAACAGACCTCCACCTTCTAACAGACCTTCACCTTCTAACAGACAGCCACCTAACAGACCTCCACCTTCTAACAGACAGCCACCTTCTAACAGACAGCCACCTTCTAACAGACAGCCACCTTCTAACAGACAGCCACCTTCTAACAGACAGCCACCTTCTAACAGACAGCCACCTTCTAACAGACAACAACCTTCTAACAGACAGCCACCTTCTAACAGACCACCACCTTCTAACAGACAGCCACCTTCTAACAGACAGCCACCTTCTAACAGACAGCCACCTTCTAACAGACAGCCACCTTCTAACAGACAGCCACCTTCTAACAGACAGCCACCTTCTAACAGACAACCACCTTCTAACAGACCACCACCTTCTAACAGACCGCCACCTTCTAACAGACCTCCACCTTCTAACAGACAGACACCTTCTAACAGACAGCCACCTTCTAACAGACAGCCACCTTCTAACAGACCTCCACCTTCTAACAGACAGCCACCTTCTAACAGAACTCCACCTTCTAACAGACCTCCATCTTCTAACAGACAGCCACCTTCTAGCAGACCTCCACCTTCTAACAGACCTCCAACTTCTAACAGACCTCCACCTTCTAACAGACAGCCACCTTCTAACAGACCTCCACCTTCTAACAGACAGCCACCTTCTAACAGACCTCCACCTTCTAACAGACCTCCACCTTCTAACAGACCTCCACCTTCCAACAGACCACCACCTTCCAACAGACCACCACCTTCTAACAGACAGCCACCTTCTAACAGACAGCCACCTTCTAACAGACCTCCACCTTCTAACAGACCTCCACCTTCTAACAGACAGCCACCTTCTAACAGACCTCCACCTTCTATCAGACCTCCACCTTCTAACAGACCTCCACCTTCTAACAGACCTCCACCTTCTAACAGACCTCCACCTTCTAACAGACCTCCACCTTCTAACAGACCTCCACCTTCTAACAGACAGCCACCTTCTAACAGACCTCCATCTTCTAACAGACAGCCACCTTCTAACAGTCAGCCACCTTCTAACAGTCAGCCACCTTCGAACAGACCTCCACCTTCTAACAGACCTCCACCTTCTAACAGACCTCCACCTTCTAATAGACCGCCACCTTCTAACAAACCTCCACCTTCTAACAGACCTCCACCTTCTAACAGACCTCCACCTTCTAACAGACCTCCACCTTCTAGCAGACCTCCACCTTCTAACAGACCTCCACCTTCTAACAGACCTCCACCTTCTAACAGACCTCCACCTTCTAGCAGACCTCCACCTTCTAACAGACCTCCACCTTCTAACAGACCTCCACCTTCTAACAGACCTCCACCTTCTAACAGACCTCCACCTTCTAACAGACCTCCACCTTCTAACAGACCTCCACCTTCTAATAGACAGCCAACTTCTAACAGACCGTCGCCTTCTAACAGACCTCCACCTTCTAACAGACCTCCACCTTCTAACAGACAGCCACCTTCTAACAGAACTCCACCTTCTAACAGACCTCCATCTTCTAACAGACAGCCACCTTCTAGCAGACCTCCACCTTCTAACAGACCTCCAACTTCTAACAGATCTCCACCTTCTAACAGACAGCCACCTTCTAACAGACCTCCATCTTCTAACAGACAGCCACCTTCTAACAGACCTCCACCTTCTAACAGACCTCCACCTTCTAATAGACCGCCAACTTCTAACAGACCTCCACCTTCTAACGGACAGCCACCTTCTAGCAGACCTCAACCTTCAAACAGACGGCCACCTTCTAACAGACAGCCACCTTCTAACAGACAGTCGCCTTCTAACAGACCTCCACCTTCTAACAGACCTCCACCTTCTAACAGACAGCCACCTTCTAACAGAACTCCACCTTCTAACAGACCTCCATCTTCTAACAGACAGCCACCTTCTAGCAGACCTCCACCTTCTAACAGACCTCCAACTTCTAACAGATCTCCACCTTCTAACAGACAGCCACCTTCTAACAGACCTCCATCTTCTAACAGACAGCCACCTTCTAACAGACCTCCACCTTCTAACAGACCTCCACCTTCCAACAGACCACCACCTTCCAACAGACCACCACCTTCTAACAGACAGCCACCTTCTAACAGACAGCCACCTTCTAACAGACCTCCACCTTCTAACAGACCTCCACCTTCTAACAGACAGCCACCTTCTAACAGACAGCCACCTTCTAGCAGACCTCCACCTTCTAACAGACCTCCATCTTCTAACAGACAGCCACCTTCTAGCAGACCTCAACCTTCAAACAGACGGCCACCTTCTAACAGACAGCCACCTTCTAACAGACAGTCGCCTTCTAACAGACCTCCACCTTCTAACAGACCTCCACCTTCTAACAGACAGCCACCTTCTAACAGAACTCCACCTTCTAACAGACCTCCATCTTCTAACAGACAGCCACCTTCTAGCAGACCTCCACCTTCTAACAGACCTCCAACTTCTAACAGACCTCCAACTTCTAACAGACCTCCACCTTCCAACAGACAGTCACCTTCTAACAGACCTCCACCTTCTAACAGTCAGCCACCTTCCAACAGACTTCCACCTTCTAACAGACCTCCACCTTCCAACAGACAGTCACCTTCTAACAGACCGCCACCTTCTAACAGACAGCCACCTTCTAACAGACAGCCACCTTCTAACAGACAGCCACCTTCTAACAGACCTCCACCTTCTAACAGACCTCCACCTTCTAACAGACAGCCACCTTCTAACAGACCTCCACCTTCTAACAGACCTCCACCTTCTAGCAGACCTCCACCTTCTAACAGACCTCCATCTTCTAACAGACCTCCACCTTCTAACAGACCTCCACCTTCTAACAGACAGCCACCTTCTAACAGACCTCCATCTTCTAACAGACAGCCACCTTCTAATAGACAGCCACCTTCTAACAGACCTCCACCTTCTAACAGACCTCCACCTTCTAACAGACAGTCACCTTCTAACAGACCTCCACCTTCTAACAGACCTTCACCTTCTAACAGACAGCCACCTAACAGACCTCCACCTTCTAACAGACAGCCACCTTCTAACAGACAGCCACCTTCTAACAGACAGCCACCTTCTAACAGACAGCCACCTTCTAACAGACAGCCACCTTCTAACAGACAGCCACCTTCTAACAGACAACAACCTTCTAACAGACAGCCACCTTCTAACAGACCACCACCTTCTAACAGACAGCCACCTTCTAACAGACAGCCACCTTCTAACAGACAGCCACCTTCTAACAGACAGCCACCTTCTAACAGACAGCCACCTTCTAACAGACAGCCACCTTCTAACAGACAACCACCTTCTAACAGACCACCACCTTCTAACAGACCGCCACCTTCTAACAGACCTCCACCTTCTAACAGACAGACACCTTCTAACAGACAGCCACCTTCTAACAGACAGCCACCTTCTAACAGACCTCCACCTTCTAACAGACAGCCACCTTCTAACAGAACTCCACCTTCTAACAGACCTCCATCTTCTAACAGACAGCCACCTTCTAGCAGACCTCCACCTTCTAACAGACCTCCAACTTCTAACAGACCTCCACCTTCTAACAGACAGCCACCTTCTAACAGACCTCCATCTTCTAACAGACAGCCACCTTCTAACAGACCTCCACCTTCTAACAGACCTCCACCTTCTAACAGACCTCCACCTTCCAACAGACCACCACCTTCCAACAGACCACCACCTTCTAACAGACAGCCACCTTCTAACAGACAGCCACCTTCTAACAGACCTCCACCTTCTAACAGACCTCCACCTTCTAACAGACAGCCACCTTCTAACAGACCTCCACCTTCTAACAGACCTCCACCTTCTAGCAGACCTCCACCTTCTAACAGACCTCCATCTTCTAACAGACCTCCACCTTCTAACAGACCTCCACCTTCTAACAGACAGCCACCTTCTAACAGACCTCCATCTTCTAACAGACAGCCACCTTCTAATAGACAGCCACCTTCTAACAGACCTCCACCTTCTAAAAGGCCTCCACCTTCTAACACACAGCCACCTAACAGACAGCCACCTTCTAACAGTCAGCCACCTTCTAACAGTCAGCCACCTTCTAACAGTCAGCCACCTTCGAACAGACCTCCACCTTCTAACAGACCTCCACCTTCTAACAGACCTCCACCTTCTAATAGACCGCCACCTTCTAACAAACCTCCACCTTCTAACAGACCTCCACCATCTAACAGACCTCCACCTTCTAACAGACCTCCACCTTCTAGCAGACCTCCACCTTCTAACAGACCTCCACCTTCTAACAGACCTCCACCTTCTAACAGACCTCCACCTTCTAGCAGACCTCCACCTTCTAACAGACCTCCACCTTCTAACAGGCCTCCACCTTCTAACAGGCCTCCACCTTCTAACAGACCTCCACCTTCTAACAGACCTCCACCTTCTAATAGACAGCCAACTTCTAACAGACAGCCACCTTCTAACAGACAGCCACCTTCTAGCAGACCTCCACCTTCTAACAGACCTCCATCTTCTAACAGACAGCCACCTTCTAGCAGACCTCAACCTTCAAACAGACGGCCACCTTCTAACAGACAGCCACCTTCTAACAGACAGTCGCCTTCTAACAGACCTCCACCTTCTAACAGACCTCCACCTTCTAACAGACAGCCACCTTCTAACAGAACTCCACCTTCTAACAGACCTCCATCTTCTAACAGACAGCCACCTTCTAGCAGACCTCCACCTTCTAACAGACCTCCAACTTCTAACAGACCTCCAACTTCTAACAGACCTCCACCTTCTAACAGACAGCCACCTTCTAACAGACCTCCATCTTCTAACAGACAGCCACCTTCTAACAGACCTCCACCTTCTAACAGACCTCCACCTTCTAACAGACCTCCACCTTCCAACAGACCACCACCTTCCAACAGACCGCCACCTTCTAACAGACAGCCACCTTCTAACAGACAGCCACCTTCTAACAGACAGCCACCTTCTAACAGACCTCCACCTTCTAACAGACCTCCACCTTCTAACAGACAGCCACCTTCTAACAGACCTCCACCTTCTAACAGACCTCCACCTTCTAGCAGACCTCCACCTTCTAACAGACCTCCATCTTCTAACAGACCTCCACCTTCAAACAGAACCTCCACCTTCTAACAGACAGCCACCTTCTAACAGACCTCCATCTTCTAACAGACAGCCACCTTCTAATAGACAGCCACCTTCTAACAGACCTCCACCTTCTAACAGACCTCCACCTTCTAACAGACAGTCACCTTCTAACAGACCTCCACCTTCTAACAGACCTTCACCTTCTAACAGACAGCCACCTAACAGACCTCCACCTTCTAACAGACAGCCACCTTCTAACAGACAGCCACCTTCTAACAGACAGCCACCTTCTAACAGACAGCCACCTTCTAACAGACAACCACCTTCTAACAGACAGCCACCTTCTAACAGACAACCACCTTCTAACAGACAGCCACCTTCTAACAGACCACCACCTTCTAACAGACAGCCACCTTCTAACAGACAGCCACCTTCTAACAGACAGCCACCTTCTAACAGACAGCCACCTTCTAACAGACAGCCACCTTCTAACAGACAGCCACCTTCTAACAGACAACCACCTTCTAACAGACCACCACCTTCTAACAGACCACCACCTTCTATCTGACCTCCACCTTCTAACAGACAGACACCTTCTAACAGACAGCCACCTTCTAACAGACAAGCCACCTTCTAACAGACCTCCACCTTCTAACAGACAGCCACCTTCTAACAGAACTCCACCTTCTAACAGACCTCCATCTTCTAACAGACAGCCACCTTCTAGCAGACCTCCACCTTCTAACAGACCTCCAACTTCTAACAGACCTCCACCTTCTAACAGACAGCCACCTTCTAACAGACCTCCATCTTCTAACAGACAGCCACCTTCTAACAGACCTCCACCTTCTAACAGACCTCCACCTTCTAACAGACCTCCACCTTCCAACAGACCACCACCTTCCAACAGACCACCACCTTCTAACAGACAGCCACCTTCTAACAGACAGCCACCTTCTAACAGACCTCCACCTTCTAACAGACCTCCACCTTCTAACAGACAGCCACCTTCTAACAGACCTCCACCTTCTAACAGACCTCCACCTTCTAGCAGACCTCCACCTTCTAACAGACCTCCATCTTCTAACAGACCTCCACCTTCTAACAGACCTCCACCTTCTAACAGACCTCCACCTTCTAACAGACAGCCACCTTCTAACAGACCTCCATCTTCTAACAGACAGCCACCTTCTAACAGTCAGCCACCTTCTAACAGTCAGCCACCTTCGAACAGACCTCCACCTTCTAACAGACCTCCACCTTCTAACAGACCTCCACCTTCTAATAGACCGCCACCTTCTAACAAACCTCCACCTTCTAACAGACCTCCACCTTCTAACAGACCTCCACCTTCTAACAGACCTCCACCTTCTAGCAGACCTCCACCTTCTAACAGACCTCCACCTTCTAACAGACCTCCACCTTCTAACAGACCTCCACCTTCTAGCAGACCTCCACCTTCTAACAGACCTCCACCTTCTAACAGGCCTCCACCTTCTAACAGGCCTCCACCTTCTAACAGACCTCCACCTTCTAACAGACCTCCACCTTCTAACAGACCTCCACCTTCTAATAGACAGCCAACTTCTAACAGACCGTCGCCTTCTAACAGACCTCCACCTTCTAACAGACCTCCACCTTCTAACAGACAGCCACCTTCTAACAGAACTCCACCTTCTAACAGACCTCCATCTTCTAACAGACAGCCACCTTCTAGCAGACCTCCACCTTCTAACAGACCTCCAACTTCTAACAGATCTCCACCTTCTAACAGACAGCCACCTTCTAACAGACCTCCATCTTCTAACAGACAGCCACCTTCTAACAGACCTCCACCTTCTAACAGACCTCCACCTTCTAATAGACCGCCAACTTCTAACAGACCTCCACCTTCTAACGGACAGCCACCTTCTAGCAGACCTCAACCTTCAAACAGACGGCCACCTTCTAACAGACAGCCACCTTCTAACAGACAGTCGCCTTCTAACAGACCTCCACCTTCTAACAGACCTCCACCTTCTAACAGACAGCCACCTTCTAACAGAACTCCACCTTCTAACAGACCTCCATCTTCTAACAGACAGCCACCTTCTAGCAGACCTCCACCTTCTAACAGACCTCCAACTTCTAACAGATCTCCACCTTCTAACAGACAGCCACCTTCTAACAGACCTCCATCTTCTAACAGACAGCCACCTTCTAACAGACCTCCACCTTCTAACAGACCTCCACCTTCCAACAGACCACCACCTTCCAACAGACCACCACCTTCTAACAGACAGCCACCTTCTAACAGACAGCCACCTTCTAACAGACCTCCACCTTCTATCAGACCTCCTCATTCTATCAGACAGCCAACTTCTAACAGACAGCCATCATCTAGCAGACCTCCACCTTCTAACAGACCTCCATCTTCTAACAGACAGCCACCTTCTAGCAGTCCTCAACCTTCTAACATACGTCCACCTTCTAACAGACAGCCACATTCTAACAGACAGTCTCCTTCTAACAGACCTCCACCTTCTAACAGACCTCCACCTTCTAACAGACAGCCACCTTCTAACAGAACTCCACCTTCTAACAGACCTCCATCTTCTAACAGACAGCCACCTTCTAGCAGACCTCCACCTTCTAACAGACCTCCAACTTCTAACAGACCTCCAACTTCTAACAGACCTCCACCTTCTAACAGACAGCCACCTTCTAACAGACCTCCATCTTCTAACAGACAGCCACCTTCTAACAGACCTCCACCTTCTAACAGACTCCACCTTCTAACAGACCTCCACCTTCCAACAGACCACCACCTTCCAACAGACCGCCACCTTCTAACAGACAGCCACCTTCTAACAGACAGCCACCTTCTAACAGACAGCCACCTTCTAACAGACCTCCACCTTCTAACAGACCTCCACCTTCTAACAGACAGCCACCTTCTAACAGACCTCCACCTTCTAACAGACCTCCACCTTCTAGCAGACCTCCACCTTCTAACAGACCTCCATCTTCTAACAGACCTCCACCTTCTAACAGACCTCCACCTTCTAACAGACAGCCACCTTCTAACAGACCTCCATCTTCTAACAGACAGCCACCTTCTAATAGACAGCCACCTTCTAACAGACCTCCACCTTCTAACAGACCTCCACCTTCTAACAGACAGTCACCTTCTAACAGACCTCCACCTTCTAACAGACCTTCACCTTCTAACAGACAGCCACCTAACAGACCTCCACCAACTAACAGACAGCCACCTACTAACAGCTCCAC
The DNA here is from genome assembly GCA_907163375.1 of Prostheceraeus crozeri. Taxonomy (NCBI): domain Eukaryota; kingdom Metazoa; phylum Platyhelminthes; order Polycladida; family Euryleptidae; genus Prostheceraeus; species Prostheceraeus crozeri. The sequence continues at coordinate 20,116 of CAJQUW010009605.1, forward strand.
CTTCTAACAGCCACCCAACGTTTCTAACAGACAGCCACCTTCTGCCACCTTCTAACAGACAGCCACCTTCTAACAGACAGCCACCTTCTAACCAGACAGCACCTTCTAACAGACAGCACCTTCTAACAGACAGCCACCTTCTAACAGACCTCCACCTTCTAACAGACAGCCACCTTCTAACAGACCTCCACCTTCTAACAGACTGCCACCTTCTAACAGACAGCCACCTTCTAACAGACAGCCACCTTCTAACAGACAGCCACCTTCTAACAGACAGCCACATTCTAACAGACGTCCACCTTCTAACAGACGTCCACCTTCTAACAGACCTCCACCTTCTAACAGACCTCCACCTTCTAACAGTCCTCCACCTTCTAACAGACAGCCACCTTCTAACAGACCTCCACCTTCTATCAGACAGCCACCTTCTAACAGACGTATACCTTCTAACAGACCTCCACCTTCTAACAGACCTCCACCTTCTAGCAGACAGCCACCTTCTAACAGACCTCCACCTTCTAACAGACCTCCACCTTCTAACAGACAGCCACCTTCTAACAGACAGCCATCTTCTAACAGACAGCCACCTTCTAGCGGACCTCCACCTTCTAACAGACCTCCACCTTCTAACAGACAGCCACCTTCCAACAGACCACCACCTTCCACAGACCAACACCTTCTAACAGACAGCCGCCTTCTAACAGACAGCCGCCTTCTAACAGACCTCCGCCTTCTAACAGACAGCCACCTTCTAACAGACAGCCACCTTCTAACAGACCTCCACCTTCTAACAGACCTCCACCTTCTAGCAGACCTCCACCTTCTAACAGACTGCCACCTTCTAACAGACTGCCACCTTCTAACAGACTGCCACCTTCTAACAGACCTCCACCTTCTAACAGACCTCCACCTTCTAACAGACCTCCACCTTCTAACAGACCTCCACCTTCTAATAGACAGCCACCTTCTAACAGACCTCCACCTTCTAAAAGGCCTCCACCTTCTAACACACAGCCACCTAACAGACAGCCACCTTCTAACAGACAGCCACCTTCTAACAGTCAGCCACCTTCTAACAGTCAGCCACCTTCGAACAGACCTCCACCTTCTAACAGACCTCCACCTTCTAACAGACCTCCACCTTCTAACAGACCGCCACCTTCTAACAAACCTCCACCTTCTACAGACCTCCACCATCTAACAGACCTCCACCTTCTAACAGACGCCACCTTCTTGCAGACCTCCACCCTCTAACAGACCTCCACCTTCTAACAGACCTCCACCTTCTAACAGACCTCCACCTTCTAGCAGACCTCCACCTTCTAACAGACCTCACCTTCTAACAGGCCTCCACCTTCTAACAGGCCTCCACCTTCTAACAGACCTCCACCTTCTAACAGACCTCACCTTCTAATAGACAGCCAACTTCTAACAGACCGTCGCCTTCTAACAGACCTCCACCTTCTAACAGACCTCCACCTTCTAACAGACCACCTTCTAACAGCCACCTTCTAACAGAACTCACCTTGCCACCTTCTAACAGACCTCCATCTTCTAACAGACAGCCACCTTCTAGCAGACCTCCACCTTCTAACAGACCTCCAACTTCTAACAGATCTCCACCTTCTAACAGACAGCCACCTTCTAACAGACCTCCATCTTCTAACAGACCTCCACCTTCTAACAGACCTCCACCTTCTAATAGACCGCCAACTTCTAACAGACCTCCACCTTCTAACAGACAGCCACCTTCTAGCAGACCTCAACCTTCAAACAGACGGCCACCTTCTAACAGACAGTCGCCTTCTAACAGACCTCCACCTTCTAACAGACCTCCACCTTCTAACAGACAGCCACCTTCTAACAGAACTCCACCTTCTAACAGACCTCCATCTTCTAACAGACAGCCACCTTCTAACAGACCTCCAACTTCTAACAGATCTCCACCTTCTAACAGACAGCCACCTTCTAACAGACCTCCAGCTTCTAACAGACCGCCACCTTCTAACAGACCTCCACCTTCTAACAGACCTCCACCTTCTAACAGACCTCCACCTTCCAACAGACCACCACCTTCCAACAGACCACCACCTTCTAACAGACAGCCACCTTCTAACAGACAGCCACCTTCTAACAGACCTCCACCTTCTAACAGACCTCCACCTTCTAACAGACAGCCACCTTCTAACAGACCTCCACCTTCTAACAGACAGCCACCTTCTAGCAGACCTCCACCTTCTAACAGACCTCCATCTTCTAACAGACAGCCACCTTCTAGCAGACCTCAACCTTCAAACAGACGGCCACCTTCTAACAGACAGCCACCTTCTAACAGACAGTCGCCTTCTAACAGACCTCCACCTTCTAACAGACCTCCACCTTCTAACAGACAGCCACCTTCTAACAGACAGCCACCTTCTAACAGACCTCCACCTTCTAACAGACCTCCACCTTCTAACAGACAGCCACCTTCTAACAGACCTCCACCTTCTAACAGACCTCCACCTTCTAACAGACCTCCACCTTCTAACAGACTGCCACCTTCTAACAGACCTCCATCTTCTAACAGACAGCCACCTTCTAACAGACCTCCACCTTCTAACAGACCTCCACCTTCTAACAGACAGCCACCTTCTAACAGACCTCCACCTTCTAACAGACAGCCACCTTCTAACAGACAGCCACCTTCTAACAGACAGCCACCTTCTAACAGACCTCCACCTTCTAACAGACCTCCACCTTCTAACAGACAGCCACCTTCTAACAGACCTCCACCTTCTAACAGACCTCCACCTTCTAGCAGACCTCCACCTTCTAACAGACCTCCACCTTCTAACAGACCTCCACCTTCTAACAGACCTCCACCTTCTAACAGACCTCCACCTTCTAACAGACAGCCACCTTCTAATAGACCTCCATCTTCTAACAGACAGCCACCTTCTAATAGACAGCCACCTTCTAACAGACCTCCACCTTCTAACAGACCTCCACCTTCTAACAGACAGTCACCTTCTAACAGACCTCCACCTTCTAACAGACCTCCACCTTCTAACAGACAGCCACCTTCTAACAGACCTCCACCTTCTAACAGACAGCCACCTTCTAACAGACAGCCACCTTCTAACAGACAGCCACCTTCTAACAGACAGCCACCTTCTAACAGACAACCACCTTCTAACAGACAGCCACCTTCTAACAGACAGCCACCTTCTAACAGACAGCCACCTTCTAACAGACTCCACCTTCTAACAGACAGCCACCTTCTAACAGGACAGCCACCTTCTAACAGACCTCCACCTTCTAACAGACAATCACCTTCTAACAGACATCCACCTTCTAACAGACATCCACCTTCTAACAGACCTCCACCTTCTAACAGACCTCCACCTTCTAACAGACAGCCACCTTCTAACAGACAGCCACTTTCTAACAGGACAGCCACCTTTCTAACAGACAGCCACCTTCTAACAGACAGCCACCTTCTAACAGACAGCCACCTTCTAACAGACATCCACCTTCTAACAGACCTCCACCTTCTAACAGACCTCCACCTTCTAACAGACGTCCACCTTCTAACAGACCTCCACCCTCTAATAGGCAGTCGCCTTCTAACAGACAGGCACCCAGAGACCTGATTCGTTTATTTTTCCTTCAGCATGTTTATATGTCTTTTTTCTTCTCTTTTCGTTTTATCTCCTGAATCATGTTGTTACTTCCCAAGTTTTTAAGTAGTGTATGCTTGCTCTATTATCGTGCACGAAGTTGAATTATTGGATTTCCCTGTGTCACTGTCTCTGAACATTATTGATCGACTTCATTCCGACATTATTATCTGCAACATTCGATGTTTAATTTGCTTGACGTCTTTCACACAGAAGCCACGAGAGGCCATGAAGACGTTGTTTTTTCATTTACGAATTCATTGAGAGACACTATGAGACTCGTGCTTGATCTGACGTAGTAAAGTGTTGTAATAATTTGTAAAAGGCAAAAGTATTTCCTTACTGACAAAAAGTTGAACAGAAAGACTGTCAGTGAGAATCCAGCTGATGTTATTGTCCTGCATTTGTTGTCTTTCCAGAAACGTTGGTCGACATTGCAAATTATTGTAAGAGCTTCAATGGAGGAAATGGTTTCTTCTTCTCCGCCAGACTGTCATCGACTCCTACAGTCGGAGAACTAAGAGCTGTCTTGGGTGCAGAAATGAAGAAGGATCCGAAGACAATATCTGTGAGGAGGTGGACAGCACTGCATGGCGGAAAACCAGTCTACTGGGTGGGAGGTGGGTATTCTGACGTGTGTGGATGTCTCCATCAGCCCAATGAAGTTCAAGAGATGAGAATGGTGGCGCTGGTGATGGATGACGAGCAGCTGCCAATCATTCCCGATGTGGAAAACTGGTTCTTTGTTTCTCCTGCCGACGGTGAGTTGTGATGAGTCCTGTGTGTGATGATAGATCAATACTGAGATCACCATCTATTCCTAGAAAATATTGTTTCAGACTCTTTTTCAAACGAAAAGATTCTTGGCGATCAATGATTTCAGGAGCCATCCTTGAATACACAAATCTTTAAAAATGTCTCCTCTTCACACTGAAACTAAGATAAGGCATCATTATTTGTTTTCCTCCGTGTTTTTGTTACTCTCTTTTCTTTGTAACTTGAAAACTGCAAAAATCGTCAACTTTTATCTTTAGTGAAACTTTTCTTTGCAGAGGTTGCATGCGTCTTATCACAGAGACGATAGATGGGAGAGTGGCTGTGGACACGATGTCTAGGCTTCACTTTCAACTTTTAAAATTGATGATGTTACCAACTCTTCAGTTTCATTTTCAAACTGCCACAGCCAGCTCCCCAATACCTTGTAGCTTTCGTTACATTAAGAAAAAGCATTGTATTTCACTTCCTCGATGGCTTAGGAGGTCATAGAAATGGTTGAAATGAGTTTGAGATTACATAGAATTCTCACAGTTCCAGAATAGCCATGAAGCGGCGTCCGTCACTCCAGCTTGAGAATCCATTAATGAATGAATTGGTGAATGGATATTTCAAATCATTTTTAGATAGAAATGTGAAATTTAAATGTATCCACATTTACAAACATTCATAGATTTTCAAACTTTTGATGAACTAAAATCTATGAGAGAGCAAACTTTCATAGACTTCAGTAAAAGTCAATCAAAGATTTCTTCATCTCTCCATTATCTGTGACTAACAGTGATGAAGAATTGCAATATTCATAGATTTCTTAAGAGTTACATACAATGGCAATATATCATGGATTTTGCGGGCAGAAAATATCAGACAGTCTCAGCTGCTAACACAGCCCCATCTATGTCTGATATCACTGTCCTAAAAGTCCATGATATAATGCTACATTACATAAAGGTCTTTGAACTATCATAGCACCATACTCGTCATTTATGTTCATCCCATAGCATTCTTTCACCCTTGCAGATCTCATACAGTCATAACATCGTGTAAGGTGTGACATTATACTTTGACAGTGATTACTCTTGTAACAAATCCATTGTTAACCCTAAATGCCACACACGGTGGGACAGCTGCCGACTTGGGCGATCTTCCTTAAAACTCGCTGTTTTCGGGAAACAGAGGGTCCGGACTTCCGTGCGAGCAGCTGCCGTGAGATCCCTCTCCTTCTCAGAAACGCCAGCGTCTTCTTTCCTAGTTTGTTCTTCTTCATTGATCTTCTCCATCGTCCTTTTTCATCGAATCGCCCGCTCGTAGACATGAAAAGGAAGCGGCTTGGTGTGAGAATCTTGCCAATTAATACATTATAATTACAATCATTAAAAAGCATACCTGTACATTAAAAACATATTGCATGTCAGAATATGAGAACGTTTATTCTCAAATTGAAGACACGTTTCTTGTGTGAATTTATAAAATAATTAACAATGAAATTCGCAAGTCAATGAGGGTGCTGATGATATATATAAATAATGATGAGTGAGAACACATACATGTAGATGCACATGCGTTATTACAATGCGCAAATAGTATGGAATATTTACAAATGATGTCGATGTGCAATGAAAAGATGAAAACTATGGATGATGAAAGCTATGGAAGGAGAGGACTAACAATGGTTCATGTATTTCAGTGAATAAAGTTAAATCACGAAACAGCACATTATAATAATAATAACTACAGTAGCGAAGACATATATACAGGGTGTTCACGCTATTGCCGCCGCTAATAATAAATCAAGATATATAACACTAAATCAAAAACATTGTGAATGTTTAACATAATAACGTTTAATTAAAATGTACAAAATATAACCAAAAATATACAAAATGGGGGGTATATTACATATATTGTTCAATATGGCGACCTTGATGTTCAATGCACATACCACAGCGCTTGGAAAAGCTTGTTATTATATTGGAGAAAATTTTTTTTTTTTTTTTGTTTGGATTGGAAAAACAATTTTGAACCATATTGTGATCAATCTGGTTGGATGCATACTCACATTTCTCAGCTAGTTCTTGTAATGTAGTTGGCCTTGGTTGTGTGTAAACTTTATCACGCATAAAATGATCAAAGGAAGAAATCATTTATGGCCCCCCCCCCCCCCCAAGGTCTGGGCTTCGCGGCGGTCATTCCGTTGGTCCAGAACGACCTATCCCACCGATGTTGTAGATTTTGAAATTCAGTAGCTCTCTAATGCCAGCGCCCAGTGTACTGACGCACCACCTTGCTGATAATAATGGATGGATAATTGTCTAATTTACTCTTGTGATAGATGGTTATCGCAATTTCTCTCAATAATATCACAAATAACGTTCCTGGTTCATTTTTTCGCAAACAGGATTCTAAAGCGCACATCTTCCATCATATGGAATCTCATAGCCCAGGAAGTGTTATTGCTGAAGACTTCAAAGGTTGGATATTCTCTTGTGTTCATTAATATATTGAGCATAGTAATAGCCAGTTATTCGTCTATTGACTAATTCGATTTTAAATGGAAAAAGTCGCCTCATCAGTTAAAAATGATGTTATGATGCCACATTGGGTTTCCAATAACTGCATCTGAAATAAACATAATTGCAAAATGTCTCAACCGCTTTTCAAAATCGTTCTTCATTAATTTAGTTTGGAACAAGTCTGTATTTGAAAAGCCTTCAATGTTACATTCCTTGATGAATGTTATATATTGACATGTACCTTAACGATACTCCAAATCTTGGTGCGGCAAGTGTTTGAGAAGTACACGAGCTCCATCCACCCATTGTTCTATTTTTTTTACACCTACAATGGCATTTTTCGTAGCCAGTCGTTGATTTTGTGTTCATTTTGATCACTACCACGTTCGTTTTGGAAAGTATAGCACGGAGAGGGTAGTGAGAAGAAAAACCAGTTTCTTCTCATTCTCTAATTGTTCATTAACCGGAGGGTGATTCTTTATTATAACTCCTCTGTATAACGTCGACGTGCTTGCTCACAGTTGTCGTAAGATATAGCATACGGAAAACAATCTTGTCAATCTCTTCATTACTATATCCTGGATAATTCATTATAATTTTCATTTTCATACCAGTACACCATTAAACCAAAGAATTAAATGAAACAAGTTTTGTAACGTAATATGAATGAATTATAAATGAAATTCAAAATACAGTAGATTATAGATACTTCGTGACAATTCACAATGATTATTTATTTTGAACTGGTGGGCCTGGATATCCTGAATGTTTGATTTAGTATTTAAAGCGGCGGGGGTTCGATATCGTGAAAACACTCTGTTATAAACGCCCCCCCCCCCCCCCCCCCTGCATGATTTTAGTTTAAATGTAACTATTAATGAGTCGTGGAATCCTAGATCACTGTACATCAAGCTATTGAATCCTAATTATTAAGAGGTCGGAAGGAAGAGAATGTTTAGTGATGAGAAATAGGCAATGCATGCATGTCATTTGAAGCAACGTACATGATCAGTCAATCTGCAGTAATTGATAATGCAAAGCTAAAAACTGTTTATGTACTCGAACAAAAAGAGCAATTATTACACACGAAGAATCAGGTACGTGAAAAAAGAAAAAAAGCGTCAAGCTTTAGAAATTCTAGAGGAACGTCCACTAAAGAGAAAAAATCAACTACAAAGTTGGTCTGGGGAATCCAGCACCTGAGGGCGCTTCCTCACTTTTAAACGAGAGACACGCAACCAATGAGATGTGGCTCTTAATATTGGCAAATGCTATCTTTTGCAGACAGATATCCTATGAATGACCTGGCTCGGAGCGGTGGCATTTTTTCACTAAATCTTTAGGGATGCATTTTATGAATGCTGATGTCCTGAGAAGCTAGAATGCCGTCACACGAAACATACAGAAAGGGGTGGCAATTTAGCGTCTTTGTTCACATGCTGATTTGTATTTTAATTCTTGCTATCTTTCGGCTGTTTTGAATAGTTATTTGCTGGATTTGTTCTATCTTCATCTATGGACACAGCGTCAAGGTTACACTTGTACGTCAAACAACGCCGGTGTGTGTGGTCGTAATGTTTTGTAGTAACAATTGATAATGCAAATCAATTTTACTGCACAGGATGCAATTTTTGAAAACGAGGACACGTTAAAGTTGGTGATGTTCCGGACGCGGTGATCTCGCAAATAGGCTTCGTATGCTAGACTGACATTCTAGCTGCGATGTCTCGCTCTTTGTTGACTGTTGAACAGTATTCACTCTGTCATTCGATGTTACAGCCAAATTTGTATGATTGCAAACCAACTAGAGACTTTAGTTCTGACGTCATTTGCCTTTGATATATCTACTTAATTAACATTGTCTTCCAAACATTCATATGTTTGTACAAAGCCATAGTAATTTTTGAGAGATCGGAACATCAAATAAGAAATGTGTGTTAAGCAATCTGATATCATTTATACACTGAAACATTCACAAATAAATGAAATACAGTTTCTATTGTTCATCATTGCGCAAACGCACATTCTTTCTTCATATTCTAATCTATTTCTGTTATACTCCTGTTTTACCGCTAAATTATGATTTCCCACATACATTTTCAACAATGGTGCTATATCTTTTAGTGTGCTAAATTTAGGGTCCGATAAATGTTTTATTGCGCAATCAACTTGTGCTGATTCAAACAATCTGTTTCCAAGTGCGATTGTTTTGGCGTCATTTATCCATTCAGTTGTAAAATGTTCATTCAATCTGGTTTTTAATTGATATTCTTGCATTGTCCAATAGTTAAAAATTTAAGTTGATTATTAGTTCTTTCAAGATTTGGTGGATGTAGTCGCTTGATAGTCTTCTTATTCTCCAAGGCCCATGTACATAAGCTTGTTATTGCTATTCGATACTGAGTGAAATATGATGAATGCAAACTTTTCATAATAGATAGTTTATTATGACTAAATACAGAATTCTTAATCCAAAAAGTGGGGAGAGAGAGAGCAACGCTTTATAGAATAAAAAGTTCTTGAGGGAGTAGTAGAACCAAACTACCTATCAAGCGGTAGTTAACAGTTGTAGGTGACAAATGATAGAACGTTTGTAGAATTGCAAACTGTAATTTTATTTGATTGAGACAATTTTTTTATGAAGCAAGATTCTCCATTTACATCATTTTTGGTAGATGAAGCTTATGCATTTTTTCAAAGCATTTCTTACAATTGACAATTGCATGCATTAACTTCTCCAGTGCTTTTAATTTTGTGGTGGTTTAAATAGTGATTGATTTCCTTTAGAGAGAGAGATAGTGAAAGTAATTGTTTTTCTAGTATTATTTGATATCAAAAAATCCCAAGTATATATATTCTTTCACCATTTCAATTTGCTTTGTTATAATTGTTTAAGTAGAAGTATCTATAAACTAATCATATTCAAATATATCTATCTGAATCATAATTTTTGTTTGTCGTAATTAATTTTTAAGACATTGCCAATGCAAAAATGGCGACTAATTTATATTTGCTCTGAGAAGTCAGCTTTATCATTATCCATAGTGAGGAGATTGTTTGTGTGGTGCATACCATCAGATCAAGGTATGTGTCTACTTACAATTGTGCGGTCCATTTGTGGCTCTTCAATATTTGCGTTGTAATCTCTTTGGTCAAAAGGTTCATTGAACTAGAAAATGTGTGATTGGTGATAGAAAGTATGTCCTTGGGGTAGACCCTGTTTGTAGATTAAAGACTTCAAGAAGATCAAACCATTCGTACAATAATTAATATATTTTTTAATCTCGGTAATTAATCCTTTCCGATGGTTGGAGAAGGTTGTATTTGGAAGCAATGAATGCAGTTTCCTTTTTGCATACAGGGTTACCATCCAAACTTCTCAGCAATATGAGAGATTTCATATTTATTATTAGTAACTGTTTGAATTGTAGCCGCAAAATAGTTAAAGTGTTCTCTGTTCTTTAAAACATTTTGATGCAAAGCTCATCTGGGCCACTTGCTTTGCTGTTTTAGTAGCATTTAATGCTTTTTATTTAATCCATTGTTATTTCTTTATCTAAATTTCATTTGCAATTGTTAGATGTAGTCTCCGATTGCTGCTTTTGCCATTCCTGGGCCAGCACCGGTATATCGGAAATCTTCCATTCGAAGCCGCCCAACTATCCAAACCCACCATCTCTACAAAAAAACACCATATAAACACCCCATCCTATAAACATCACAACAAACAAATCCCAACACAAAAACACAACACAAAAACTAAAAAAACAACAATAAAAATTTTTAAAAAAAAACAATCCACCACCTATAGACCAACCAACTCAAACACAAAAAACACACAATCACACCAAAATACCCAAATACACCAAAATAACACAAAAATTCCCAAAATCATCAATTCAACAAAAACTCCAACTAAATACATTCTAAAACCTTTCTCCAATATTCATCCATCATCCCTTAAACTTCCCAAACCACCAACCCCAAAACCCACCCCACTTACCTCTTACTTCCACCCCCAAACTACCATCCCTACCAATTAACTACATCCACTCATCTTTCCCAACTCCTCCCCTACACATCAACAAAACATACCCCCTAATTCATCCACACACTTCACTCAACATCCACATACACTCTAAACAAATACCCCCATCCAATATTCTTTCAATTTCATTATTCCCTTCATCAATACAAAAAACTCCTAATTACTTACAACCCCCATCCATTAAGATCACTAACAAATTCCCATATCTCATGATTTGCCTTCTGAATCATCAGATTGACCTCCCTAGATTTAACCTTGATGATTTGGTAGACCAAATAATTTAAAGCATAGTACATAAAGACATATTAACTCACTGCGTGGAAAGTATACAGCACCACTGGGAATTCTTGAACTCCCTGTCAACCTGTATTGTAACACCACTTTTATTTGTATTGGTACAACCATCTTCGATCCTGATTGTAACCATCCAAATAATTACGCAATTGTTATTATCTCCTAGCTTCTGTAGCTAAGAGATCTATCGAGTAGATTTCAGGAAGGATCTTTATACCCAAAGAGTGTTTGTGAGAGATTAGAAGCACCAATCAAATGTCGTCTCGACCATACCTTGAGGTACAGAGATGAGAAGTACTTTGACTAAGCTCAAATCTCTTACTCAATATGGAGCCCGTACTGTCAAAACTTAAATTCCTGTATGCACTAAGAAACTAAACCTCGTCAGCCAAGAGTGAGCTGGAATTCCCACATAGAAAGGCACGACCGAATTTGCTGAAGGACGTCCCCGAAATGTGACACCCATAAAAAGTGTTATCCAGGATGAAATAATTGCATTGACGGAAATTGGGGTTTTGGGCAGCAGAGTGATATCTCTGTATTTTTTATTCGAGAAGAAGTGTTCTATAAAAGCCAATGCAAGAACTGAAGCTCTTGGAAAGCTGCTTCAAATTTACTCACACTAAGTCTCCTTCAAGGAGTCCATTACCTGGTTGGAGTCTTTAAAATTAATGATTTCGTTTAGAGTGATTGGAGAAATCATATACTTGTGTTAATGTGTGGCAATCAGACCCGACAGCCTGTCTAGAAATTCCCAGAAGAGTTAATGGCTCCAGGAGGCGTTCACACCGTAATTATGCTTGATGGAAAGGCAATAACTACTAAACTTGTCCCGCCGGACCAATTGCGAAACCTTTGTTTCACAAGCATGGCCAAATCTTAGGAAGTGCTGTTCCTGTCATTTGATAATTCCAAACATTTTTTGATGCAAATTTTAGACTGTTTTTCTTTCGTCCATTTTGTAAAGAGAAATATTCGCTTATGGGCAATTCCTCATTTAACAGGCCGTCCATTTTGCTCAAGAAGTTCCAAGTATCATTGAAATTTTTGATGTTGGCTTCTAGTTATGTAATGGATCAGAGAATAAGCTATGCGGATTCAACTGGGATATAGAGAGGGAATTATTTGATGGGATCCCGAGGGCTTTAGGAGCTTTGTCAGAGTAATTGTTGAAGTTAGCTATCATCTATGCGTTATAAAGTATGCCAGATTATTATGACCATACGGATCTGCGATAGAAATCTCTTGACCCAAGATTTTCCGTGGGGAAGAAATTAGTTATCGCAAAATATAGACAGGATTCTGATAAATACGAATTCTGACAACTATGGTAAATAATCTGGATACTTTATTGAAAACTAATTGACAATAAAATTTAAAAGGAAATGTGGTGGTAATTTTAGGTGTAGATTAGGAATTTCTATACGGGAACCACACCATTGTTCAATTTCATTGATGTTCTCGCAAGTTTGACCGTCGGTCTTACATCACCACACTTTTGTCGATCATTGAATTGTTTTCCAATGTCATCAGAAGTAATCATATTGATGAGACCCTCAAACAATTATGTGTATTTTTTCGCATAAGGGGAACAAACATGATTAATCAATACTTCCAATATATTATATTACAAAAGACTGACAAAACAAAGTGATGGACTAGCACACAGATTTATTAAAGACATGAACAGGTGCACTCAGACGCCTAACACAACTTGATTAGATTTATAGTTTGGAAAATTAAGATTTTCAAACAACTTGATTAATTTATCTGTAGTTTAGGTAAAATCGTTGGTTACATGCGCGTATCCTCTTGATATCAAACACTCTGGGGACGGATTTAATGACTGCTAGAACATCTGAAGCATCATATAGGCAATATTCATGGGTCGTCTTGGAGGTCATCTGTATTGTCCTGCAGTGATAAATAAGGATGTAAAGGAGTTTACTTAAATAGAATTGACCTGTGCGTCCATTACAATCCGTGGATAGTTTTTACCCCCGTTAGATTTCTTGCGAGCCAACCCACGTACGTATTCCCAATGAGTTGGAGAGTACAACCGAGTTTCTTGATCACCTTCAGTTACTTCGGTTTTCTCTTCCCCCCGCTATGCCCCCTTTTTCCCCCCCCGCTCCCCCCCCCCCCCCACCCCCCCCCCGCCCGCCCCCCTTCCTTCCTGCCCCGCACCCCCCCCTGTTAGGCCCCGCCTTTTCTCCCCCTCCCCCCTCCCCTTATTTTTACCCCTTTTCCCCCCCCCGGCCGCCCCCCCTCTCCTTTTTTGATTCCCCTTCCCCCCCTCCCTTCCCCGCCTTGATTTCCCTGTTCCTTTTCCCCCCCCTATGCCCCCCCCTCCCCCATGTTTTCCCCCCCCCGCCGCTCTCCCGTTTTTTCCCCCCCCTTTTTACCCCCTTCCTTTTTTTCCCATTCCCCCCCCCCCCCCCCCCCCCCCCCCCCCTTTCCCCCCTTACCTGGCGCCCCCCCCCCCCTTTCTCCCCGCCCCCCCCTTTTGCCCCCGCCTTTCCCTTCATCCCCCCCCCCGCCCCCCCCTCCCCCCCCCCCTTACCCCTTTCATATGGTGTGTGGGGGGGGGGGGTGAGGGCCCCCCCTGGAAAAATCAATAAATATTGAAATCAGATATTAATGGGATATGTGTGATTGTAGACAATAAGTATCACCCCTAAATCTACCAAAATGCCAGACGACTTTGAATTCATTAAGGCAAAAAAGCAAAAAGACAGCTCCCTAGTAGGCCGAAGTAGTTTAAAACGTTTGGCCTACCAGGAGTGTAGCTGTCTTTTTGCCTTAATGATAATGAACCTCTCATGTATAGCCTAGCCATCAACTATGACTTCGAATTCGACCGACCAGTCCAGATAATAATCAATAATATGCATTGATCAACATGCATAGCATTATTTCATAGTCTAAATATAAATGGGGAAAGCAGTAGACTAATTTCACTAACAGAAATACATGTTGTCGGCCTACATGTAGTAGGCTATACCAAAAGCTAGATTTTTATTTTTGTCGTCAATTTAACCCATTCATAACATAATCAGAATGACTATAAGCTAATCACGTGCGGCGTATATGTAGAATTAAAAATGCTTGTTAGAGAAGAGATATGTAAATTAAGACATGCTATTCATGCCAATGTCCATAATTTGATAATAATCAGAATATTTCAATCTAGAAACTCTGATTTGAATTGATATAATGTCTGAGGTCGCAGCTACAGAGAGAGCACATCAATTCCGCTATCGTTGTCATGATGAATATAAATTATTATTGCTCAATGAACGATAAATGACCCTCAACTTGCAATGAGATATCAAAGATAATGGACGAATTTATCGCTACATTAGCTGTCAAAAGTTCTTATTGCACTGCTATTGTATGCAATGTATTCGTTGTATGCAAACATATATTTCAGACATAGAAATAGAAATAGAACAAATGACATTTACAATACTTCAGCATAGAGTTATTCTGAAGCACTTGCCAAATATTTTGATAAACAGTGATGTGATTGCGTTAGCTAAGATAGCGTTTAATACAAGAACTTTGTAATAGAGCGATAAGTAAGCTAGTGCGCTAGTTGTAGCCATAGAAATCGAATAATTATTATGGTTTACGCTTTAAGGACGCTAACTTGCGTTCTATTGGAAGCTCCGTTTCAGAATGAATGGCAGTGTTGACAAGAAGTGTCAAGAATTGGTTGATTGAAGTGTCAAAGTATGACAGCGTGCTGAAATGTGTGCAAATCCTCGACTTCGGACTTCGGTCTCGACGAATCCTAGAATGCAATAACTATCACTTGTGCTAAACTAGAACGTTATGAAAGATTTCATTATTAGAAAATGAAAAGTTCTTAGACAAAGACGTTGATGAAAATCTTCATTTAAACAAAGTTACTGTAGAAACAAGATGCCATGTAGGCTTGCCCGCACCGAAAAAATATCTAAACTTAGATAAGACTTTTCTTAATTAAGATTAAGGACTTGTCTTTATTTTTTAACATTCGATAATGTGAAGCGACTTACTTCGTTCTTTTTTGGCAGACAAGAGGCTGGAATCCATGTAGAATTGGTTGATCCGTCAATTGGAGTTGGCCAGCTTTTGCCTCTGTAACGTTGATCACTCTGATCTCTATTCAGAATATCTTCAAGCATAATTGTTGATGCAAACGGCATTTATTCTCCCAATAAAAAAGATGTTCGGCGTTAATGGCAACTCCTCGTTTACATCAGAACTAGCAACAGATAACGGCCTTGCTTGCATTTAACAATGATTCAACTTTACAGGAAGCTGTTATCAAATTCTTCATCATTTACTTCGTCATTTGACAAAATAGAATACAATTCCGTTTTAGCTGCTTTAATCATTACTTCAAAAACACCTCCAAAATCACTACCATAAGGATGATTAAAATGTCACTTGAAATTCTGTGGAAAGCCGTTTAACTTATCTTCATCTTTCAACATTAAACATTTAATCTCTTTCTCAGCTTTTATGAAGTTTGTGCCATTATCCGTTACTATTTCTCGAGAACATCTTCGATCTATCATTCTCGATGAAGCGTTCATAAAACTGCTTGTCTTAAAGAAATATCTCTAGGTGGACTGCTCTCGTTTGAAACACGTGAATAAAGCTAAATATCTTGTGAATCTAGCCCTACCACGTCCACCCTTGGTCAAAAACGGACCTGTGAAATCAATCCCTACCATCACAAAAGCTTGTAGCGGCTTAGATGTCCTGAAGTTTGGAATCGGAGCCGTTTGTGGCTGTGTCACTTTAGCGTTGATAATTTTGCATTTCATACATTGTCTCTTTACAGATCTTAAAACTTTTCTTACTTTAATTATCCAAAATCGTTTATTTAGCTCATGAAGAGTAGCATTAGTACCGACCGACTGGATGTCCAATTTTCTCATAAGCCTCTTTTACAATCAACTCCAATAGCGGGTGATCATTAGGCAAAATGATTGGGAATTCGGACTCCATATCTAACCACTCAACATTTTGGTATCTAATTTTAGACCGCAAAACACCGTCATCATCCAAAAACGGATTTAAGTTTTTAAGTTGACTTTTACGTATAACGTTAGCATCATCAATAAAGTTTACTTTGTGAGAAAAAAGATTCACTTTGACACATTTTGATAAGTGTCCTTTCGGCCCTTTGCCACTCTTCTAGCTGTAATTCTGACGATCGTATCAATTCGATCGTATCTCTTTACTCTACAGTTTTGAATAAATCTGTAAACATAGCCGACTCTTTTACGTGTAATTAGCCTTCTTTTGTTAGACCATCTTTTTGGATTTATTCTGAAACCATCATTCATTACTTCCTTAAAAGAACATTGGATAACTTGCTTTTCTTCCTTCTCATGAAGCTCATTTTCATCAATTCTGTTCACAGGCCACTTGTCTTCAGTCAGCATCAGAAAAGATGGACCATGCCACCACAAATCATTACACTTCAAACTCACAATATGTTCACCTCTTGTTGGAATGTCTGCTGGATTTTCCTTAGTGTTAACATACCTCCACTGCTCAGGATCACTGACCGATTGAATTTCGCCAACTCTATTTGACACAAACGGTTTATAATACGGTTTATTTCGGATATATCACCGATTACAGGGAACTTACACTTTCGGAATCTCATCAAAACATTGATGATGTCGCTCTGTTACAAACGTCTCATCGTTCATATTGAGGTTACTGTACTTAGCTGCACTGTCGAAAACAATTGTACACTTTGTTGTTTGACGATCTTCTTTAATAATTGGAAAATACGGAATATAAAATACTCCACCTTCTAACAGACAGTCACCTTCTAACCGACCTCCACCTTCTAACAGACAGTCACCTTATAACAGACCTCCACCTTCTAACAGACCTCCACCTTCTAACAGACCTCCACCTTCTAACAGACAGCCACCTTCTAACAGACAGCCACCTTCTAACAGACCTCCACCTTCTAACATACCTCCACCTTCTAACAGACAGCCACCTTCTAACAGACCTCCACCTTCTAACAGACCTCCACCTTCTAACAGACCTCCACCTTCTGTTGTGTGCTAGGCAGTTTGTCTTCTTGCTTTATTATGCATTTTATTGTTTTGTGAGAGCAATCTCCATTCCATTGTTAGAGCAATAACTTTTCCGCGGTTTGCATTTCAAGTTCCAATGTCATACAAAAGTCCAACTTGTCAGCTATCTACGGTACATGACTGACAACAGACATGACATGTCATCAGACAATGGATGACCAAACAATTGGTAGCTGACCGTGAGCGAATCTTCACAGACGTATTTAACACAGCATGAACAACACCCGCTCTCGCAATCTGGTCTCTCCAAACGAAGTTGTCGGCGAGAGCCGTTGACGGTGTTGCAGCCTATCTTCTGTGTGCGAACTATCATCGAACTGCTGCGGACGTGATCACCACGGCTTGTGGTCCTGGAATAATCTGGAGACTCTGTTGGTGCTGTGACTGTCTTGTAACTGTGAACGTACCATCTGTCCTTGTATGGACTGTTTGCACCATTTATTTATTTTCACAATATAATTTATCCACATTTTTCATTTACATTTTTCAATCATATGTTTTGGGAATATTAAGATAATAATAACCCGTAACATATTTGGCGACCACGCCAGGACCCAGCTTTGTTTTCACTGACACACAGCTCGCCTGAGAGCCGTCGGTTCTTCGAACTACCACTTCTTCCCAGTTAAGGTTCTGAACTTTTTCTTTTTTCGCTTCCTCGGTCCACTCTTTTTAAGTTAAGTCTTAAGGCTTAATAACTGTAGGCGTAAGCTTAAGGCTAAAACTAACCGTGGGCAAGTTTTGAGCTATATATTTCTCGTTTTTTTTCGCGTTTTTTGATCTTCCTAAATAAAATAAAATTTTCTCGGGTTATCTAATAAGGATTGTTAGGAATTAGCTAAGAACGTAAGAAATGGGCTTCGATGCTAAAGAATTCCTTAAACAATTCAATGAAGCCCCAAATGTGCAACAGCTGAAGGAATTGAAGAAAGCGGAACTATTCGATGTTGGAATCCAGTTGCAATTGCCAGTTAAGATGAATATGAGAAAGGAGCAAATACTCCAGAGAATCAAAGGGCATTTCATCGAAGAAGGCAAGATAGAAAAGGATGTCCAAGAAGAGTTGCCGGAAAATTCCAATGTGTTGTTAGAATTGAAAAAAAATAGAATTGGAAGAAAAGCGATTAGAACGAGAACGAGAATTGGAAGAAAAGCGATTAGAACGAGAAGAACGAAGAGAACAAAGGGAGGCCGAAAGAGAACTCAGAGAAAAAGAGATGAATGTGCAAAGAGAAATTGAACTAGAGAGAATAAGAACAAAAGGAGAAACTGAAAAAATAAAATCAGAAGCATCATTAAAAGAAAATGCATCCATAGTTCCAAAGTTTTCCGAAAGAGACGTGGAACAATTTTTCCTGTGTTTTGAGAGGGTTGCTGAAACGGCAAACTGGCCAAAAGAAAAATGGACCTTCCTGATGCAGACAGTTTTAACTGTAAAGCACAAAAGGCGTATGCAGCCTTACCTAATGGCGATGCCAAAGATTATGAAAGGTAAAACAAGTAATCCTTGAAGCCTATGAGTTGGTGCCAGAAGCCTACCGACAGAAATTCCGTTCATGGCAAAGAATGAAAGAGCAAAATCATTTACAATTTGCCAAAGATGAAGAAGTCTTATTTGATAAGTGGACGAAAGCCGAAAACGCCGATACGTTTGAGAAACTACGAAATGTCATCATCGAAGAATTTAAGAACTGTTTGAGCCCACAAATCAAAGTATATTTAGATGAGAGAATGCCACATAACATACGAAGCAGCAAGAATCGCCGATCAATACGAATTGACGCATAAAAAGCCACGGTCGTATTACCATTATGAAAAGCCAAGAAACTATTACACAAGAAGTGCAGAAAAATATCATGAAGACAAAAGACAGGAAAAATATTACGAAGACAACAGACAATATGACAATAAAAACAAACAGCCAGAAGATATGAGAAAACGAGAAACGCCAAGATGGAAAATAGAATGTGAACACTGTAAGAGAAAGGGAATACAAAAACAGAATGTTGGCAATTGAATGGACGACCAGAAAAGTACGATAGAAAGCCCGTAACGCTTGTTCGTGAAACGAACTGCCATCTTGAGACTGAGCAGGAAAAATCCTTTCCCACTAGTTTTTATGGTGTTCAGGTCAATGAGCATGATAGGTATACTTCAGTCGACGAAAGTGAACAACTAATTGAAGAAGGGAACCAAGCTTTCACGAAAGACGGACTAGCTGGTAATGATAAAGATGATTTATATCCAGTTACAGTATGGCGAGATACCGGAGCATTTCAATCATTAATAGTGAAAGACATAGTTCCAGTGTCACATGCTACATACACGGGATTATGTGTTTCCATCCGCGGCGTCGGAGGATGTATCTCAGCTCCACTGCATAAGTTGTACTAAAAACCGAGATAGTGGAAGGTACCTTCATAATTGGTTTAGTCGATCGAGAAGAAATTCCTATTGAAGGGATCGATTTGATTGTTGGGAACGACTTAGCCGGATGCAAAGTTCAGGTACCACGTATGATAACAGACATAAAAGAAATTGAAGCAAACGAAGGAGAAATAAAAGATCATGAAGCGAAAGAGAATGAACTGAAAGAGATTGAACTAGCGAAAGAAAGTGAACAAACAACAGTATGTGCCCGTCACAAGATCCATGAGTAAGAAAGAGAAATCAGAAAAAGAGAATGAAATTGATGAAAATATTGAAGAGAAGAAATAACATTCGAAACGAATATAGATCGGTGTAACTAATAAAAGAACAAGAAAGCGATGAAGAATTACAAAACATCTCCGCAGAACTGAACGAGAGTGATAAGAATGAGCGCATTTACTTTTACAAGCAAAATGGTATCCTATTTCGTTGCTGGAAACCAAGAGAAGCCACTCCTGAAGAAACATGGCAAGAAGTACATCAAATTGTAATACCTAAGTCATATCGACAAAAAGTCTTAAGCGTTGCACACGAAAACGTATTAAGTGGTCATCTCGGTGTACGCAAAACTCATTATCGAATATTGAAGCATTTTTACTGGCCGAAGATGTACAAAGATGTAGCTAACTTCTGTCGAACTTGTCATACATGTCAGATAGTTGGTAAACATCAGTTAGATCCCCGAAAGCGCCGTTAATTCCAATCCCTGCGTGCGAAGAACCATTCAGAAATATCATTTTTGATTGTGTTTGACCTTTACCACGAACCAAAATGGGACATGAATATCTATTTACAATTATGTGTTCGTCAACCAGATTTCCAGAAGCTATCCCATTGAGAAGCATTAACGCCAAAAATATTTGTTCGGCTTTGATCAATTTCTTTACTATGGTGGGATTACCGAAAGTCATACGCTCAGATCAAGGCACGAACTTTACATCGAAGATATTTAGTCAAGTGTCAGAAGTACTTGGAGTAAAACATATTTGTTCAACTGCTTATCATCCAGAATCTCAAGGTGCGTTAGAACGATTCCATCAGACATTGAAAGTTATGATGAAAACTTACTGTGAAGAACATCAAAAGGACTGGAATTTAGGTATACCAATGTTATTATTTGCCATTCCGCGAAACAGTTCAAGATTCACTCGGATTTAGTCCATTTGAATTAATTTACGGTCATGAAGTTAGAGGACCCCTGAAGTTGATGAAAGAAAATATGCTCAGCGAAGAGAAGAAAAGCACGAATTTGTTAGACTACGTGTCTGAGATCAAAGAAAGACTCACTGAGATACAAAAGTCTGCAAAGGCTAACCTAATAAATTCGCAAAGTAAAATGAAGAAGCATTTTGACAGAAACACAAAAGAAAGAACATTTCAGCAAGGTGAAAAAGTACTCTTATTATTGCCAATATCGGGAGATCCGATGAAGGCAAGGTATCAAGGTCCTTATATGATACAAAAGAAAATAAGTGAAGTCAACTATGTTATAGAAACTCCGGATAGAAGAAAGAAACAAAGAATGTGTCACATAAATATGCTCAAGAAATATCAAGACCGAGACGAAGAGTCAACAACTGAGTCAAACCCTTCTGGTGCTTGTGCCGGAGAGTCTGGTGTCAGCATCGCAGACGAATTTGCCCGCACTGGGTGACATAAAAGAAAATTCTACAGGCACTTCGATCACTATGATTGCGTCAGGGGAGTCTACAGCGGCAACATCGCTGACGAACTTGGCATCGCCGGGGTGATGCAGAAGAGGAAGTCAATCTCATCATGCCAAGAATGAATAATTCAAAGATATTAGAAAATCTTGATAGCCATTTCCAGCATGTCGATTTCCGAACAGAAAGAAAAGATAAAAGAAATAATTAAAGAGCACAAAGGAATATTTGCCGATCATCCGCAAATAACTACGTGGGCAAACATGATGTCGAATTATCTGAAGAAAGGCCAATAAAACAGAGTCCGTACAGAATGAATCCAGAGAAAAGAGAAATTATGAAAAAGGAAGTAAAATATCTGAAAGATCATAACATAATAGAAAATAGCAACAGCAATTGGAGTTCACCATGCATTTTGGTAACGAAACCAGATAAAACTCATCGTTTTTGTACTGATTATAGAAAAGTAAATGAATTGACAATCGCAGACAATTATCCCTTGCCGAATATCGAGACTTGCATTGAACAAGTAGGAGATTCGAAAATAATCAGCAAGTTTGACTTATTGAAAGGATATTATCAAGTTCCTTTAACAGAAAGAGCAAAGCGAATTTCAGCCTTCGTCACCGAAGAGGGTTTATTTCAATACAAAGTTATGCCCTTCGGAATGAAAAATGCCGCATCAACATTTCAAAGACTAGTAATAAAGTCATCGAAAATTTAGACAACTGCGCGTATATATTGACGACATAATCGTTTATAGTAATGACTGGCCAGGTCACTTGGAACAAATACGAAAATTATTCCAAAGAATCGGCGAGGCCGATTTAACAATCAACCTCAGCAAAAGCGAGATTGGGAAACAGTCGCTAAACTATTTAGCTTTTGAAATCGGACATGGGAAAATAAAACCTATTATGGCAAAAGTTCAAGCCGTTGTAAACTTTCCTGTACCTAACTCAAGAAAGAACTAAGAAGATTCCTTGGTATGGCTGGGTATTATAGAAAATTTTGCAAAATTACGCAGATGTTGTACACCCTTTGACAAGCCTCACGAGTTCCAAAAATAAAATATACTTGGAGTAATGAATGCCAAGTAGCTTTCGAACAAGTCAAAACAATGCTGCATCACCACCGATTTTATCAGTACCTACATTTGAAAAGCCATTCAAATTATATGTCGATGCTAGCGGCCTTGGTCTTGGTGCATTGTTGGCTCAAGATGATGAGGAAGGGAACGAGCATCCATTATCATATTATTCGAAGAAATTCAATCATTACGAAAGAAATTACAGTACGATTGAAAAAGAAGGCCTAGCTTTGGTTCAAAGTTTGAGACACTTGCGTATTTCCTCAAAGGCCGGCGAGCTACTTTTGTTTACACAGATCACAATCCGTTAGTTTTCATTAACAGAATGAAAAATACAATCAGAGACTTTTGAGATGGAGTCTGTTGTTACAGGAATATAATATTATCATTCAACATGTACCCGGAGAGATAACATCATAGCAGATCGTTTGTCGAGAAGTTAAATAAAAATGTGATTTATATATTTTTTTGGTGGGGCGTGTGTGTGCTAGGCAGTTTTGTCTTCTTGCTTTATTATGCATTTATTATGCATTTTATTGTTTTGTGAGAGCAATCTCCATTCCATTGTTAGAGCAATAACTTTTCCGCGGTTTGCATTTCAAGTTCCAATGTCATACAAAAGTCCAGCTTGTCAGCTATCTACGGTACATGACCGACAACAAACATGTCATGTCATCAGACAATGGATGACCAAACAATTGGTAGCTGACCGTGAGCGAATCTTCACAGACGTATTTAACACAGCATGAACAACGCCCGCTCTCGCAATCTGGTCTCTCCAAACGAAGTTGTCGGCGAGAGCCGTTGACGGTGTTGCAGCCTATCTTCTGTGTGCGAACTATCACCGAACTGCTGCGGACGTGATCACCACGCACGGCTTGTGGTCCTGGAAGAATCTGGAGACTCTGTTGGTGATGTGACTGTCTTACAACTGTGAACGTACCATCTGTCCTTGTAAGGACTGTTTGCACCATTTATTTATTTTCACAATATAATTTATCCACATTTTTCATTTACATTTTTCAATCATATGTTTTGGGAATATTAAGAAAATAATAACCCGTAACATACTTCTAACAGACAGCCACCTTCTAACAGACCTTCACCTTCTAACAGACAGCCACCTTCTAACAGACCTCCACCTTCTAACAGACAGCCACCTTCTAACAGACAGCCACCTTCTAACAGACCTCCACCTTCTAACAGACAGCCACCTTCTAACAGACAGCCACCTTCTAACAGACCTACACCTTCTAACAGACATCCATCTTCTAATAGACCTCCACCTTCTAACAGACCTCCACCTTCTAACAGACAGCCACCTTCCAACAGACAGCCACCTTCTAACAGACAGCCACCTTCTAACAGACAGCCACCTTCTAACAGACATCCACCTTCTAACAGACAGCCACCTTCTAATAGACCTCCACCTTCTAATAGACCTCCACCTTCTAACAGACCTCCACCTTCTAACAGACCGCCACCTTCTAATAGGCCTCCACCTTCTAACAGACTGCCACCTTCTAACAGACCTCCACCTTCTAACAGACTGCCACCTTCTAACAGTCAGCCACCTTCTAACAGACTGCCACCTTCGAGCAGACCTCCACCTTCTAACAGACCTCCACCTTCTAACAGACCTCCACCTTCTAATAGACCGCCAACTTCTAACAGACCTCCACCTTCTAACAGACAGCCACCTTCTAACAGACCTCCACCTTCTAACAGACCTCCACCTTCTAAAAGGCCTCCACCTTCTAACAGACAGCCACCTAACAGACAGCCACCTTCTAACAGTCAGCCACCTTCTAACAGTCAGCCACCTTCTAACAGTCAGCCACCTTCTAACAGACAGCCACCTTCGAACAGACCTCCACCTTCTAACAGACCTCCACCTTCTAACAGACCTCCAACTTCTAATAGACCGCCATCCTTCTAACAAACCTCCACCTTCTAACAGACCTCCACCTTCTAACAGACCTCCACCTTCTAACAGACCTCCACCTTCTAGCAGACCTCCACCTTCTAACAGACCTCCACCTTCTAACAGACCTCCACCTTCTAACAGACCTCCACCTTCTAACAGACCTCCACCTTCTAACAGACCTCCACCTTCTAACAGACCTCCACCTTCTAACAGACCTCCACCTTCTAACAGACCTCCACCTTCTAACAGTCAGCCACCTTCTAACAGTCAGCCACCTTCTAACAGTCAGCCACCTTCTAACAGACAGCCACCTTCCAACAGTCAGCCACCTTCTAACAGACTGCCACCTTCTAACAAACAGCCACCTTCTAACAGACCTCCACCTTCTAACAGACCTCCACCTTCTAACAGACCTCCACCTTCTAACAGACAGCCACCTTCTAACAGACGTCCAACTTCTAACAGACCTCCACCTTCGAACAGACCTCCACCTTCGAACAGACCTCCACCTTCTAACAGACAGCCACCTTCTAACAGACCTCCACCTTCTAACAGACCTCCACCTTCTAACAGACAGCCACCTTCTAACAGATTGCCACCTTCTAACAGACCGCCACCTTCTAACAGACCACCACCTTCTAACAGACAGCCACCTTCTAACAGACCTCCACCTTCTAGCAGATTGCCACCTTCTAACAGACAGCCACCTTCTAACAGATCTCCACCTTCTAACAGACAGCCACCTTCTAACAGACAGCCACCTTATAACAGACCTCCACCTTCTAACAGATTGCCACCTTCGAACAGACCGCCACCTTCTAACAGATTGCCTCCTTCTAACAGACCTCCACCTTCTAACAGTCAGCCACCTTCTAACAGACCTCCACCTTCTAACAGACCGCCACCTTCTAACAAACCACCACCTTCTAACAGACCTCCACCTTCTAACAGACAGCCACCTTTTAACAGACCTCCACCTTCTAACAGACCTCCACCATCTAGCAGACCTCCACCTTCTAACAGACCTCCATCTTCTAACAGACAGCCATCATCTAGCAGACCTCCACCTTCTAACAGACCTCCATCTTCTAACAGACAGCCACCTTCTCACAGACATCCACCTTCTAACAGACATCCACCTTCTAACAGACATCCACCTTCTAACAGACATCCACCTTCTAACAGACATCCACCTTCTAACAGACCTCCACCTTCTAACAGACAGCCACCTTCTAACAGACAGCCACCTTCTAACAGACAGCCACCTTCTAACAGACATCCACCTTCTAACAGACCTCCACCTTCTAACAGACCTCCACCTTCTAACAGACAGCCACCTTCTAACAGACATCCACCTTCTAACAGACCTCCACACAGAGACCTGATTCGTTTATTTTTCCTTCAGCATGTTTATATGCCTTTTTTCTTCTGTTTTCGTTTTATCTCCGGAATCATGTTGTTACTTCCCACGTTTTTAAGTAGTGTATGCTCGCTCTATTATCGTGCACGAAGTTGAATTATTGGATTTCCCTGTGTCACTGTCTCTGAACATTATTGATCGACTTCATTCCGACATTATTATCTGCAACATTCGATGTTTAATTTGCTTGACGTCTTTCACACAGAAGCCACGAGAGGCCATGAAGACGTTGTTTTTCATTTACGAATTCATTGAGAGACACTAAGAGACTCGTGCTTGATCTGACGTAGTAAAGTGTGTAAAAGGCAAAAGTATTTCCTTACTGACAAAAAGTTGAACAGAAAGACTGTCAGTGAGAATCCAGCTGATGTTATTGTCCTGCATTTGTTGTCTTTCCAGAAACGTTGGTCGGCATTGAAAATTATTGTAAGAGCTTCAATGGTGGAAATGTTTTCACCTTCTCCGCCAGACTGTCATCGACTCCTACAGTCGGAGAACTAAGAGCTGTCTTGGGTGCAGAAATGAAGAAGGATCCGAAGACAATGTCTTTGGGGAGGCGGACAGCACTGCATGGCGGAAAACCAGTCTACTCGGTGGGAGGTGCGTATTCTGACGTGTGTGGATGTCTCCATCAGCCCAATGAAGTTCAAGAGGAGAGAATTGTGGCGCTGGTGATGGATGATGAGCAGCTGCCAATCATTCCCGATGTGAAAAACTGCTTCATTGTTTCTCCTGCCGACGGTGAGTTGTGATGAGTCCTGTGTGTGATGATCAGATCAATACTGAGATCACCATCTATTCCTAGAAAATATTGTTTCAGACTCTTTTTCAAACGAAAAGATTCTTGGCGATCAATGATATCAGGAGCCATCCTTGAATACACAAATCTTTAAAAATGTCTCCTCTTCACACTGAAACTAAGATAAGGCATCATTATTTGTTTTCCTCCGTGTTTTTGTTACTCTCTTTTCTTTGTAACTTGAAAACTGCAAAAATCGTCAACTTTTATCTTTAGTGAAACTTTTCTTTGCAGAGGTTGCATGCGTCTTATCACAGAGACGATAGATGGGAGAGTGGCTGTGGACACGATGTCTAGGCTTCACTTTCAACTTTTAAAATTGATGATGTTACCAACTCTTCAGTTTCATTTTCAAACTGCCACAGCCAGCTCCCCAATACCTTGTAGCTTTCGTACATTAAGAAAAAGCATTGTGTTTCACTCTCGATGGCTTTGGAGGTCATAGAAATGGTTGAAATGAGTTTGAGATCACATAGAATTCTCACAGTTCCAGATAGCCATGAAGCGGCGTCCGTCACTCCAGCTTGAGAATCCATTAATGAATGAATTGGTGAATGGATATTTCAAATCATTTTTAGATAGAAATGTGAAATTTAAATGTATCCACATTTACAAACATTCATAGATTTTCAAACTTTTGATGAACTAAAATCTATTGAGAGAGCAAACTTTCATAGACTTCAGTAAAAGTCAATCAAAGATTTCTTCATCTCTCCATTATCTGTGACTAACAGTGATGAAGAATTGCAATATTCATAGATTTCTTAAGAGTTACATACAATAGCAATATATCATGGATTTTGCGAGCAGAAATATCAGACAGTCTCAGCTGCTAACACAGCCCCATCTATGTCTGATATCACTGTCCTAAAAGTCCATGATATAATGCTACATTACATAAAGGTCTTTGAACTATCATAGCACCATACTCGTCATTTATGTTCATCCCATAGCATTCTTTCACCCTTGCAGATCTCATACCGTCATAACATCGTGTAAGGTGTGACATTATACTTTGACAGTGATTACTCTTGTAACAAATCCATTGTTAACCCTAAATGCCACACACGGTGGGACAACTGCCGACTTGGGCGATCTTCCTTAAAACTCGCTGTTTTCGGGAAACAGAGGGTCCGGACTTCCGTGCGAGCAGCTGCCGTGAGATCCCTCTCAGAAACGCCAGCGTCTTCTTTCCTAGTTTGTTCTTCTTCATTGATCTTCTCCATCGTCCTTTTTCATCGAATCGCCCGCTCGTAGACATGAAAAGGAAGCGGCTTGGTGTGAGAATCTTGCCAATTAATACATTATAATTACAATCATTAAAAAGCATACCTGTACATTAAAACATATTGCATATCAGAATATGAGAACGTTTATTCTCAAATTGAAGACACGTTTCTTGGGTGATAAAATAATTAACAATGAAATTCGCAAGTCAATGAGGGTGCTGATGATATATATAAATAATGATGAGTGAGAACACATACATGTAGATGCACATGCGTTATTACAATGCGCAAATAGTATGGAATATTTACAAATGATGTCGATGTGCAATGAAAAGATGAAAACTATGGATGATGAAACTCTGGAAGGAGAGGACTAACAATGGTTCATGTATTTCAGTGAATAAAGTTAAATCACGAAACAGCACATTATAATAATAATAACTACAGTAGCGAAGACATATATACAGGATGTTCACGCTATTGCCGCCGCTAATAATAAATCAAGATATATAACACTAAATCAAAAACATTGTGAATGTTTAACATAATAACGTTTAATTAAAATGTACAAAATATAACCAAAAATATACAAAATGGGTATTACATATATTGTTCAATATGGCGACCTTGATGTTCAATGCACATACCACAGCGCTTGGAAAAGTTGGAAAAACAATTTTGAACCATATTGTGATCAATCTGGTTGGATGCATACTCACATTTCTCAGCTAGTTCTTGTAATGTAGTTGGCCTTGGTTGTGTGTAAACTTTATCACGCATAAATGATCAAAGGAAGAAATCATTTATGGCAAGGTCTGGGCTTCGCGGCGGTCATTCCGTTGGTCCAGAACGACCTATCCACCGATGTTGTAGATTTGAATTCAGTAGCTCTCTAACTGCCAGCGCCCAGTGTACTGACGCACCACCTTGCTGATAATAATGATGGATATGTCTATTACTTGTGAGAGATGGTATCGCAATTTCTCTCAAAATATCACAATAACGTTCCTGGTTCATTTTTTCGAAAAGGATTCTAAAGCGCAATCTTCCATCATATGGAATCATAGCCCAGAGTGTTATTGCTGAAGACTTCAAAGGTTGGATCATTATCTTGTGTTCATTATTTTGAGCATAGTAATAGCAGTTATGTCTATTGACTAATTCGTTTAAATGAAAAGTCGCCTCATCAGTAAAAATGATGTTATGATGCCACATGGGATCCAATAACTGCATCTGAATAACATAATTGCAAAATGTCAACCGCTTTTCAAAATCGTCTTCATTAATTTGTTGAACAAGTCTGTATTTGAAAGCCTTCATGTTACATTCCTTGAGAATGTTATATTGACTGTACCTAACGATACTCCAAATCTTGGTGCGGCATGTCGTTGAGAAGTACACACTCCATCACCCATTGCACCTACAATGGCATTTTTCGTAGCATCGTTGATTTTGTGTTCATTTTGATCACTACCACGTCGTTTTGGAAGCACGGAGAGGGTTTCAAGAAACCTTTTCTTCCAATCTCTAATTGTTCTAACCGGAGGTGATTCTTTATTATACTACTCTGTATAACGTCGACGTGCTTGCTCACAGTTGTCGTAAGATATAGCATACGAAACAATCTTGTCAATCTCTTCATTACTATATCCTGGATAATTCATTATAATTTCATTTTCATACAGTACACCATTAAACCAAAGAATTAAATGAAACAAGTTTGCTAACGTTATGAATGAATATAAATGAAATTCAAATACATAGATATAGATACTTGTGACAATCACAATGATTTTTATTTTGAACTGGTGGCCTGGATAGCCTGAATGTTTGATTTAGTATTAGCGGCGGGAATATCGTGAACACTCTGTATAAACGGCATGATTTTATTAAATGTTTTATTAATGAGTGGAATCCTAGATCACTTTACATCAAGCTATTGAATCCTAATTATTAAGAGGTCGGGAAGAGAATGTTTATTAAGAAATAGGCAATTCATGCATGTCATTGAGCAACGTACATGCATCATGTCAATCAGCAGTAATTGATAATGCAAAGATAAAACTGTTTATTCATGAACAAAAGAAGCAATTATACACACGAATGAACTCGGTAAGTGAAAAAAAGAAAAAATGCGTCAAGTTTAGAAATCTAGAGGAAAGTCACACTAAAAAAAATAACTACCAAAGTTGGTCTGGAATCCCAGCACCTGAGGGCGCTCCTCCACTTTAAACGAGAGACACGCAAACAATGAGATGTGGCTCTAATTATGGCAAATGATATCTTTGCAGACAGATATCCAATGAATGACCTGGCTTTCTGAGCGGTGCCATTTTTCACTTAATCTTTTGGAGATGCATTTTATGAATGATGATGTCTGAGAAGCTAGAATGCCGTCACACGAACATATGGAAGGGTGAAATTGTAGCGTCTTTGTTCACATGTTGATTTGTATTTTAATTCTTTGCTTCTTTCGGCTGTTTTGAATGTTTGCTGGATTGTTTGATCTTCATATCGCACAGCGTCAAGGTTTACAACTTGTACGTCAAACAACGCCGGTGTTTGTGTCTAAAGTTTGTAGTAACAATTGATAATGCAAATCATTTTACCTGCAAAGGATCGCAATTTTTGAAAAACGAAACACGTTAAATTGGTGATGTTCCGGACCTCAGTGATCTCGTATAGGCTTCGTAAGCTAGACTGGAAATTCTAGTGCGATGTCTCGCTCTTTGTTACTGTTGAACAGTATTCACTCTGTCATTCGATGTTACAGCCAAATTTGTATGATTGCAAACCAACATAGCTTTAGTTCTGACGTCATTTGCCGCTTTGATATATCTACTTAACTTAACAATGCTTCCAACATTCAATGTTTGTAACAAGCCATAGAAATCTTGCTTCGAAACATCAATAAGAAATGTGTGTAACGCAATCTGATATCATTAGACACTGAACATTCAAAAATAAAATGAAATACAGTTTCTATTGTTCTATCATTGCGCAAACTGCACATTCTTTCTTCATATTCTAATCTATTTCTGTAACTTCCTGTTCTTACCGCTAAATTATGATTTCCACACATCATTTTCAACAATGGTGCTATATCTTTATGTGCTAAATTTAGGGTCAGATAATGTTTTATTGAGCAATCAAATTGTGCTGATTCCAAACAATCGGTTCCAGTGCGACTTGTTTTGGCGTCATTTATCCATTCAGTTGTAAAATGTTCAGTCAATCTGGTTTTAATTATATTCTTGCATTGTCCAATAGTTAAATTTAAGTTGATTATGTTTCTTCAAGATGTGGTGGATGTAGTCGCTTGATAAGTTCTCTTATTCTCCAAGACCATGTACATAAGTAGTTATTGCTATTCGAACTGAGTGAAATATGATGAAAGCAAATTTTCATAATACATTTATTGTGACTAAAAAGAATTCTAATCCAAAAATAATTGCGGCTTTATAGAAATAAAGTTCTTGAGGGAGTAATCCAAACTCACCTATCAAGCGGTAGTTTACAGTTGTAGGTGACAAATGATAGAAACGTTTGTAGAATTGAAACTGTATTATATTTGATTGAGACAATTTTTTATGAAAGCAAGATTCTCCATCTTACATCATTTTTGATGAAGCTAGCATTTCAAAGGCATTTCTTACAATTGACAATTGCTGCATTAACTTCTCCAAGTTCTTCTAACTTATTGGTGGTTAAATAAGCTGATTGATTTTCATTTATTTTAGTTAGTGAAAGTAAATGTTTTTCAGTATTATTTGATATCAAAAATCCCAAGTATATATATTCTTTCACCATTTCAATTTGCTTTGTATAATTGTTTAAGTAAGTATCTAAAATAATCATATTCAAAATATCATTATGAATCATAATTTTTGTTTTGTCGTAATTAATTTTAAGACCATAGGCAATGCAAAAATTGTCTACTATTTCTATTTGCTTGAGCAAGTCAGCTTTATCATTACTCATTAGGAGAATGTCATCTGCATATATCAGACATGGTATGTGAATACTACCAATTGTCGCGGCATTTGTGGCTTCAATATTTGCGTGTAATCTCTTTTGTCAAAGAGTTCATGAACATAGAAAAAGGGTTGGTGATGAACTATCTCCTTGGGGTAGACCCTTTTGTAGATTAAATGCTTCAGATTCAACACCATCGTACAATATTTTATATTTTTTATCGGTAATTAATCCTTTCATAAGGTGGAGAAAGTTACTATTTGGAAGCAATGAATGACGTTTCCTTTTTGCATACAGGTACCATCCAACTTTCAGCAAATGGGATTTCATATTCATTATTTAGTAACTGCTTGAATGGTAGCAGCAATACAGTTAAAGTGTTCTCTGATTCTTTAAACATTTCTGATGCAAGCTCATCTGGGCCACTTGATTTGCTGTTTTTTGTAGCATTTAAATGCTTTTTATTTCATCCATTGTTATTTCTTTATCTAAAATTTCATTTGCAATTGTAGATGTTGTCTCGATTGCTGCTTTACCTGTCATGGTGTGCAAAGGTATATCGGTATTCTTAAATTCGTTGAAGAAATTAGCTGAGTTTAAATAACTTTCGATGAATTTTCTTCTTCCTGTTGTTTATCAAATACCAGTATGTCTTATGATCATTATTTTCTTTTGCAATTATCAATTTTTCTAAATTATCATTTTTCGCCTTTCTTTTCTTATTTGTTTTTGGGGTTTTTTCTTGAATACATCAGTGTCCTTAAATTATCATTAGATTTATCTTTTATATATATTGCAACATCTTTCCTGTAAATTTTCCTCAATTCAATATTTTTGGAATATTTTGATCTATGAATTATTTTTTAGAATTAGCTATTTATGGAGTCATCAGGGAGGAACCATGTGGCTGCATGAAGCAAGGTTTCGGCCCCTAACCTCCAACCTATACCACATGACGTGTCCAGGCCAACCATATCGAATGCACGACATGGAAAGTCTCTCCAAGCCTGAGGAAACATAGCAGAACCTAACAGAAAATAAAATTTTGGAATTTTGAGAACAAAAGGAAGCAAATGAATCTGGCAGAGGTTTCTTAGCCCAACATGCCAATGATGGAGGGCATCTGGCGGGGCAAAAAACAACCAAACTTAAAAACGAGGAACCTATTCTTTGAGGAGGACTTTATGCAAGAATTAACTATCAGATTGACCTTATAACCCCTTCCTTTGAAGATATCGAAAATGCCCTTAGCTCTTGATGTGAAGGCGGAAGCATCAGATGAAATCCTGGTGAACCTGATGAGTTGGGCAGCCAAGATGTTTAAGCCAGTGTTCAAATGCATATTACTCTCGGGGAAAGTATACAGCACCACTGGGAAGCTGAACTCATCAACCTTATGGTAAACCTCTGTGATGTATTGGCCACCATCTTCGATCCTGATTTTAACATCCAAATAATTAACGCATTTGTTGTTATCTCCGCTTCTGCTAGCTAAGAGATCTACCGGGTAGATTTCAGGAAGTATCTTATCAAAATGTTTGTAATTAAACACACAAATGTCGTCGACATACCTAGTGGTACGAGAGAGAAGTTTGGCTAAGCCAGATCTCTTACTCGTTAGGAGCCCCGTCACGAATTGAAATTCCCTGTATGCTAAGAACAGGTCAGCCAAGAGTGAGCTGGAATTCCCACTCATAGGAATGCCCCGAATTTGTCTGAAGACAAGTCCCCCGAAAGTGACAAAAGTGTTATCCAGGATGAAACTAATAGCATTGAGGAATTGGGTTTTGGACCAGCAGTGATATCCTCTGTATTTTTTATTCGAGAAGAATGTTCTATAAAAGCCAATGCAACTGAAGATCCGAGAACTGCTTAAAATTAACTCACATAAGTCCTTCAAGGAGTCCTTAACCTGGTCTAAATTAAGATTCGTATAGAGTGTGGAGAAATCATATACATGTACTTGTAAGGAGTGGCAATTTAAACCCGACATCCTGTCAAGGAATTCCACAAAAGAGTTAATGCTCCAGGAGGCGTTCACACCCGAATTATGCTTGATGGAAAGGCAATAACTACTAAACTTGTCCCGGACCAATTGTAAACCTTTGTTCACAAGCATGGCCAAATCTTTGGAAGTGCTGTTCCTGTCATTTGATAATTCCAAACATTTTTTGATCAAATTTTAGACTGTTTTCTTTCCTCCATTTGTAAAGAAATATTCGCTTATGGGCAATTCTCATTTAACAGGCGCCATTTTTGGTCAAGAAGTTCAAGTCATTAATTTTTGATGTTGGCTTCTATGTAATGGATAGAGAATAGCTATGCGATTCACTGGGATATAGAGAAGGAAATTATTTGATGGATCCCGAGTGCTTTAGGAGCTTTGTGAGAGAATCGTGTAGCTATCATCTATGCGTTATAAAGTATGCCAGATTATTATGACCATAAGGATCTGCGATAGAATCTCTACCAAGATTTTCCGTGGGAAGAAATTTTATCAAATATAGACGGGATTCTGAAATACGATTCTACAACTATGTAATAATCTGGTATACTTTATGATGGGGTAATTTTAGGTGTAGATTAGGAATTTTCTATACGGGAACCACACCATTGTTCAATTTCATTGATTTTCGCAAGTTTGACCGTCGGTCTTACATCACCACACTTTTGTAGATCATTGAATTGTTTTCCATGTCATCAGAAGTAATCATTTGATGAGACCCTCAACAATTTGTGCATTTTTCGCAAAGGAACAAACATGATATCAATACTTCCAACATATTATATTCAAAAGACTGACAAAACAAAGTGATGACTAGCACACAGATTATTAAACATGAACAGGTGCACTCAACGCCCAACACAACTTGATTAGATTTATAGTTGGAAAATTAGATTTTCAAACAACTTGATTAATTTACTGTATTCAGTAAATCGCTGTTACATGCGCAGTATGCTCTTGAATCAACACTCTGGGGAGGATTAATGACTGCTAGAACATCTGAAGCATCATAGAGCATTTCATGGCGTCTTGGAGGTCATCTGTATTGTCTGCAGCCAATAGGATGTATGGAGTTTACTTAAATAGAATTGACCTGTGCGTCCATTACAATCCGTGGATAGTTTTCCCGTTATATCTTGCGACCACCCACGTACGTTCCAATGAGTTGAAGTAACCGCTTCTTGATCACCTTCATTACTTCGGTTCTGAAAATCAAAATATTGAAATCAGATATTAATGGGATATGTGTGATTGTAGACAATATTATTACCCCTAAATCTACCAAAATGCCAGACGACTTTGAATTCATGAAGGCAAAAAAGCAAAAAGACAGCTCCCTAGTAGGCTGAATGTTTAAAACGTTCGGCCTACCAGAGTGAGCTGTCTTTTTGCCTTAATGATAATGAACCTCTCATGTATAGCCTAACCATCAACTATGACTTCGAATTCGACAGTCCAGATAATAATCAATAATATGCATTGATCAACATGCATAGCATATTTCATAGTCTAAATGGGAAAGCGATATTTCACTAACAGAAATACATGTCGGCCTACATGTAGTAGGCTATGCCAAAAGCTAGATTTTTTGTCGTCGAATTTAACCCATTCATAACATAATCAGAATGACTATAAGCTAATCACGTGCGCGTATATGTAGAATTAAAAATGCTTTAGAGAAGAGATAGGTACAATGAAGACATGCTATTCATGCCAATGTCCATAATTTGAATAATCAGAATATTTCAATCTAGAAACTCTGATTTGATTGATATAATGTCTGAGTCACAGCTGATGAGCAATCAATTCCGCTATCGTTGTCATGATGAATATAAATTATTATTGCTCAACGAACGATAAATGACCCTCAACTTGCAATAGATATCATCGACGAATTTATCGCTACATTAGCTGTCAAAAGTTCTTATTGCACTGCTATTGTATGCAATGTATTCGTTGTATGCAAACATATATTTCATGACATAGAAATAGAACAATTGACATTTACAATACTTCAGCATAGAGTTATTCTGAAGCACTTGCCAAATATTTTGATCAACAGTGATGTGATTGCGCTAGCTAAGGTAGCGTTTAATACAAGAACTTTGTAATAGAGCGATAAGAAAGCCAGTGCGCTAGTTGTAGCCATAGAAATCGAATAATTATTAT
The DNA here is from genome assembly GCA_907163375.1 of Prostheceraeus crozeri. NCBI lineage: Eukaryota > Metazoa > Platyhelminthes > Polycladida > Euryleptidae > Prostheceraeus > Prostheceraeus crozeri. Next base: position 56,234 of record CAJQUW010009605.1, read on the forward strand.
GGTTTACGCTTTAAGGATGCTAACTTTGCGTTCTATTGGAAGCTCCGTTTCAGAATGAATGGCAGTGTTGACAAGAAGTGTCAAGAAGTGGTTGATTGAAGTGTCAAAGTATGACAGCGTGCTGAAATGTGTGCAAATCCTCGACTTCGGTCTCGACGAATCCTAGAATGCAATAACTATCACTTGTGCTAAACTAGAACGTTATGAAAGATTTCATTATTAGAAAATGAAAAGTTCTTAGACAAAGACGTCGATGAAAATCTTCATTTAAACAAAGCTACTGTAGAAACAAGATGCCATGTAGGCTTGCCCGCACCGAAAAAATATCTAAACTTAGATAAGACTTTTCTTAATTAAGATTAAAGACTTGTCTTTATTTTTGAACATTTGATAATGTGAAGCGACTTACTTCGTTCTTTTTTGGCAGACAAGAGGCTGGAATCCATGTAGAATTGGTTGATCCGTCAATTGGAGTTGGCCAGCTTTTGCATCTGTAGCATTGATCACGCTGACCTCTATTCAGAATATCTTCAAGCATAATTGTTGATGCAAACGGCATTTATTCTCCCAATAAAAAAGCTGTTCGGCGTTAATGGCAACTCCTCGTTTACATCAGAACTAGCAACAGATAACGGCCTTGCTTGCATTTAACAATGATTCAACTTTACAGGAAGCTGCTATCAAATTCTTCATCATTTACTTCGTCATTTGACAAAATAGAATACAATTCCGTCTTAGCTGCTTTAATCATTACTTCAAAAACACCTCCAAAATTACTACCATAAGGATGATTAAAATGTCACTTGAAAATCTGTGGAAAGCCATTTAACTTATCTTCATCTTTCGACATTAAACATTTAATCTCTTTCTCAGCTTTTATGAAGTTTGTGCCATTATCCGTTACTATTTCTCGAGAACATCCTCTTCGATCTATCATTCTCGATAAAGCGTTATAAAACTGCTTGTCTGTAAAGAATATCTCTATGTGGACTGCTCTCGTTTGAAGCACGTTAATAAAGCTAAATATCTTGTGAATCTAGCCCTACCACGTCCACTCTTGGTCAGAAACGGACCTGTGAAATCAATCCCTACCATCACAAAAGCTTGTAGCGGGTTGGATGTCCTGAAGTTTGGAATCGGAGCCGTTTGTGGCTGTGTCACTTTAGCGTTGATAATTTTGCATTTCATACATTGTCTCTTTACAGATCTTAAAACTTTTCTTACTTTAATTATCCAAAATCGTTTATTTAGCTCATGAAGAGTAGCATTAGTACCGACCGACTGGATGTCCAATTTTCTCATGTGCCTCTTTTACAATCAACTCCAATAGCGGGTGATCATTAGGCAAAATGATTGGGAATTCGGACTCCATATCTAACCACTCGACATTTTGGTATCTAATTTTAGACCGCAAAACACCGTCATCATCCAAAAACGGATTTAAGTTTTTAAGTTGACTTTTACGTATAACGTTAGCATCATCAATAAAGTTTACTTTGTGAGAAAAAAGATTCACTTTGACACATTTTGATAAGTGTCCTTTCGGCCCTTTGCCACTCTTCTAGCTGTAATTCTGACGTCAAAATTCGATCTCATCTCTTTACTCTACAGTTTTGAATAAATCTGTAAACATAGCCGACTCTTTTACGTGTAATTAGCTTTCTTTTGTTAGACCATCTTTTTGGATTTATTCTGAAACCATCATTCATTACTTCCTTAAAAGAACATTGGATAACTTGCTTTTCTTCCTTCTTTCTAAATACATTTCGGATTTATCAGCGATTACAGGTTCATATTGAGGTTACAGTACTTAGCTGCACAGTCGAAAACAATTCTACACTTCTTCTTTGCTTGACGATCTTCTTTAATATTGGAAAATACGGAATATAAAATGCTCCACTTTCTAACATACCTCCACCTTCTAACAGACCGCCGCCTTCTAACAGACATCCACCTTCTAACAGACCTCCACCTTCTAACAGACCGCCGCCTTCTAACAGACATCCACCTTCTAACAGATCTCCACCTTCTGACAGACCTCCACCTTCTAACAGACCTGCACCTTCTAACAGACCTCCACCTTCTAACAGACCTCCACCTTCTAACAGACCTCCACCTTCTAACAGACAGCCACCTTCTAACAGACCTCCACCTTCTAACAGACCTCCACCTTCTAACAGACAGCCACCTTCTAACAGACCTCCACCTTCTAACAGACCTCCACCTTCTAACAGACAGCCACCTTCTAACAGACCTCCATCTTCTAACAGACAGCCACCTTCTAACAGACAGCCACCTTCTAACAGACATCCACCTTCTAACAGACAGCCACCTTCTAACAGACTGCCACCTTTTAACAGACATCCACCTTCTAACAGACATCCACCTTCTAACAGACCTCCACCTTCTAACAGACGGCCACCTTCTAACAGACCTCCACCTTCTAACAGACAGCCACCTTCTAACAGACCGCCACCTTCTAACAGACCGCCGCCTTCTAACAGACCTCCACCTTCTAACAGACAGCCACCTTCTAACAGACTGCCACCTTCTAACAGACCTCCACCTTCTGACAGACCTCCACCTTCTAACAGACCTCCACCTTCTAACAGAGAGCCACCTTCTAGCAGACCTCCACCTTCTAACAGACCGCCACCTTCTAGCAGACCGCCACCTTCTAGCAGACCTCCACCTTCTAACAGACCTCCACCTTCTAACAGAGAGCCACCTTCTAACAGAGAGCCACCTTCTAACAGACCTCCACCTTCTAACAGACAGCCACCTTCTAACAGACCTCCACCTTCTAACAGACCTCCACCATCTAACAAACAGCCACCTTCTAACAAACAGCCACCTTCTAACAGACAGCCACCTTCTAACAGACCTCCACCTTCTAACAGACCTCCACCTTCTAACAGACCTTCACCTTCTAACAGACATCCACCTTCTAACAGACATCCACCTTCTAACAGACATCCACCTTCTAACAGACAGCCACCTTCTAACAGACAGCCACCTTCTAACAGACAGCCACCATCTAACAGACCTCCACCTTCTAACAGACGGCCACCTTCTAACAGAGAGCCACCTTCTAAAAGACCTCCACCTTCTAACAGACCGCCGCCTTCTAACAGACCTCCACCTTCTAACAGACCGCCGCCTTCTAACAGACCTCCGCCTTCTAACAGACTGCCACCTTCTAACAGACCTCCACCTTCTGACAGACCTCCACCTTCTAACAGACCTCCACCTTCTAACAGACCTCCACCTTCTAACAGACCTCCACCTTCTAACAGACCTCCACCTTCTAACAGACAGCCACCTTCTAACAGAGAGCCACCTTCTAACAGAGAGCCACCTTCTAACAGAGAGCCACCTTCTAACAGACCTCCACCTTCTAACAGACCGCCACCTTCTAACAGACCTCCACCTTCTAACAGACCTCCACCTTCTAACAGACAGCCACCTTCTAACAGACAGCCACCTTCTAACAGACCTCCACCTTCTAACAGACCTCCACCTTCTAACAAACTATTTGTATATTGACAAAAAACAAAGTATATTGACGACATAATACTTGGTCCTTTAGATTACGACGAAAATAAATTTAACCAAATATTGAACGTCTTTAATTCAATAAATCCCAATATCAAGTTTACTCTTGAAGCACCTAAACCTAGTGAATGGCTGAATTTTTTAGATATCAAGATAAAAATAGATAATGAAATTAAATACTCTTGGTATCATAAAGAATGCCACTCCAACATAGCTTTGAGAAAGGATTCTTTTCTTCCGAGACACATTAAATCAAATTATATAAAGAGTAGTGCACATACTATATCTCAACGATCAAATGATCCAGAAATTAGGAAGGAGAACTTAGCAGAGTTTGACCGAATTCTAGAACAAAATCAATACACCGAAAAGGAGCGCGAAATAAGTGCTAAAACAAAAAAATCAAATAAAAGAAATAGCATAAGTAAAGAAAATAATTCTCAATTTAAAGTGCCCTACGTTAATGACCGGTGTAATCGCAAAATAAACAAACTTATTAAAAAAATATGATTTACCGGTACGTTTGATTAATGAGTATGGTTATCAATCGGCCAACTACCTTAATAATAATAAGAAAGAAAAATCATGCTCTTGTAATATTTGCAGTGATTTTAAGAACAATAAGTACTCGTGCCGAGACAGATACGTCGTATATCAATACACGTGTGTTCAATGCGGAGAATTTTATATAGGAAAAACTGCCCGCATGCTAAAAACCAGGCACCAAGAGCATAGGAAGGCGATTGATAATAAAAGTAATAGCTCTTTATAACCACTTGCAAGATAAGCATGGAGGGATAGGCGGCATCGGTAATTTTCAGGTCGGTCTTATTCGCAAACTGCACAACACTCGAGACACAACAATAGCAGAGGCCAAAGCAATAACACAGCTTAAACCACAGATCAACAGGAAACACGAACTTCCAGACTACAATCTCTCTTCACAATTCGATAATCATGCAAACCGCCAACACACTTCTTAACAGAACTCATATCTTCACATAAATACTTCACACAGTTGCATCCCGTCTGTTATCATCGACCGTTTCGAAGGCGCTGGACGCCGAAGGCCCGTCTGACCTGTTTAAATTTTTACTTAACTTTCAAGAAAGCATCGACCTAAACTTGGGAAGTTTTCTCTAACGCACTCTTATATGTCTCATCAGAGTTGTATGCGAGGGAGGTTGGTAGTTCGGCTCGAGATAGAGAAGCAGTTCCTTCATTGAGGTATCCTCACAGAATGTCAACGGTTGCAGATCAGTAGTTACACACCTGAAAAGGATAGAAATTTCACCATACAAAATGTTTACTCTCATCTTCATTTTGAAAATGTGTCTTAATTCTTGATAAATCCATATTTTGTCTACCAGTAAGAATATTATTCGTGCTTGACATACTACGTATTTACATGTATGTACCGACTAAGTAAGAGATTATGTACCGATGCATTGTACTACGGCCTCGTCGTACTTCTAACTTCTTCACAATTTATCAATCAAGTAGGCTAAAACAAGCAGTATTGTAACACAAGATTTCAGAAATTTGAGCATAGGTTCCCCGCCCTACCAGGGCGACCACGTCCTGGCGTTCATCTCAATATGATTGAGAAAGGTCAGTCATAGTTGCTAAAATAAAATAGTCATTGTGTAGGGGAATTCAAATAGATTTCACCGCTAAATAACGTCATCATCTATTTCATAAGATAGGAGGGCTAATTAATCATTACTTGCTGTTCCTCTTTTGGTATTTTGTAGGCCTATGGGCTGCGTAATACCTGTCCATGCTCTCCACCATATTTGTGAAAAACAAGTCTTATTGATTTGCTGAAATTTAGTGCATAACAGGCCTATATGCCTGGTTTATGCTTAAATATTAAGGTACACGTTGAAAAACAAGCCTATAGAGTTACTAAATATGAGATGGCTCCAAGATATTAGATATTGTCATTTAAAAAACATACACTTTGTTACATTTATCCATATTTAAAACATAGACTATTTAAAATATTACACTGAAAATATCGCAACCTTTCTACGAAAAGAAGTAGGCTCATGTTGAAAATGAAGCTCTAACATACATGTAGGCCTACATGTAGTCACAGAGTTAACTCACCAGACAATGAGCTTGGTGATGTCGATGGCTCGTTCTTTTGAGCATGTTCTGGACTTGGATGTCTTTAACCATTCATCCATATTTACTTGTGTCGATTCCCTCATTTCCTCGACGGCTGCTCGGACGTTCGTACTTCTTCCGGATGCATCATGAACAGGCGTTCATACGGATGATCCAGGATTGTCGTTCAAGTTGAAAAGAGGATATTGATTCTTCATGTGATAGAGGAGGGTTCGAGTCCCAGATGAAAATACGTACTTCTTTTCACACAAATTACATTTTGCATACTTTTTGTTGTCAATAGTGACAAGCTTGAAGTTGTCCCAAACGCGAGACATTCTATGGCTGTTCACGAAGGAATGGCGGCCGAGGTTTAACGACGAAATTACAATGATTCATGATCTCGCTAATCGCTACATTATTCGAGATCCCATCCCACCTCAAGATCAGCGTCTCATCACCTCGCTCAACGCCTGGTGACTCGTCTGGTGCAGGTGTTAAGCGACTTCGATTCCTACGTTCGTTTTTTTTGTGAGATATCTATTGACTGACGTAAATTTTGACGCTCGTCTGTAGTCAAGTCTCAACTGCTGCTTCTATTAAGACTTCGGTTCAGAGACCAATCTTGACAAAATGCTACTATTCAGGCCGATGGCAGCAGGTTAATCTCACTAGAAAAGTATAAAAAGTCTGAAAAGACTGTTTGGAGTAAAAAATGCAGCGGTTAACCGCACCAAAAAATTAACCGGGTCATGAAAAATTAACCGCGGTTAACCGGTTAACCGCGTTCACCTCTGGTGGGAAGCGTATAGAAATATACTGTAGAATCGGACAAACATAATCAATTGAAAATCAAAGTTAAAGAAATATAAAAGTCCAAGCAGTTTTTTGGTGGTGAAATCATGAATGATGGTCAACACGTCTAAGAGGTATTGAAACAAATGTCAGGCAAGATAAGTGATACAACGAGATTCACGCATTGACCAATGCAGAAGCTTTAGTTAACGCACTTTGTGATATAGTGGCAAGTATATGTCGGTCTGACTCGGAAACCTTAATCTCAACATTCAATTCAGAAATTGCAAATTCCTGGACATCTGACTGGGATGTACTGGTAACTATCTCAGAGGCTGTCATATTCAAGCAATCCATATCCTTGAAGAAGTCAGCTGGTTCTGATGTCATCCCGACAAAATTGACTTGGAGTTAGCCGACTTCTTCGTGACTCCCCCAATAATTTTGTACACGAACTCGATCAAGTAGCAGAAATTCCCTTCTTTTTGGAAGCATTCGATCATATCGCCTATTCCAAAATCGATTCTACTAAATATAAGACAATTCCAGTGTGGTCCCAACCCAAGCTAAACTGTTATAGTGGATACTCGTAGGAACTATGCGTGGTGAATTTGAGTGTCGCTATGGGTCCGCACAACGAATTCAGAAGCAACCACTCTACTTCCACTGCTTGATTCAATCGATCAGGGCCTTTTTTACGGAGGGTTGCACAGCTTGGTTTTCCTTCTTCTTTTTCTGTTGTGGCTGAGAAGCTACTTACACTGCCATACATCTGTTGTCAGGATTGATAGACACTGCTCACGAGCAATAACTGTTAAGCGTAGAGAACCTCTCGGGCCTCCCACTTTAATGTATTTGTTTCTAACATCAGCACAAACTTTGCGAACATGCAAATACGATACGCAGATGATGCACATGTCGTGATATTAATAAGAACATCAACAGAAAAGGAAACACGAACAAAAGTAAAAGATGGATTTAAAGCTATGCTGACATGATGTAAGGTTAACGATTTGAAGTTGAAGGAAGAAGTTAAGCATACTGATGTGTCTGAAAGGAAAGGAGGCGCTCCGAAACAGAGTTCCTACGCCCTTGAAATGTCCTTGAATTTAAAATGGTCCTAGAATGTCCTGGAATTTCACTAAATATTCCTTTTTGATTTTTAAATGATTTTCGACTTTAAAAGCTATCAATCGCTGAAAGACTTCCATTTTTAATTCCGAATATTTCTAGTTATGATCTGCGATCGATGAATTCCTTGATTCCCTTAGTATGATGGCGTTGCTGTCGAGCTAGAGGATAGTTATATCCTAGGCTTATGCATGGTGGAATTTCATTGCGATGTATCTATCATTTACATATGTATGTTGTTTCCAGAGATGCAACCTTGACCTCTCAAAAATCGATAGTTCAAACTCGACCTTGATTAAGCGAATTTCAATCGAGATCGAGGTGGGAGAAAGAATGTCCATTTTAAAGGTTTTCAATGCTAGTTAAGTGATTATCCCTTTCAATTAAACCGGAAGGATTGTTGTTTGAAAGTTCACTGGGTGTAAGATGTACTTGTAATTTTAATTTCATTCATAAGTGATATGTCTTCTCATTTAATCTAATCTTTATTGTTGAGACAAACATAATAATGATGTACCCGGTGCTTTTTTTTTTTTTTTTTAGACAACCTATACTATACTTTATAGAAATGAAGTTTTTTTTTTTTTCACACTCCATAATTGAGGCATAGACGTGCTGGACTTAGGTGAGGTTAGTGGTACTTACTTAACGCCCCGCCTTGCCCTTCATGACGATGTTCAATGACTTTCGTTCGGGGACTCGACCTCACGATGTATGGATCGTAATGGAGGGTCGCAAACCGCTATTGCTATTGTTGTCAAAGGCGCACCCCTTCCAAATTTTTCCGGCCGCGCCGCCCCCTGCTAGCAATCACACCCCTGTTTTTATATATTGCAGCATCTTTCCTGTAAATTTTCCTTAATTTTGTTATATTTTTAGAATATTTTGATTTATGAATTATCTTTTCAGAATTATTTGCGCAATTTCTAATTGTTATCAATTCTGTATATATCTCATTCGTATTCATAGGATTAATAATTAACTCATTTGATAATTCTGAGCATTTCATATTAAACATTTTTTGGTCAAATTTTAGACTGTTTTCTTTTGTCCATTTGTAAGAAAATATTCGTTTATATTGAAACGTTGGATTCGATGTCGTCGATTCCTTATCGAGTGGTACTTTGAGTTTAATTTTTATTGACATTACATTCACATACATTGTAGATAACTATCATTCAAAGGACTTATAACATATCTCCCTCCTTGAATCAACCCGATTCCACACTCTAATGGACATGGCTTGTTAACTGGCCTTCGACCTACCTTTCCATCAACTGCTCTTACATAACCGTCTGCAGCTGGAAACACTTTCACAATCTTTCCAACTTCCATTTTTGACTCATGACAATTGGATCCAAGACAATCACAATCTCACCTTCTTCCAGATCTACATTACTTCGAGTCCATTTGCTTCTGCTCTTATAACTAGGCAATATCTCTCTTTGCCATCGAGTCCAGTAGTGTTGAATAAGCTTCCATCGTGGCGTTGGATGCATATCAGTACTGTCATCTTGCAAAACATTTTCGGCATTTATTCTCCCAATAAAAAAGCTGTTCGGCGTTAATGGCAACTCCTCGTTTACATCAGAACTAGCAACAGATAACGGCCTTGCTTGCATTTAACAATGATTCAACTTTACAGAAAGCTGTTATCAAATTCTTCATCATTTACTTCGTCATTTGACAAAATAGAATACAATTCCGTCTTAGCTGCTTTAATCATTACTTCAAAAACACCTCCAAAATTACTACCATAAGGATGATTAAAATGTCACTTGAAAATCTGTGGAAAGCCATTTAACTTATCTTCATCTTTCAACATTAAACATTTAATCTCTTTCTCAGCTTTTATGAAGTTTGTGCCATTATCCGTTACTATTTCTCGAGAACATCTTCTTCGATCTATCATTCTCGATAAAGCGTTCATAAAACTGCTTGTCTGTAAAGAATATCTCTAGGTGGACTGCTCTCGTTTGAAACATGTGAATAAAGCTAAATATCTTGTGAATCTAGCCCTACCACGTCCACTCTTGGTCAAAAACGGACCTGTGAAATCAATCCCTACCATCACAAAAGCTTGTAGCGGCTTAGATGTTCTGAAGTTGGGAATCGGAGCCGTTTGTGGCTGTGTCACTTTAGCGTTGATAATTTTGCATTTCATACATTGTCTCTTTACAGATCTTAAAACTTTTCTTACTTTAATTATCCAAAATCGTTTATTAAGCTCATGAAGAGTAGCATTAGTACCGACCGACTGGATGTCCAATTTTCTCATGTGCCTCTTTTACAATCAAGTCCGATAGCGGGTGATCATTAGGCAAAATGATTGGGAATTCGGACTCCATATCTAACCACTCGACATTTTGGTATCTAATTTTAGACCGCAAAACACCGTCATCATCCAAAAACGGATTTAAGTTTTTAAGTTGACTTTTACGTATAATGTTAGCATCATCAATAAAGTTTACTTTGTGAGAAAAAAGATTCACTTTGACACATTTTGATAAGTGTCCCTTCGGCCCTTTGCCACTCTTCTAGCTGTAATTCTGACGTCAAAATTCGATCGTATCTCTTTACTCTACAGTTTTGAATAAATCTGTAAACATAGCCGACTCTCTTACGTGTAATTAGCTTTCTTTTGTTAGACCATCTTTTTGGATTTATTCTGAAACCATCATTCATTACTTCCTTAAAAGAACATTGGATAACTTGCTTTTCTTCCGTCTCATGAAGCTCATTTTCATCAATTCTGTTCACAGGCCACTTGTCTTCAGTCAGCATGAGAAAAGATGGACCATGCCACCACAAATCATTACACTTCAAACTCACAATATGTTCACCTCTTGTTGGAATGTCTGCTGAATTTTCCTTAGTGTTAACATACCTCCACTGCTCAGGATCACTGACCGATTGAATTTCGCCAACTCTATTTGACACAAACGGTTTATAATACTTCGCTGGACGTCTTAACCAGTACAGCACATCATGGAATGTGTCCAAAATGTCACTCCCTTCAACGCTTGTGTTAGTGTTTGGGCTAACCTAGCTGCAATCGTGGCTGCCATAAGTTGTAAATGTGGTATAGATTTGGAGTTTAATGGAGTTGGTCGAGTTTTAGAGATAACCAAATTGACGTGGACTTCATGATCATCTATTGTCCTTACATGAGCAACTGCAAAATATACATCTTTGGAAGCATCACCGAAAACATGAATGAAAAACTGCTGCTTGAATTTCAAATGCAAAAATCTCTCAATACTTATAAGATGCAACATTTGTATTTGTTTATACCACTTCTACCACTGTTTTGCACACTCATCAGGAAGATGCTCGTCCCATGACAACCGTAGTGCCCAAATGCGCTGGAACAGCACTCTTGCTTTTATCATGAATGGATCTAAATACCACAAAGGATCATAAACTTTCGCAATAACTTTCAAAATAGATCCTTTAGTTGGTTTGGTGGAGAGAACATTGTTTTCAAAATGTGTGGAGTTCATCCTTTTCTACATTCCAAGAAAGACGCAGCATTCTCGTCATTGGCAGAGCGTCATCAAGAATATTCTCAGCTTGATCTTGAACATTTAAATCATGTCTTATACTTTTGGAATTCGCCATCCATTTCTTAATATCCATCTTAGCGTCACCAAAGATCTTAATTAATTCTTCAATTAGAGAAGAAACTTCCTCTTCTGTGTCACGACTGTCAGCTAGATGGTCTACATACATCGACTTAAGAATGGAATATACTGTCGTCTTACAATCATCTTACGGAATATAAAATACTCCACTTTCTAACAGACAGCCACCTTCTAACAGACCGTCGCCTTCTAACAGACCTCCACCTTCTAACAGACCGCCGCCTTCTAATAGACAGCCACCTTCTAACAGACCTCCACCTTCTAACAGACCTCCACCTTCTAACAGACCTCCACCTTCTAACAGACAATCACCTTCTAACAGATCTCCACCTTCTAACAGACCTCCACCTTCTAACAGACCTCCACCTTCTAACAGACCTCCACCTTCTAACAGACCTCCACCTTCTAACAGACCTCCACCTTCTAACAGACCTCCACCTTCTAACAGACAATCACCTTCTAACAGACAGCCACCTTCTAACAGACAGCCACCTTCTAACAGACCTCCACCTTCTAACAGACAGCCACCTTCTAACAGACCTCCACCTTCTAACAGACCTCCACCTTCTAACAGACAACCACCTTCTAACAGACAACCACCTTCTAACAGACCGCCACCTTCTAACAGACCGCCACCTTCTAACAGACCTCCACCTTCTAACAGACAGCCACCTTCTAACAGACCTCCACCTTCTAACAGACCTCCACCTTCTAACATAGAGCCACCTTCTAACAGACAGGCACCCAGACACACAATTCGTTTATTTTTCCTTCACGATGTTTATTTGCCTTTTTTCTTTCTGTTTTCGTTTTATCTCTGGAATCATGTTGTTACTTCCCAAGTTTTTAAGTAGTGTATTCTTACTCTATTATCGTACACGAAGTTGAGTTATTGGATTTCCCTGTGTCACTGTCTCTGAACATTATTGATCGACTTCATTCCGACATTATTATCTGCAACATTCGATGTTTAATTTGCTTGACGTCTTTCACACAGAAGCCACGAGAGGCCATGAAGACGTTGTTTTTCATTTACGAATTCATTGAGAGACACTATGAGACTCGTGCTTGATCTGACGTAGTAAAGTGTGTAAAAGGCAAAAGTATTTCCTTACTGACAAAAAGTTGAACAGAAAGACTGTCAGTGAGAATCCAGCTGATGTTATTGTCCTGCATTTGTTGTCTTTCCAGAAACGTTGGTCGGCATTGTAAATTATTGTAAGAACTTCAATGGTGGAAAGAATTTCGACTTCTCCGTTAGACTGTCATCGACTCCTACAGTCGGAGAACTAAGAGCTGTCTTGGGTGCAGAAATGAAGAAGGATCCGAAGACAATATCTGTTTGGAGGCAGACAGCACTGCATGGCGGAAAACCAGTCTACTCGGTGGGAGGTGTGTATTCTGACGTGTGTGGATGTCTCCATCAGCCCAATGAAGTTCAAGAGGAGAGAACGGTGGCGCTGGTGATGGATGACGAGCAGCTGCCAATCATTCCCGATGTGATGAACTGGTTCACTGTTTCTCCTGCCGACGGTGAGTTGTGATGAGTCCTGTGTGTGATGATAGATCAATACTGAGATCACCATCTATTCCTAGAAAATATTGTTTCAGACTCTTTTTCAAACGAAAAGATTCTTGGCGATCAATGATATCAGGAGCCATCCTTGAATACACAAATCTTTAAAAATGTCTCCTCTTCACACTGAAACTAAGATAAGGCATCATTATTTGTTTTCCTCCGTGTTTTTGTTACTCTCTTTTCTTTGTAACTTGAAAACTGCAAAAATCGTCAACTTTTATCTTTAGTGAAACTTTTCTTTGCAGAGGTTGCATGCGTCTTATCACAGAGCCGATAGATGGGAGAGTGGCTGTGGACACGATGTCTAGGCTTCACTTTCAACTTTTAAAATTGATGATGTTACCAACTCTTCAGTTTCATTTTCAAACTGCCACAGCCAGCTCCCCAATACCTTGTAGCTTTCGTACATTAAGAAAAAGCATTGTATTTCACTCTCGATGGCTTTGGAGGTCATAGAAATGGTTGAAATGAGTTTGAGATTACATAGAATTCTCACAGTTCCAGATAGCCATGAAGCGGCGTCCGTCACTCCAGCTTGAGAATCCATTAATGAATGAATTGGTGAATGGATATTTCAAATCATTTTTAGATAGAAATGTGAAATTTAAATGTATCCACATTTACAAACATTCATAGATTTTCAAACTTTTGATGAACTAAAATCTATTGAGAGAGCAAACTTTCATAGACTTCAGTAAAAGTCAATCAAAGATTTCTTCATCTCTCCATTATCTGTGACTAACAGTGATGAAGAATTGCAATATTCATAGATTTCTTAAGAGTTACATACAATAGCAATATATCATGGATTTTGCGGGCAGAAATATCAGACAGTCTCAGCTGCTAACACAGCCCCATCTATGTCTGATATCACTGTCCTAAAAGTCCATGATATAATGCTACATTACATAAAGGTCTTTGAACTATCATAGCACCATACTCGTCATTTATGTTCATCCCATAGCATTCTTTCACCCTCGCAGATCTCATACCGTCATAACATCGTGTAAGGTGTGACATTATACTTTGACAGTGATTACTCTTGTAACAAATTCATTGTTAACCCTAAATGCCACACACGGTGGGACAACTGCCGACTTGGGCGATCTTCCTTAAAACTCGCTGTTTTCGGGAAACAGAGGGTCCGGACTTCCGTGCGAGCAGCTGCCGTGAGATCCCTCTCAGAAACGCCAGCGTCTTCTTTCCTAGTTTGTTCTTCTTCATTGATCTTCTCCATCGTCCTTTTTCATCGAATCGCCCGCTCGTAGACATGAAAAGGAAGCGGCTTGGTGTGAGAATCTTGCCAATTAATACATTATAATTACAATCATTAAAAAGCATTCCTGTACATTAAAACATATTGCATATCAGAATATGAGAACGTTTATTCTCAAATTGAAGACATGTTTCTTGTGCGATAAAGTAATTAACAATGAAATTCGCAAGTCAATGAGGGTGCTGATGATATATATAAATAATGATGAGTGAGAACACATACATGTAGATGCACATGCGTTATTACAATGCGCAAATAGTATGGAATATTTACAAATGATGTGGATGTGCAATGAAAAGATGAAAGCTATGGATGATGAAACTCTGGAAGGAGAGGACTAACAATGGTTCATGTATTTCAATGAATAAAGTTAAATCACGAAACAGCACATTATAATAATAATAACTACAGTAGCGAAGACATATATACAGGATGTTCACGCTATTGCCGCCGCTAATAATAAATCAAGATATATAATGCTAAATCAAAAACATTGTGAATGTTTAACATAATAACGCTTAATTAAAATGTACAAAATATAACCAAAAATATACAAAATGGGTATTACATATATTGTTCAATATGGCGACCTTGATGTTCAATGCACATACCACAGCGCTTGGAAAAGTTGGAAAAACAATTTTGAACCATATTGTGATCAATCTGGTTGGATGCATACTCACATTTCTCAGCTAGTTCTTGTAATGTAGTTGGCCTTGGTTGTGTGTAAACTTTATCACGCATAAATGACCAAAGGAAGAAATCATTTATGGCAAGGTCTGGGCTTCGCGGCGGTCATTCCGTTGGTCCAGAGCGACCTATCCACCGATGTTTTAGATTTGAATTCAGTAGCTCTCTAACTGCCAGCGCCCAGTGTACTGACGCACCACCTTGCTGATAATAATGATGGATATGTCTATTACTTGTGAGAGATGGTATCGCAATTTCTCTCAAAATATCACAATAACGTTCCTGGTTCATTTTTTCGAAAAGGATTCTAAAGCGCAATCTTCCATCATATGGAATCATAGCCCAGAGTGTTATTGCTGAAGACTTCAAAGGTTGGATCATTATCTTGTGTTCATTATTTTGAGCATAGTAATAGCAGTTATGTCTATTGACTAATTCGTTTAAATGAAAAGTCGCCTCATCAGTAAAAATGATGTTATGATGCCACATGGGATCCAATAACTGCATTTGAATAACATAATTGCAAAATGTCAACCGCTTTTCAAAATCGTCTTCATTAATTTGTTGAACAAGTCTGTATTTGAAAGCCTTCATGTTACATTCCTTGAGAATGTTATATTGACTGTACCTAACGATACTCCAAATCTTGGTGCGGCATGTCGTTGAGAAGTACACACTCCATCACCCATTGCACCTACAATGGCATTTTTCGTAGCATTGTTGATTTTGTGTTCATTTTGATCACTGCCACGTCGTTTTGGAAGCTCGGAGAGGGTTTCAAGAAACCGTTTCTTCCAATCTCTAATTGTTCTAACCGGAGGTGATTCTTTATTATACTCCTCTGTATAACGTCGACGTGCTTGCTCACAGTTGTCGTAAGATATAGCATACGAAACAATCTTGTCAATCTCATCATTACTATATCCTGGATAATTCATTATAATTTCATTTTCATACAGTACAGCATTAAACCAAAGAATTAAATGAAACAAGTTTGTTAACGTTATATGAATGAATATAAATGAAATTCAAATACATAGATATAGATACTTGTGACAGACAATGATTTTTATTTTGAACTGGTGACCTGGATAGCCTGAATGTTTGATTTAGTATTAGCGGCGGGAATATCGTGAACACCCTGTATAAACGGCATGATTTTATTAAATGTTTTATTAATGAGTGGAATCCTAGATCACTTTACATCAAGCTATTGAATCCTAATTATTAAGAGGTCGGGAAGAGAATGTTTATTAAGAAATAGGCAATGCATGCATGTCATTGAGCAACGTACATGCATCATGTCAATCAGCAGTAATTGATAATGCAAATCATTTTACCTGCAAAGGATCGCAATTTTTGAAAAACGAAACACGTTAAATTGGTGATGTTCCGGACCTCGGTGATCTCGTATAGGCTTCGTAAGCTAGACTGGAAATTCTAGTGCGATGTCTCGCTCTTTGTTGCTGTTGAACAGTATTCACTCTGTCATTCGATGTTACAGCCAAATTTGTATGATTGCAAACCAACATAGCTTTAGTTCTGACGTCATTTGCCTCTTTGATATATTTACTTAACTTAACAATGCTTCCAACATTCAATGTTTGTAACAAGCCATAGAAATTTTGCTTCGAAACATCAATAAGAAATGTGTTACGCAATCTGATATCATTATACACTGAACATTCAAAAATAAAATGAAATACAGTTTCTATTGTTCTATCATTGCGCAAACTGCACATTCTTTCTTCATATTCTAATCTATTTCTGTAACTTCCTGTTCTTACCGCTAAATTATGATTTCCACACATCATTTTCAACAATGGTGCTATATCTTTATGTGCTAAATTTAGGGTCAGATAATGTTTTATTGAGCAATCAAATTGTGCTGATTTCAAACAATCGGTTCCAGTGCGACTTGTTTTGGCGTCATTTATCCATTCAGTTGTAAAATGTTCAGTCAATCTGGTTTTAGTTGTATTCTTGCATTGTCCAATAGTTAAATTTAAGTTGATTATGTTTCTTCAAGATGTGGTGGATGTAGTCGCTTGATAAGTCTTCTTATTCTCCAAGACCATGTACATAAGTAGTTATTGCTATTCGAACTGAGTGAAATATGATGAAAGCAAATTTTCATAATACATTTATTCTGACTAAAAAGAATTGTAATCCAAAAATGAATTGCAGCTTTATAGAAATAAAGTTCTTGAGGGAGTAATCCAAACTCACCTATCAAGCGGTAGATTACAGTTGTAGGTGACAAATAATAGAAACGTTTGTAGAATTGAAACTGTATTATATATGATTGAGACAATTTTTTATGAAAGCAAGATTCTCCATCGTACATCATTTTTGATGAAGCTAGCATTTCAAAGGTATTTCTTACAATTGCTTCTTACAACTTCTCCAAGTTCTTTTAATTTTTTGGTGGTTAAATAAGTTGTTGGTTAATTAAAATTCAATTTTTTTTGTTTATCAAATGCCAGTCTTATAATCATTATTCTCTTATGCAATTATCAATTTTTCTAAATTATCATTTTTTGCTTTTCTTTTCATATTTCTTTTTGGAATTTCTTGAATACATCAGTGTCCGTAAATTTTCATTGGATGTCTTTCTATCAGGGATGTGATTCTTCCGGCTTCGCCCCCTTTGCCTAAGAAGTAATGAAAAGGTGTTGTATAGAACAAAAATTCGATATTGTTGTAATCCATTAAACTGTGACCTCATAATAATAGTTTCACTGGGCGTCCCCACAGCTTTCATCGGCACCACTCTAACTTCTACTAGCGCCCCCCTTTGCTTTCATCAGCGACACTTTGACTTCTACTGGCGCCCCCTTTTGGCTTTCACTTGGCTTCCCTTTAGCGTCCATGCCCCCCTTTGCTTTCATCAGCGCCCCTCTTTGACTTTCACTTGGCTTCCCTTTAGCGTCCATGCCCCCCTTGGCTTTCACCTGGCTTCCCTTTAGCGTCCATGCCCCCATTTTGCTTTCATCAGCGACACCTTGGCTTCTACTGGCGCCCCCTTTTGGCTTTCACTTGGCTTCCCTTTTCACGTCCATGACCCCATTTTTCTTCACTTTCATCGATGATGCCCTCTTCACTTTCATCGGCGCCCATTTGTTTTTTATGAAGAATTTCATGTTGATAATGATACGCAATTTCGTACACATGCGATGTATGATTTTCGTCCTTCAATTATTTGTTGTTAGATCATCTAAATGGTTGCATTCCCAAACGTGAAGTTCAAATGACCAATAAAGACAAGGAGTAGCTTGCACTTTTAACTAATTATCCTATTGATCAAAAATGGGAAGCAGAGGTGAACGCGGTTAAGAAAAGAATTAACCGGTTAATTGTAGGTTTCAAAATTTCAGTCTCAAAATACATAACTAAAACCAATCATCTTCATCTATGTGTATGTAGGCCTACCAATATGTGAGCATAGATAGGCCGAGATTGAGGAATTTTGATAATAGGCAATAGACCTTATTTGTTATAGGCTAATGAAAGTCGAGTTAAATCACAGAAGAAACAGCGAACAATTAGGACTGCTATAGCGTGAATTATAGGCCTACTAACTGCCTAGTCGTGAACGGAATAAATGATGATGTTGCTAATCTTGCTATGATGACAAAATTCATTTTTTCTATGTGAATTATAAAAAAAGTGAATGCGCATCAGTCGTGCAAATTATGACAAAATTACAGGATGTAGGCGCATGAATGGTAGGATAGGATAAAAAGTTAGGTGATTTACATGTATGTGGACGCACATGATAAGTACGGTACGGACCTTTTTTGGCAGAAAAAAAGAATGATATTTTTAATTTGAAAATATGTATTCGTTCAACTCAGGAAGACTTCTTGGAGTTCAGATTCAAAAACAATATCTGCTGTGCATGTTCAGCTGTGAGTCCCATTCGCCTTTCATGGTAAATGTTGCCGAAGACAGAGAAGACTCGTTCGGAGGCAGCACTCGTAGCCTGAATAGCCAGATACTTTCTCGCAAGCAACGAAAGCTTTCTGAACTTCGCTTGATTGATTCTCCACCATGAAAGTGGATCCTTTGACTATGAAGGTAATCTGTGAGCGTGTTGTATTTCTAATTCTCTATTGTTCACTGTCTTAGGACATAGCAATCCGACTCTCGACCGCATGCCTGACATCCGATTATCAAGTGTTCTGGTGACGTTTCATGATAATAACATTTCATTATTGTGCATGTTTCGTGAGTTGTTTTATGCCATTGTTATACAGGTATAAATATCCACGTCTGCAAATAAAGTGCGTCTTTGCTATTTGGAATTCGCGTTTTTACTTACAAGCTATCACGGCAGTTTGTCTTGCTGAACATGAGCGGCTCGTTAAAGTTGGTCGATATCGTGAAGAGATTCAAGGGTGAGCGTGATGAAAATATTGATCAATGGTTCAGACGATACGAGACAGCGGTGTCTATAGTAACCGCCCCAAAGGATTTAGAGGCTGAGATGGCTCGAATGATGCCTCTATTTTTGGATGGTCCTGCTTTCGCGACCTGGGATCAATTGGAGCCAACAGATAAAAATGACTTTAAAGTTGTGATGAAGGCTTTGAAGAGAGTTTATGGACTTAACAAGGCAAGTGCCTGGCTAAAACTCAAATCCCTCCGTTTGTGGCCTGGCGAACAGATCGACATCATCGCAGATGATGCAAAGACATTGTTGAAGGTTATCACTGGCAAAGATCCTGATGAGGAGCTGGTATCGTTAGCTGTGATCGATGCGTTACCAGCTGATGTAAAGGAGAAGGTGTATATCCAAGACGGCGAAGATATGAAGCTCCAAGATGTTCTGTCTACGGCGAAGGCGCTTTTGGCAACTCGAGATGCCTTACCCACCGCAGTCGCTGCGACGATGGGTCCGCAAAACAGCCAAATGAAAGTCTCCAAGCAAATGGTTCGCTGTCAAGGCTGTCGCCGCTTTGGCCATGAGAAGGCCAGCTGTATTATCACCTGTTTCTTTTGTAACGAGAAAGGGCATATTCAGCGATTTTGCCCACACCGTCAACAACAGGCCTGTCGGAGGCATGTGGGAGGTTGATCCTAAAGCTCCAATCACGGTCTGGACTGACTCCAGTTCTCTAGCCTACGGGGTTTATTTAGAGGTTGAAGGTCAGGTGGTCGAGGATGCGGCTTGGCTGCGCCCGAAGGATGATGCTACGCATATAAACCGGTCTGAATTAGACGCAGCTATCAAAGGCCTGAATCTTGCCTTAAAATGGGGTAAGAGGGACATTACGATCAAAACTGACTCCATCTCAGTTTATAGATGGTTGCAATCTGTTATTCATAAGACAAGAAATGTTAAGACTCGTGCACTCGCAGAAGTTTTGATTAAGCGTAGACTTAATATTATTTCAGACATTATCCGTGAGGAACAGTTGGCAGTACAGGTCGTTTGGATTGAGTCAAGTTTAAACAAAGCAGATTCATTGACTAGAGTGCCTAATTCATGGGTCAGGGAGAAACTAGATAGCGTTGATTACGCTGACATCAAGTTTGTTCATGAAATCAACCATTTTGGCACGAATCGAACATATGAATTATGTAAAGAGCGGTATAAAAATAAATCCGTTTCAAAATCTGATATTAAGGCCGTCATTGGCGATTGTGCAACTTGTACCCGCATAGACCCTTCGAATCGCTTTAGTTGGGACAAAGGATCGATATCCGCGAATAATGTTTGGGAAGTTTTAGGCACTGATGTAACTCATGTAGACGGTAGACCTTATTTATCCGTTATCGATACTGCTTCCAGATTTACAATCTGGCGTAGCTTAAGAAATGAATCCTCCACTGAGATAGCTTTCAACATTGAACAGATCTTCGCAGAATTTGGTCCCCCAGCGTACATAATGAGTGATAACGGGACAGTTTTCCGTAGCCGCGAGTTTAATGAGCTGTTAGATAAGTGGAAAGTTCAACAGGTCTTGACTTCCGCTTATAGGCCCCAGGGAAACTCGGTGGTTGAGCGGGTTCATCGTACCGTTAAGAGAACCGTAAAGCGTACAGGAAAATCCCTCGCAGAGGCCGTTTTCTGGGTTAATAATACAAAAGGTAAAAACGATTCAACACCTTACGAATTAGTTTTCTGTGCGAAGTCTAGAAAGCCGGATGTTACAGCTGATCGCATTGAGATAGAACGACCCAAATTGAATTACGAGGTAAACGATAATTACTTTGATAAAGACCGTAATCCTTTTCTTGTTGGCGATAAAGTTTTTCTTAAGCCTCCTTCCTCCCGATGTGATGACGTTTGGAGCGGTCCACACGTCGTGACAAAAATCATTTCGAGTGTTTCAGTTGAGTTAGATGATATAAATGTCTCTCGTCATGTATCGCATTTAAGACTGGTACCTTATTGCAGGGAATCTACCGAAGTCGACTTAGAAACGAAATACTGCTCTTTGACGAATGATAGCGATGTCGAAATTGATTCTGAGGCGGTACCCCGAAGGAGTAGTCGCGTGACTAAAAGACCTATTTTTCAAGGTGACCATGTCGTTGATTACAGATAGCAGACCTTATATTGTTTCGTATATAATATATACTTTTGTATATTAGTTTCTTAAGAAACTAGGGAGCGTGTGAGCGTGTTGTATTTCTAATTCTCTATTGTTCACTGTCTTAGGACATAGCAATCCGACTCTCGACCGCATGCCTGACATCCTATTATCAAGTGTTCTGGTGACGTTTCATGATAATAACATTTCATTATTGTGCATGTTTCGTGAGTTGTTTTATGCCATTGTTATACAGGTATAAATATCCACGTCTGCAAATAAAGTGCGTCTTTGCTATTTGGAATTCGCGTTTTTACTTACATAATCCTTGTGCCTGAAAAGAGAAAAGATGAAAGAGTATTAATCAAAGCCTGTAAGAATTGAATT
The DNA here is from genome assembly GCA_907163375.1 of Prostheceraeus crozeri. Classification (NCBI taxonomy): domain Eukaryota; kingdom Metazoa; phylum Platyhelminthes; order Polycladida; family Euryleptidae; genus Prostheceraeus; species Prostheceraeus crozeri. The sequence continues at coordinate 77,945 of CAJQUW010009605.1, forward strand.
GTAGGGTGATGAACAAGTGTCACAACATGCATACTAAGAATCATATATACGGGTATAACATAGGCTTATAACTGTCATGCTATCATGTCTAGCCTATATGATGTAATGTTTGAATGGATGAAAACTTCAAACCCTGTGATTCACGTCATAAAGATTGTGCACATTATAGACATCGTCGATATACCACAATATCCAATATATAGTACCCGTACGAAAATAAATGGGTATGTACATACCAATGAAATGGGTATGTTACATAGTATGTCACATACTATGTTGGCGTAACGCTTTTCATACTATGCGATTGTATGCATTTCGCATACCTTTGACATATGTATGTTTGCTTGCATTTCGCATACCTTTGTCATACGTATGCGAAATGGTATGTTACATACGTATGTTCAGGTATGCATTTCGCATACCTTTGACATATGTATGTTTGCTTGCATTTCGCATACCTTTGTCATACATATGATCTAGAGTTGCACGTTCTTTTTGTGCATGTTGATATTGTTATAATTAGGTCTTAAGCGTATTTGCCTCAGACTTTTTCTTGTCGGTGAAGTATTAGCCCCAAAGATCTCAACTATCAATAGACATTCCTTAAGATTATAGGGTATACACAATCGTGTGTATTCTTTCTCGTGGTGATATCAGTTTTGCATTTGCTGTCGACCTTGTTACTATAAATAGCGTTTTAAATTTAAAAATCACGGTTTTTGCAGTTTTACAAACATTTTACGATTGCTCATTTTCTACACAAAATAATTTCCCAAAATTGACTGCTTTTTCTCATGGTGACATGCATTTTGCATTAAAGGTTGGTCTTGATACCATAAATTTTATTTTAAATTAGGGTTATTGTTTAACTAATAAGCCTAAAATAATGAATAACTAAAAATCTGAAGAACTATCAATTGATATACCAAAACTAGCAACGTATAAAAAATAAGAAAATGTATTTCTAACAATTTTGTACGGAGCTTCCGAATAACAAATAATTTTTGTTTCGAAAAATTATGTACAGAGGAATTACTAACAAATCAACGTACATTAATACACGAGAGACTTGTTTCTAGCAATTATGTACGGAGGAATAACTAATAACGAATAAAAAATAAGATTTGTATCTAACAATTACGTACGGAGGAATAAGTAACGTATAAAAAATAAGATTTGTTTCCAACAATTATGTACGGTGAAATAACAACAGCTATCAATGTCCAAAAAAATCTTGAATGACCCCTTATGAGTGTCGAATTTCTGTTTCATCTTCATCATCTATTTCATCTGTAGCTGTGTTTTCAGTCTCTTCTTGTTGTTTCTTCATCTCTTCTCGGCTCTTTCTCCTTTCTTCTTGATTTACCTGTCGTGCGATGTCATTAACAAAAGTCATTGAGCACGAGATCTCTAATATCTCCCGAACCATTTCTGAAAATGAAATAAAATATTAGATTTAAAACATTAAAAACTCTGAAACTCTGAAATCAGGTGGTTAAAAATGAGTTATATCAATTCGATATTGTAAGATGTGATATATTTATTTACCTCATGGGCCATTTATCAGTGGCGTGACATTACATATTCCTGATATGGTATCGCAGCTAAAATAGGGCAGACATTAAGTTGATATTTTGTTCTGTAGAATCTGTAGGTGTACTTAATAGGTACAGATAGTTATTTTTTGAATTTCAAATTCATCATGAAAAAATACTGATTGAAAGTCTCTAAGTGGCGTGACATCTCTGAACATCTCTGAGTCATCGTCAACACGGTTGAAGCGAAATTGAAACGAAATTGAAGTCGACTAGCGCGCCCCACTGGAACAGGATCAGAAAGGACTCGAAGAGTATATTTGATTGGATACTTGATGACTTTTTCCCCATTCTGGTAGCTTCCATTCTGGACACAGTCATACGTCCTGGGTTCGATACATCTTGGACGCTTCCTCTATATTCTTGATGATTATAGTAAGTGTAGAATGCCGTTCATCTTCCAACAACGATATTAGCTCGTCTGACTTGAGAAATGTTTACAGAGATACTCTGAAAGTTCTCCGAAGTAACATCCTGTTGCCGCCTGATAGTAATCTTGGTTCGCTCGAGTGAGACACAGTTAAAACACATTAACATGAAACTACCGGTAGGTATATCGAATCGAATGATGAATGTCCACTGCGCAATTGAACTTCATAAATTTGTTACGCCACTGATGTCACATCACTGAGTACCAAAGCCATTACTTTTTTTATGAAAGTGAAAGATTTTCACATGGACGCCATGTAGACAGAGAATCTTCAAAATCTTGCTTGAATTAGCTTCCACTTTTCTTGAGTATTAATTGAACTTAAAGCTCAAAATATCAGTGGTGTGGCATTGAAGCCATATGTTCAAAATTTGAAGGTTTTATTCCATCTTACAGAAAAATGTCAATTATATCAATTGTTTTGTATCCAACTACAGCTGAAAGCTCGCAAAATATGTGAAAATCATGTTATCGTTCATCATCGTCTCGTGATTGCTCGAAGTCGTAGCTTCATCCTCCATTCTATCGTATCCTTGTCATCGTTCATCACCGTCTCGTCATTGCTCGAAGTCGTAGCTTCATCCTCCATTCTATCGTATCAGTCGTCATCGTCCACCGCCTGTAGTCTTCTCGTCATCGTTCGTATAACTTTCCACACCTGTGATTGACTCAGGGCTATCGGTTGATCTCCTCAGCTGTGACCATCTCCTTCTGATCATACCTGAAAATTTAACACTTACCTATTTTATCTCCTCCATGATCTCCCTCGGGTTATCGTTTTCCTGTTCAACTCCTCGACCTTGATCGCCTCCTCTCCCATTTCAGTTGCAATCGTCAGCCGGGATTCGCGAACTAAAACTCTAATTAGTTTTGGCATTTGGTTAAAAATCTCTAGCGTAGATTTTACATCACTATAACATTTTTTCTTCAATGTCCTTTAATAAGTGCTGAAGCATAGGTTGCATATTGAACCATGTATTACTAAGGCATGAATCACAGGTAGGATGTTCCTTATGCATCCTATACATGCTCATGTAGTGCACATATTTACATACGCAAAATTCATATGCAAAATGCATATGTTTACATACGTATGCAGTTCACATATGAGTACATACTATGTTACATACCCATTTATTTTCGTACGGGTAGGTCTGTAACATTGTATGGAACAACAAACAATGCTATCAAAATGCAACTTCATGTGGGCAATTAACATTATCATGAACAATATCAGTTATGCATAATGTTACAACAGAGTATAATGTTGACAAAAAATGACAAAATATTATACTTAAAAGTGAAACAACATGCAGGGGTGTGATTACTCCTAAAATTCCTAAAATTCCTAAAATTTCAAAACTCTCCTAAAATTCCTAAAATTTTCCTAAAATTTGGTGAAAAATGAAAAATTCCTAAAATTTCGTATTACAAAAGTTGGGTTTTTTCATCTTACCTACATATTGATATTACAGCCATTCTGATTGCAGAGAGGTTAGCGTTCATGCCCTGCTGAGATGTCATGAGATAGGATTTATGAAAGCTAAGCACATCCATTAGGGCTGCAGGGAGGTAAGCGTCCCTGGCTTGCTGAGCTGTCTTTAGGCAGGATTTATGAAAGCTAAGCACAGCCGTTATGGTTGCAGGGAGGTAAGCGTCCCTGGCTTGCTGAGCTGTCTTTAGGTAGGATTTATGAAAGCTAAGCACAGCCGTTATGGCTGCAGGGAACATAGCAAGCCATCTTAAAGCTTAAATCTTAAGCAAGCCATAAGAAACAATTTGTAGGAATAATTAGCTTCGTTACATTATATCAATCATAATTATACAATTAATTATAAGAGGTGCTAGATGTTAGAGAGAATATTATAGCAAGTAATTCACCTCCCCGGCGGCATTCGATAGTGATCTATGTTTGAACCCAGGACTCTCCATGATATGAAAAATCCATAGATCACTATCGAATTGCCGTCGGGGAGGTGAATTACCGGTACTTGCTATATTATTCTCTCTTTCATCCAGCACCTCTTATAATTTATAAAAACACGGAGGCCTTGTGTATGACGTATATCCGAATATTATTTTAACTTTAGATCAGTGTCGATCAACAAAACGACTTCGTAATCCAAATATGTATACAGTGTGCAATCATTACGACATGTAATGTCTTAATTTCAGAGTTTAAACAGTTTTGAGGGATAATTTCGTTTAAATTTGTTAGGCGATCTGCGCTAGATGTGCATGTTTTTGCTGGAGAAATTGTCCTTTTATTTGATGATATCATACCTCAGTAATCATCACCGTTAACGTAGACATAACTGTACACTACATATCCTGTTCAGAAACTCGTTTACGAGGCATTTTTAAAATCATCTTTTTGTCAAGCGTTATCTGCTCCCCCATCCAAGTCTAGTTTACTGGAATCATTGGACGATTCCTATATGCTGCCGTCTTTGCAACATTAAGGAAAGTGGGCGTTTGAAGGTAATCATCATCATTAACGTAGGCATACTTATACGACGCATGTCCTGTTCAGAAACTCGATTACGAGGCTTTTCATTATTTCAATTCAACAAATCAACATTTGACCAATTCATAAATCTGTGTGACTGTTGTATTTTTTATTACTGTTGAAATCTCAACGTCACTACATGTAATAAAAACAAAATATATTTTCAAAACAGCATTATGTCTGAGTTGAATAGGCTTTGTCTCTCGTGAAATCTGTTCGTCTGCCATGAAAGCACTATGTCTTATGAGATGTGGGATATTAAGTCAATGTTATATCAATTGCAGAGTATTCTAATTTTTCACTGAAATTCCTAAAAATTGTCTGTTAAATTCCTAAAATTTTAAAAGGGGTCAATCACAGGGCTGAACATGTATTTTCACTGAGATAGTAAAGTACAATTTTTTAACATCGTAGACGTCTTGATATTATTTTTGCAACTTCAGTCAAACAGCCTATTGCAGAGTTCATATTCCCCTACAAAGATTTATGAAATTCATGTCAGCAAATTTCCAATGCATTCCTGTTGCAAATCATACATTTTTTGAACTTACTTGTATATAGCTATCCAGCTCATCCTCTTCTTTTGATACTTTCTCTTCAATCACATCGTCATCAAGCAGCGTAAGTAACTTGCATCGTTTTGAACTTGGTGCTCCGGACGTGTCGTCGCGTTCGACTTCTGTTACTTCTTCATCCACATTCACTGATATCTTTTTCATTTCGTCCAATATTGTCGCGTGAACATTCAATCTTGTTTCGCGAGACAAGAATGTCAGCTTCTTGAACCTGGGATCCAAGAAAGATCCCATGACATGAACACTCATGGAACCAAGGAACTCTTGGTCCTCCACGGAAAATCGTTCCGCAAGATTAATCAGCAGACGTGATTGAAACTCCTTGGCCATAGCAGTTTCGCAAGGTTTCAGCTGCAGTCGTTTCAGGAGACAAAACATGATCGGATAAACTTCTGAGACACTAACAGATGTTTCTGTTTGCCATTCATCTGTTGTCATCTTCAGGTCTTCAAGCAGAACAATCATCTCCTTGATTGCGATGATTTCATGCGAGCCAAATGACAGCGAACATTTTTCCACATTGTTGAGTACATGTGTTGATTTTACAAGGAAGTCAAATGCATCAAAGAGCTTTGAAAAGCTTTGAAGCATGACAACAGTGCTGTTCCACCTCGTTTTATTGTGCTTTTGAAGCTCGCACTTATCGTGATCCCTGCATAACCGTGCCCTGTATGTCCGAAATTCCGAAGTCAGCGTTATGGATCTGTGGACTGTCGAAATTGCAGTATGGACTTTGTTGATCAATTTCTTTACTTCCTCTACCTCTTCAAAAGAATCGTTGATGGAGAGCTGAAGAAGGTGAGCGAGGCATACGATATGGTATTTTGTTGATGAGGACAAATCCAACGCTTTCTTCATATTGCTCGCATTGTCATGGGTTGTACAGAAGGCGTTTACTTTGAAAGGACTCAAAGTTTCATCTATGGTTTCAGCCAAATTGTCACCGGTGTGTTGCTGCGTTAACAAAGGACTACCAAAATTAGCATTTCGAAGCTGCCAAGATCGATCGATCCAATGAGCTGTGATGGTCATGAATGCTGACATTTGTCTGTTAGTCCAGCAATCTGTGGTGATGCTCACTAAAGTGGAAGAAGTCAATCCATCCGTTTCTACCTTCTGTTTGAGTTGAGAAAGATCTTCATCGTACGTTGTGTTAATATGTCTCATCAGAGCGCCACCGTTCGCAATTATATTTCTCCATACTATCGAATCGAAGGCGTTGGGGATGTTGGGTTTTGACCCCACAATATATAAGCGGTATATTGACGACATAATACTTGGTCCTTTAGATTACGACGAAAATAAATTTAACCAAATATTGAACGTCTTTAATTCAATAAATCCCAATATCAAGTTTACTCTTGAAGCACCTAAACCTAGTGAATGGCTGAATTTTTTAGATATCAAGATAAAGATAGATAATGAAATAAAATACTCTTGGTATCATAAAGAATGCCACTCCAACATAGCTTTGAGAAAGGATTCTTTTCTTCCGAGACACATTAAATCAAATTATATAAAGAGTAGTGCACATACTATATCTCAACGATCAAATGATCCAGAAATTAGGAAGGAGAACTTAGCAGAGTTTGACCGAATTCTAGAACAAAATCAATACACCGAAAAGGAGCGCGAAATAAGTGCTAAAACAAAAAAATCAAATAAAAGAAATAGCATAAGTAAAGAAAATAATTTTCAATTTAAAGTGCCCTACGTTAATGACCGGTGTAATCGCAAAATAAACAAACTTATTAAAAAATATGATTTACCGGTACGTTTGATTAATGAGTATGGTTATCAATCGGCCAACTACCTTAATAATAAGAATGAAAAATCATGCTCTTGTAATATTTGCAGTGATTTTAAGAACAATAAGTACTCGTGCCGAGACAGATACGTCGTATATCAATACACGTGTGTTCAATGCGGAGAATTTTATATAGGAAAAACTGCCCGCATGCTAAAAACCAGGCACCAAGAGCATAGGAAGGCGATTGATAATAAAAGTAATAGCTCTTTATAACCACTTGCAAGAGAAGCATGGAGGGATAGACGGCATCGGTAATTTTCAGGTCGGTCTTATTCGCAAACTGCACAACACTCGAGACACAACAATAGCAGAGGCCAAAGCAATAACACAGCTTAAACCACAGATCAACAGGAAACACGAACTTCCAGACTACAATCTCTCTTCACAATTCGATAATCATGCAAACCGCCAACACACTTCTTAACAGAACTCATATCTTCACATAAATACTTCACACAGTTGCATCCCGTCTGTTACCATCGACCGTTTCGAAGGCGCTGGACGCCGAAGGCCCGTCTGACCTGTTTAACTTTTTACTTAACTTTCAAGAAAGCATCGACCTAAACTTGGGGAGTTTTCTCTAACGCACTCTTATATGTCTCATCAGAGTTGTATGCGAGGGAGGTTGGTAGTTCGGCTCGAGATAGAGAAGCAGTTCCTTCATTGAGGTATCCTCACAGAATGTCAACGGTTGCAGATCAGTAGTTACACACCTGAAATAGGATAGAAATTTCACCATACAAAATGTTTACTCTCATCTTCATTTTGAAAATGTGTCTTAATTCTTGATAAATCCATATTTTGTCTACCAGTAAGAATATTATTCTGCTTGACATACTACGTATTTACATGTATGTACCGACTAAGTAAGAGATTATGTACCGATGCATTGTACTACGGCCTCGTCGCAGTTCTAACTTCTTCACAATTTATCAATCAAGTAGGCTAAAACAAGCAGTATTGTAACACAAGATTTCAGAAATTTGAGCATAGGTTCCCCGCCCTATCAGGGCGACCATGTCCCTGGCGTTCATCTCAATATGATTGAGAAAGGTCAGTCATAGTTGCTAAAATAAAATAGTCATTGTGTAGGGGAATTCAAATAGATTTCACCGCTAAATAACGTCATCATCTATTTCATAAGATAGGAGGGCTAACTAATCATTACTTGCTGTTCCTCTTTTGGTATTTTGTAGGCCTATGGGCTGCGTAATACCTGTCCATGCTCTCCACCATATTTGCGAAAAACAAGTCTTATTGATTTACTGAAATTTAGTGCATAACAGGCCTATATGCATGGTTTATGCTTAAATATTAAGGAACACGTTGAAAAACAAGCCTACAGAGTTACTAAATATGAGATGGCTCCAAGATATTAGATATTGTCATTTAAAAAACATACACTTTGTTACATTTATCCATATTTAAAACATAGACTATTTAAAATATTACACTGAAAATATCGCAACCTTTCTACGAAAAGAAGTAGGCTCATGTTGAAAATGAAGCTCTAACATACATGTAGGCCTACATGTAGTCACAGAGTTAACTCACCAGACAATGAGCTTGGTGATGTCGATGACTCGTTCTTTTGAGCATGTTCTGGACTTGGATGTCTTTAACCATTCGTCCATATTTACTTGTGTCGATTCCCTCATTTCCTCGACGGGTGCTCGGACGTTCGTACTTCTTCCGGATGCATCACGAACAGGCGTTGATACGGATGATCCAGGATTGTCGTTCAAGTTGAAAAGAGGATATTGATTCTTCATATGATAGAAGAGGGTTCGAGTCCCAGATGAAAATACGTACTTCCTTTCACACAAATTACATTTTGCGTACTTTTTGTTGTCAATAGTGACAAGCTTGAAGTTGTCCCAAACGCGAGACATTCTATGACTGTTCACGAAGGAATGGCGGCCGAGGTTTAACGACGAAATTACAATGATTGAAATGAGTCATGACCTCGCTAATCGCTACATTATTCGAGATCCCATCCCACCTCAAGATCAGCGTCTCATCACCTCGCTCAACGCCTGGTGACTCGTCTGGTGCAGGTGTTAAGCGACTTCGATTCCTACGTTCGTTTTTTTGTGAGATATCTATTGACTGACGTAAATTTTGGCGCTCGTCTGTAGTCAAGTCTCAACTGCTGCTTCTATTAAGACTTTGGTTCAGAGACCAATCTTGACAAAATGCTACTATTCAGGCCGATGGCAGCAGGTTAATCTCACTAGAAAAAGTAAAGAAAGTCTGAAAAGACTGTTTGGAGTAAAAAATGCAGCGGTTAACCCCACCAAAAAATTAACCAAGTCATGAAAAATTAACCGCGGTTGACCGGTTAACCGCGTTCACCTCTGGTGGGAAGCGTATAGAAATATACTGTAGAATCGGACAAACATAATCAATTGAAAATCAAAGTTAAAGAAATATAAAAGTCCAAGTAGTTTTTTGGTGGTGAAATCATGAATGATGGTCAACACGTCTAAGAGGTATTGAAACAAATGTCAGGCAAGATAAGTGATACAACGAGATTCACGCATTGGCCAATGCAGAAGCTTTAGTGAACGCACTTTGTGATATAGTGGCAAGTATATGTCGGTCTGACTCGGAAACCTTAATCTCTACATTCAATTCAGAAATTGCAAATTCCTGGACATCTGACTGGGATGTACTGGTAACTATCTCAGAGGCTGTCATATTCAAGCAATCCATATCCTTGAAGAAGTCAGCTGGTTCTGATGTCATCCCGACAAAATTGACTTGGAGTTAGCCGACTTCTTCGTGACTCCCCCAAGAATTTTGTACACGAACTCGATCAAGTAGCAGAAATTCCCTTCTTTTTGGAAGCATTCGATCATATCGCCTATTCCAAAATCGATTCTACTAAATATAAGACAATTCCAGTGTGCTCCCAACCCAAGCTAAACTGTTAGAGCGGATACTCGTAGGAACTATGCGTGGTGAATTTGAGTGTCTCTATGGATCCGCACAACGAATTCAGAAGCAACCACTCTACTTCCACTGCTTGATTCAATCGATCAGGGACTTTTTTACGGAGGGTTGCACAGCTTGGTTTTCCTTCTTCTTTTTCTGTTGTGGCTGAGAAGCTACTTACACTGCCATACATCTGTTGTCAGGATTGATAGACACTGCTCACGAACAATAACTGTTAAGCGTAGAGAACCTCTCGGGCCTCCCACTTTAATGTATTTGTTTCTAACATCAGCACAAACTTTGCGAACATGCAAATACGATACGCAGATGATGCACATGTCGTGATATTAAAAAGAACATCAACAGAACAGGAAACACGAACAAAAGTAAAAGATGGATTTAAAGCTATGCTGACATGATGTAAGGTTAACGATTTGAAGTTGAAGGAAGAAGTTAAGCATACTGATGTGTCTGAAAGGAAAGGATGCGCTCCGAAACAGAGTTCCTACGCCCTTGAAATGTCCTTGAATTTAAAATGGTCCTAGAATGTCCTGGAATTTCACTAAATATTCCTTTTTGATTGTTAAATGATTTTCGACTTTAAAAGCTATCAATCGCTTAAAGACTTCCATTTTTAATTCCGAATATTTCTAGTTATGATCTGCGATCGATGAATTCCTTGATTCCCTTAGTATGATGGCGTTGCTGTCGACCTAGAGGATAGTTATATCCTAGGCTTATGCATGGTGGAATTTCATTGCGATGTATCTATCATTTACATATGTATGTTGTTACCAGAGATGCAACCTTGACCTCTCAAAAATCGATAGTTCAAACTCGACCTTGATTAAGCGAATTTCAATCGAGATCGAGGTGGGAGAAAGAATGTCCATTTTAAAGGTTTTCAATGCTAGTTAAGTGATTATTCCTTTCAATTACCCCCATTAATGAGGCATAGACGTTGCTGACTTAGGGAGAGTTGTGGTACTTAACGCCCGGATGCCCTTCATGACGATGTTCAATGACTTTCGTTCGGGGACTCGACCTCACGATGTATGGATCGTAATGGAGAGTCGCAAACCGTAAGCCACAGAGACCACAATCTACTGTTGCAATTCTGAATATTTGCAATTGACCAATCAGAAGATTATTGTTGTAAAAATCATCTACTTACAGTTTGAAAATAATTCCTAATTTTTGTAAATGCATGCCCTGAATAAGTCAATCAATTGGAGTTACATTAATTGATTACAACGTACACCACTTCACAGCTATCAGACAACTGTAATCTTCTAACTAAAGAATGTGTTTGTGCTGATGTCATTAGTAAATAGTTTTAAAACTGTTTTCTATGTCCTGGAATTTTTTCTTGGAAAATCAAAGAAACTCGCATCTTATCATGAACTCAATCAAATCTGTCAGGCAAGAATTTTATCAAGAATTGAAACCGCGTGGCTGTTCTTTGTCGGTCTCTCTAAGGCATTGTTGTCGAAGCTTGAACGAATGCAAAGGCGCGAATATATGATCATTGGTAATGACTTGAACCATGATAGACCAACTATCGAAGACAGAAGAATGTACATGGGTAAAAAACTTCTCAAGAAAGTTTTGTGCAACACTGGCTGTGTTCTGCATAAATATCCACCAAAGCGCCCGAATTATCGATTCTCATCGTTTTCAGAAGAGAAGATGTTTCTTCTTTCTACATGTCGCGAGATTACTGAACATAGATTTTACTCTATAGTGTGATAAGGCAGCTGTAATTTTCAATGTATATACATTATGATTTTCAATTTACTTCAAATTTACACTAAATACCTGCATTAAAGAGATGATTTGAGATTGTACACGATTTTTACTTCTGGCGGCACAACTAGGGTTGAAAGTGAATTTCAAAATTTTCATGATAGGACCTCTGATCGAGGCTTCTTAAGAAATAACATATTGAAACTAGAAACAACTGCATTATAGTATTTGCGAAATGGAGAATTTCGTTTGCTAGAATTTCCATATCAATGTCTAGATAAAGTTAGTAATACAAGCGTACATCCTTACTATTGAATGTGTGTATGATTTGAAAATGGTGTTTTCCCAAAGATTGCTATTGTTGTCAAAGGCGCACCCCTTCCAAATTTTTCCGGCCGCGCCGCCCCCTGCTAGCAATCACATCCCTGTTTTTATATATTGCAACATCTTTCCTGTAAATTTTCCTTAATTTTGTTATATTTTTAGAATATTTTGATTTATGAACTATTTTTTTAGAATTATTTGCGCAATTTCTAATTGTTATCAATTCTGTATATCTCATTCGTATTCATAGGATTGATTATTAACTCATTTGATAATTCTGAGCATTTCATATTAAACATTTTTTGGTCAAATTTTAGACTGTTTTCTTTCGTCCATTTGTAAGAAAATATTCGTTTATATTGAAACGTTGGATTCGATGTCGTCGATTCCTTATCGAGTGGTATTTTTAGTTTAATTTTTATTGACATTACATTCACATACATTGTAGATAACTATCATTCAAAGGACTTATAACATATCTCCCTCCTTGAATCAACCCGATTCCACACTCTAATGGACATAGCTTGTTAACTGGCCTTCGACCTACCTTTCCATCAACTGCTCTTACATAACCGTCTGCAGCTGGAAACACTTTCACAATCTTTCCAACTTCCATTTTTGACTCATGACAATTGGATCCAAGACAATCACAATCTCACCTTCTTCCAGATCTACATTACTTCGCGTCCATTTGCTTCTGCTCTTATAACTAAGCAATATCTCTCTTTGCCATCGAGTCCAGTAGTGTTGAATAAGCTTCCATCGTGGCGTTGGATGCATGTCAGTACTGTCATCTTGGAAAACATTTTCGGCATTTATTCTCCCAATAAAAAAGCTGTTCGGCGTTAATGGCAACTCCTCGTTTACATCAGAACTAGTAACAGATAACGGCCTTGCTTGCATTTAACAATGATTCAACTTTACAGGAAGCTGTTATCAATTCTTCATCATTTACTTCGTCATTTGACAAAATAGAATACAATTCCGTCTTAGCTGCTTTAATCATTACTTCAAAAACACCTCCAAAATCACTACCATAAGGATGATTAAAATGTCACTTGAAATTCTGTGGAAAGCCATTTAACTTATCTTCATCTTTCAACATTAAACATTTAATCTCTTTCTCAGCTTTTATGAAGTTTGTGCCATTATCCGTTACTATTTCTCGAGAACATCTTCTTCGATCTATCATTCTCGATAAAGCGTTCATAAAACTGCTTGTCTGTAAAGAATATCTCTAGGTGGACTGCTCTCGTTTGAAACACGTGAATAAAGCTAAATATCTTGTGAATGTAGCCCTACCACGTCCACTCTTGGTCAGAAACGGACCTGTGAAATCAATCCCTACCATCACAAAAGCTTGTAGCGGCTTAGATGTCCTGAAGTTTGGAATCGGAGCCGTTTGTGGCTGTGTCACTTTAGCGTTGATAATTTTGCATTTCATACATTGTCTCTTTACAGATGTTAAAACTTTTCTTACTTTAATTATCCAAAATCGTTTATTAAGCTCATGAAGAGTAGCATTAGTACCGACCGACTGGATGTCCAATTTTCTCATGTGCCTCTTTTACAATCAAGTCCGATAGCGGGTGATCATTAGGCAAAATGATTGGGAATTCGGACTCCATATCTAACCACTCAACATTTTGGTATCTAATTTTATACCGCAAAACACCGTCATCATCCAAAAACGGATTTAAGTTTTTAAGTTGACTTTTACGTATAATGTTAGCATCATCAATAAAGTTTACTTTGTGAGAAAAAAGATTCACTTTGACACATTTTGATAAGTGTCCTTTCGGCCCTTTGCCACTCTTCTAGCTGTAATTCTGACGTCAAAATTCGATCGTATCTCTTTACTCTACAGTTTTGAATAAATCTGTAAACATAGCCGACTCTTTTACGTGTAATTAGCTTTCTTTTGTTAGACCATCTTTTTGGATTTATTCTGAAACCATCATTCATTACTTCCTTAAAAGAACATTGGATAACTTGCTTTTCTTCCTTCTTTCTAAATACATTTCGGATTTATCAGCGATTACAGGTTCGTTCTCAATTTTGGACATATAAACGTTTCATCGTTCATATTGAGGTTACAGTACTTAGCTGCACAGTCGAAAACTATTCTACACTTCTTTGCTTGACGATCTTCTTTAATAATTGGAAAATACGGAATATAAAATGCTCCACTTTCTAACAGACATCCACCTTCTAACAGACATCCACCTTCTAACAGACAGCCACCTTCTAACAGACATCCACCTTCTAACAGACCTCCACCTTCTAACAGACCTCCACCTTCTAACAGAGAGCCATCTTCTAACAGACAGCCACCTTCTAGTGGACCTCCACCTTCTAACAGACCTCCACCTTCTAACAGACAGCCACCTTCTAACAGAGAGCCACCTTCTAACAGAGAGCCACCTTCTAACAGACCTCCACCTTCTAACAGACCTCCACCTTCTAACAGACAGCCACCTTCTAGCAGACCTCCACCTTCTAACAGACAGCCTCCTTCTAACAGACAGCCACCTTCTAACAGACATCCACTTTCTAACAGACCTGCACCTTCTAACAGACAGCCATCTTCTAACAGACAGCCACCTTCTAGCGGACCTCCACCTTCTAACAGACCTCCACCTTCTAACAGACCTCCACCTTCTAACAGACAGCCACCTTCTAACAGACAGCCACCTTCTAACAGACCTCCACCTTCTAACAGACAGCCACTTCTAACAGACCTCCACCTTCTAACAGACCTCCACCTTCTAACAGACAGCCACCTTCTAACAGACCTCCACCTTCTAACAGACAGCCACCTTCCAACAGACCTCCACCTTCCAACAGACCTCCACCTTCTAACAGACAGCCACCTTCCAACAGACAGCCACCTTCCAACAGACAGCCACCTTCTAACAGACCTCCACCTTCTAACAGACAGCCACCTTCTAACAGACCTCCACCTTCTAACAGACAGCCACCTTCTAACAGACAGCCACCTTCTAACAGACAGCCACCTTCTAACAGACCTCCACCTTCTAACAGACAGCCACCTTCTAACAGACCTCCACCTTCTAACAGAGAGCCATCTTCTAACAGACCTCCACCTTCTAACATACAGTCGCCTTCTAACAGACCTCCACCTTCTAACAGACAGGCACCCAGACACATAATTCGTTTATTTTTCCTTCACGATGTTTATCTGCCTTTTTTCTTCTGTTTTCGTTTTATCTCCGGAATCATGTTGTTACTTCCCAAGTTTTTAAGTAGTGTATGCTTGCTCTATTATCGTGCACGAAGTTGAATTATTGGATTTCCCTGTGTCACTGTCTCTGAACATTATTGATCGTCTTCATTCCGACATTATTATCTGTAACATTCGATGTTTAATTTACTTGACGTCTTTCACACAGAAGCCACGAGAGGCCATGAAGACGTTGTTTTTCATTTACGAATTCATTGAGAGACAGTATGAGACTCGTGCTTGATCTGACGTAGTAAAGTGTGTAAAAGGCAAAAGTATTTCCTTACTGATAAAAAGTTGAACAGAAAGACTGTCAGTGAGAATCCAGCTGATGTTATTGTCCTGCATTTGTTGTCTTTCCAGAAACGTTGGTCGGCATTGGAAATTATTGTAAGAGCTTCAATGGTGGAAAGAGTTTCGACTTCTCCGCCAGACTGTCATCGACTCCTACAGTCGGAGAACTAAGAGCTGTCTTGGGTGCAGAAATGAAGAAGGATCCGAAGACAATATCTTTGCGGAGGGAGACAGCACTGCATGGCGGAAAACCAGTCTACTCGGTGGGAGGTGCGTATTCTGACGTGTGTGGATGTCTCCATCAGCCCAATGAAGTTCAAGAGATGAGAACGGTGGCGCTGGCGATGGATGACGAGCAGCTGCCAATCATTCCCGATGTGGTGAACTGCTTCATTGTTTCTCCTGCCGACGGTGAGTTGTGATGAGTCCTGTGTGTGATGATAGATCAATACTGAGATCACCATCTATTCCTAGAAAATATTGTTTCAGACTCTTTTTCAAACGAAAAGATTCTTGGCGATCAATGATATCAGGAGCCATCCTTGAATACACAAATCTTTAAAAATGTCTCCTCTTCACACTGAAACTAAGATAAGGCATCATTATTTGTTTTCCTCCGTGTTTTTGTTACTCTCTTTTCTTTGTAACTTGAAAACTGCAAAAATCGTCAACTTTTATCTTTAGTGAAACTTTTCTTTGCAGAGGTTGCATGCGTCTTATCACAGAGACGATAGATGGGAGAGTGGCTGTGGACACGATGTCTAGGCTTCACTTTCAACTTTTAAAATTGATGATGTTACCAACTCTTCAGTTTCATTTTCAAACTGCCACAGCCAGCTCCCCAATACCTTGTAGCTTTCGTACATTAAGAAAAAGCATTGTATTTCACTCTCGATGGCTTTGGAGGTCATAGAAATGGTTGAAATGAGTTTGAGATTACATAGAATTCTCACAGTTCCAGATAGCCATGAAGCGGCGTCCGTCACTCCAGCTTGAGAATCCATTAATGAATGAATTGGTGAATGGATATTTCAAATCATTTTTAGATAGAAATGTGAAATTTAAATGTATCCACATTTACAAACATTCATAGATTTTCAAACTTTTGATGAACTAAAATCTATTGAGAGAGCAAACTTTCATAGACTTCAGTAAAAGTCAATCAAAGATTTCTTCATCTCTCCATTATCTGTGACTAACAGTGATGAAGAATTGCAATATTCATAGATTTCTTAAGAGTTACATACAATGACAATATATCATGGATTTTGCGGGCAGAAATCTTTCTGCATCATCAACAGCTGTTGTGTCTTCCATCTGTGTACACCTCAGAAAGCTTACGAGAAGATTTTCGACTGACAGCGGGACTGAATCTAGAAATCGAGACTGACCTCAAATTTCGTGCTGCTCAGCTTAATGACTTCTACTGTAATGTTTTATTAATGATTGATGAAATATATTTGTCCAAGTGGATAGAGTACAGCGGTGATGAGGTACATGGATTGACTGAGGGAGGTGCGGCTGCAACTACCATTCAATGCTTTATGGCAAAATCAAAGGGAAGTATCTTGATGTCATTTCTTTGTTTCCGATTTATAAGTTGACAGCAGAAAAACTCAAGTAATGCTTTGAAGAAACCATGATGACACTTAGAAAGATCTTGAATGTTGTTGGTGTAAATCCATGGTATAAAAAGATTTGGAACAATTTTCATAAAAGGAAGACCTTCTTGTGTCTTCCTATGACCGGCTTCGATGATGTTTCACAGCTTTATGAACACGAATCATGCATGGTTCTTGAGAAAGCGCATCGAATGACATCGACTGTTTTAGAACCAAAAAGTATCGAAAGGACTTCAGTGAAGTTGGCATTAATTGTGTTTTCAGAGTCAACAAGAGATGAATATCGATGATTGCATCCTTCTCAATTGTACTTGTGCGTCTAACTGCTCTGTCATTATCATTTTAACTTGCTTTTCTTTTCATAATGCTGAAAAAAAGATGCAATCAGTTTTTATGCCTTGAGACGGGTGTCTTTCATTACCGAGAGTCAAAGCATGTGCACTGATGTCAGCCTTGTATCGTACACTTGGTCAATCTACCTTTCAGTCCAGGTGTTATATATCTAGGAGTCCATGCACAGCCCCATCTATGTCTGATATCACTGTCCTAAAAGTCCATGATATAATGCTACATTACATAAAGGTCTTTGAACTATCATAGCACCATATTCGTCATTTATGTTCATCCCATAGCATTCTTTCACCCTTGCAGATCTCATACCGTCATAACATCGTGTAAGGTGTGACATTATACTTTGACAGTGATTACTCTTGTAACAAATCCATTGTTAACCCTAAATGCCACACACGGTGGGACAACTGCCGACTTGGGCGATCTTCCTTAAAACTCGCTGTTTTCGGGAAACAGAGGGTCCGGACTTCCGTGCGAGCAGCTGCCGTGAGATCCCTCTCAGAAACGCCAGCGTCTTCTTTCCTAGTTTGTTCTTCTTCATTGATCTTCTCCATCGTCCTTTTTCATCGAATCGCCCGCTCGTAGACATGAAAAGGAAGCGGCTTGGTGTGAGAATCTTGCCAATTAATACATTATAATTACAATCATTAAAAAGCATTCCTGTACATTAAAACATATTGCATATCAGAATATGAGAACGTTTATTCTCAAATTGAAGACACGTTTCTTGTGTGATAAAATAATTAACAATGAAATTCGCAAGTCAATGAGGCTGCTGATGATATATATAAATAATGATGAGTGAGAACACATACATGTAGATGCACATGCGTTATTACAATGCGCAAATAGTATGGAATATTTACAAATGATGTCGATGTGCAATGAAAAGATGAAAGCTATGGATGATGAAACTCTGGAAGGAGAGGACTAACAATGGTTCATGTATTTCAGTGAATAAAGTTAAATCACGAAACAGCACATTATAATAATAATAACTACAGTAGCGAAGACATATATACAGGGTGTTCACGCTATTGCCGCCGCTAATAATAAATCAAGATATATAATGCTAAATCAAAAACATTGTGAATGTTTAACATAATAACGTTTAATTAAAATGTACAAAATATAACCAAAAATATACAAAATGGGTATTACATATATTGTTCAATATGGCGACCTTGATGTTCAATGCACATACCACAGCGCTTGGAAAAGTTGGAAAAACAATTTTGAACCATATTGTGATCAATCTGGTTGGATGCATACTCACATTTCTCAGCTAGTTCTTGTAATGTAGTTGGCCTTGGTTGTGTGTAAACTTTATCACGCATAAATGATCAAATAAATCAAGATATATAATTGTTGTGTGCTAGGCAGTTTGTCTTCTTGCTTTATTATGCATTTTATTGTTTTGTGAGAGCAATCTCCATTCCATTGTTAGAGCAATAACTTTTCCGCGGCTTGCATTTCAAGTTCCAATGTCATGCAAAAGTCCAGCTTGTCAGCTATGTACGGTACATGACCGACAACAGACATGACATGTCATCAGACAATGGATGACCAAACAATTGGTAGCTGACCGTGAGCGAATCTTCACAGACGTATTTAACGCGGCATGAACAACGCCCGCTCTCGCAATCTGGTCTCTCCAAGCGAAGTTGTCGGCGAGAGCCGTTGACGGTGTTGCAGCCTATCTTCTATGTGCGAATTATCATCGAACTGCTGCGGACGTGATCACCACGGCTTGTGGTCCTGGAAGAATCTGGAGACTCTGTTGGTGCTGTGACTGTCTTATAACTGTGAACGTACCATCTGTCCTTGTAAGGACTGTTTGCACCAATTATTTATTTTCACAATATAGTTTATCCACATTTTTCATTTACATTTTTCAATCATATGTTTTGGGAATATTAAGAAAATAATAACCCGTAACATATTTGGCGACCACGCCAGGACCCAGCTTTGTTTTCACTGACACACAGCTCGCCTGAGAGCCGTCGGTTCTTCGAACTACCACTTCTTCCCAGTTAAGGTTCTGAACTTTTTCTTTTTTCGCTTCCTCGGTCCACTCTTTTTAAGTTAAGTCTTAAGGCTTTATAACTGTAGGCCTAAGCATAAGGCTAAAACTAACCCTGGGCAAGTTTTGAGCTATATATTTCTCGATTTTTTTTCGCGTTTTTTGATCTTCCTAAATAAAATAAAATTTTCTCGGGTTATTTAATAAGGATTGTTAGGAATTACCTAAGAACGTAAGAAATGGACTTCGATGCTAAAGAATTCTTTAAACAATTCAATGAAGCCCCAAATGTGCAACAGCTGAAGGAATTAAAGAAAGCGGAACTATTCGATGTTGGAATCCAGTTGCAATTGCCAGTTAAGATGAATATGAGAAAGGAGCAAATACTCCAGAGAATCAAAGGGCATTTCATCGAAGAAGGCAAGATAGAAAAGGATGTCCAAGGAGAGTTGCCGGAAAATTCCAATGTGTTGTTAGAATTGAAAAAAATAGAATTGGAAGAAAAGCGATTAGAACGAGAAGAACGAAGAGAACAAAGGGAGGCCGAAAGAGAACAAAGGGAGGCCGAAAGAGAACTCAGAGAAAAAGAGATGAATATGCAAAGAGAAATTGAAATAGAGAGAATAAGAACAAAAGCAGAAACTGAAAAAAGAAAATCAGAAGCATCATTAAAAGAAAATGCATCTATAGTTCCAAAGTTTTCCGAAAGAGACGTGGAACAATTTTTCCTGTGTTTTGAGAGGGTTGCTGAAACGGCAAACTGGCCAAAAGAAAAATGGACCTTCCTGATGCAGACAGTTTTAACTGGTAAAGCACAAAAGGCGTATGCAGCCTTACCTAATGGCGATGCCAAAGATTATGAAAAGGTAAAACAAGTAATCCTTGAAGCCTATGAGTTGGTGCCAGAAGCCTACCGACAGAAATTCCGTTCATGGCAAAGAATGAAAGAGCAAAATCATTTACAATTTGCCAAAGATAAAGAAGTCCTATTTGATAAGTGGACGAAAGCCGAAAACGCCGATACGTTTGAGAAACTACGAAATGTCATCCTCATCGAAGAATTTAAGAACTGTTTGAGCCCACAAATCAAAGTATATTTAGATGAGAGAATGCCACAAAACATAACCGAAGCAGCTAGAATCGCCGATCAATACGAATTGACGCATAAAAAGCCACGGTCGTATTACCATTATGAAAAGCCAAGAAACTATTACACAAGAAGTGCAGAAAAATATCATGAAGACAAAAGACAGGAAAAATATTATGAAGACAACAGACAATATGACAATAAAAACAAACAGCCAGAAGATATGAGAAAACGAGAAACGCCAAGATGGAAAGTAGAATGTGAACACTGTAAGAGAAAGGGATATGCAAAAACAGAATGTTGGCAATTGAATGGACGACCAGAAAAGTACGATAGAAAGCCCGTAACGCTTGTTCGTGAAACGAACTGCCATCTTGAGACTGAGCAGGAAAAACCCTTTCCTACTAGTTTTTATGGTGTTCAGGTCAATGAGCATGATAGGTATACTTCAGTCGACGAAAGTGAACAACTAATTGAAGAAGGGAAGCAAGCTTTCACGAAAGACGGACTAGTTGGTAATGACAAAGATGATTTATATCCAGTTACAGTATGGCGAGATACCGGAGCATTTCAATCATTAATAGTGAAAGACATAGTTCCAGTGTCACATGCTACATACACGGGATTATGTGTTCCACTCCGCGGCGTCGGAGGATGTATCTCAGCTCCACTGCATAAGTTGTACGTAAAAACCGAGATAGTGGAAGGTACCTTCATAATTGGTTTAGTCGATCGAGAAGAAATTCCTATTGAAGGGATCGATTTGATTGTTGGGAACGACTTAGCCGGATGCAAAGTTCAGGTACCACGTATGATAACAGACATGAAAGAAATTGAAGCAAACGAAGGAGAAATAAAAGATCATGAAGCGAAAGAGAATGAACTGAAAGAGATTGAACTAGCGAAAGAAAGTGAACAAACAACAGTATGTGCCGTCACAAGATCCATGAGTAAGAGAAATCAGAAAAAGAGAATGAAATTGATGAAAATATTGAAGAGAAAGAAATAACATTCGAAACGAATATAGATCGGTGTCAACTAATAAAAGAACAAGAAAGCGATGAAGAATTACAAAACATCTCCGCAGAACTGAACGAGAGTGATAAGAATGAGCGCATTTACTTTTACAAGCAAAATGGTATCCTATTTCGTTGCTGGAAACCAAGAGAAGCCACTCCTGAAGAAACATGGCAAGAAGTACATCAAATTGTAATACCTAAGTCATATCGACAAAAAGTCTTAAGCGTTGCACACGAAAACGTATTAAGTGGTCATCTCGGTGTACGCAAAACTCATTATCGAATATTGAAGCATTTTTACTGGCCGAAAATGTACAAAGATGTAGCTAACTTCTGTCGAACTTGTCATACATGTCAGATAGTTGGTAAACATCAGTTAGATCCTCCGAAAGCGCCGTTAATTCCAATCCCTGCGTGCGAAGAACCATTCAGAAATATCATAATTGATTGTGTTGGACCTTTACCACGAACCAAAATGGGACATGAATATCTATTTACAATTATGTGTTCGTCAACCAGATTTCCAGAAGCTATCCCATTGAGAAGCATTAACGCCAAAAATATTTGTTCGGCTTTGATCAATTTCTTTACTATGGTGGGATTACCGAAAGTCATACGCTCAGATCAAGGCACGAACTTTACATCGAAGATATTTAGTCAAGTGTCAGAAGTACTTGGAGTAAAACATATTTGTTCAACTGCTTATCATCCAGAATCTCAAGGTGCGTTAGAACGATTCCATCAGACATTGAAAGTTATGATGAAAACTTACTGTGAAGAACATCAAAAGGACTGGAATTTAGGTATACCAATGCTATTATTTGCCATCCGCGAAACAGTTCAAGATTCACTCGGATTTAGTCCATTTGAATTAATTTACGGTCATGAAGTTAGAGGACCCCTGAAGTTGATGAAAGAAAATATGCTCAGCGAAGAGAAGAAAAGCACGAATTTGTTAGACTACGTGTCTGAAATCAAAGAAAGACTCACTGAGATACAAAAGTCTGCAAAGGCTAACCTAATAAATTCGCAAAGTAAAATGAAGAAGCAATTTGACAGAAACACAAAAGAAAGAACATTTCAGCAAGGTGAAAAAGTACTCTTATTATTGCCAATCTCGGGAGATCCGATGAAGGCAAGGTATCAAGGTCCTTATATGATACAAAAGAAAATAAGTGAAGTCAACTATGTTATAGAAACTCCGGATAGAAGAAAGAAACAAAGAATGTGTCACATAAATATGCTCAAGAAATATCACGACCGAGACGAAGAGTCAACAACTGAGTCAAGCCCTTCTGGTGCTGTACCGGGGAGTCTGGTGTCAGCATCGCAGACGAATTTTCCCGCACTGGGTGACATAACAGAAAATTCTACAGGCACTTCGATCACTATGATTGCGTCAGGGGAGTCTACAGCGGCAACATCGCTGACGAACTTGGCATCGCCGGGTGATGCAGAAGAGGAAGTCAATCTCATCATGCCAAGAATGAATAATTCAAAGATATTAGAAAATCTTGATAGCCATTTCCAGCATGTCGATTCCGAACAGAAAGAAAAGATAAAAGAAATAATTAAAGAGCACAAAGGAATATTTTCCGATCATCCGCAAATAACTACATGGGCAGAACATGATGTCGAATTATCTGAAGAAAGGCCAATAAAACAGAGTCCGTATAGAATGAATCCAGAGAAGAGAGAAATTATGAAAAAGGAAGTAAAATATCTGAAAGATCATAACATAATAGAAAATAGCAACAGCAATTGGAGTTCACCATGCATTTTGGTACCAAAACCAGATAAAACTCATCGTTTTTGTACCGATTATAGAAAAGTAAATGAATTGACAATCGCAGACAATTATCCCTTGCCGAATATCGAGACTTGCATTGAACAAGTAGGAGATTCGAAAATAATCAGCAAGTTTGACTTATTGAAAGGATATTATCAAGTACCTTTAACAGAAAGAGCAAAGCGAATTTCAGCCTTCGTCACAGAAGAGGGTTTATTTCAATACAAAGTTATGCCCTTCGGAATGAAAAATGCCGCATCAACATTTCAAAGACTAGCTAATAAAGTCATCGAAAATTTAGACAACTGCGCCGTATATATTGACGACATAATCGTTTATAGTAATGACTGGCCAGATCACTTGGAACAAATACGAAAATTATTCCAAAGAATCGGCGAGGCCGATTTAACAATCAACCTCAGCAAAAGTGAGATTGGGAAACAGTCGCTAAACTATTTAGGTTTTGAAATCGAATATGGGAAAATAAAACCTATTATGGCAAAAGTTCAAGTTGTAAATTTTCCTGTACCTAACTCAAGAAAGGAACTAAGAAGATTCCTTGGTATGGCTGGGTATTATAGAAAATTTTGCAAAAATTACGCGGATGTTGTACACCCTTTGACAAGCCTTACGAGCCCAAAAATAAAATATACTTGGAGTAATGAATGCCAAGTAGCTTTCGAACAAGTCAAAACAATGTTGGCATCACCACCGATTTTATCAGTACCTACATTTGAAAAGCCATTCAAATTATATGTCGATGCTAGCGGCCTTGGTCTTGGTGCATTGTTGGCTCAAGATGATGAGGAAGGGAACGAGCATCCATTATCATATTATTCGAAGAAATTCAATCATTACGAAAGAAATTACGGTACGATTGAAAAAGAAGGCCTAGCTTTGGTTCAAAGTTTGAGACACTTTGCGTATTTCCTCAAAGGCCGGCGAGCTACTTTTGTTTACACAGATCACAATCCGTTAGTTTTCATTAACAGAATGAAAAATGACAATCAGAGACTTTTGAGATGGAGTCTGTTGTTACAGGAATATAATATTATCATTCAACATGTACCCGGGAGAGATAACATCATAGCAGATCGTTTGTCGAGAAGTTAAATAAAAATGTGATTTTTATTTTTTTTTTTTTTTGGTGGGGCGTGTTGTGTGCTAGGCAGTTTGTCTTCTTGCTTTATTATGCATTTATTATGCATTTTATTGTTTTGTGAGAGCAATCTCCATTCCATTGTTAGAGCAATAACTTTTCCGCGGCATGCATTTCAAGTTCCAATGTCATGCAAAAGTCCAGCTTGTCAGCTATCTACGATACATGACTATGTCATCAGACAATGGATGACCAAACAATTGGTAGATGACCGTGAGCGAATCTTCACAGACGTATTTAACGCGGCTTGAACAACGCCCGCTCACCCACTCTGGTCTCTCCAAGCGAAGTTGTCGGCGAGAGCCGTTGACGGTGTTGCAGCCTATCTTCTATGTGCGAACTATCATCGAACTGCTGCGGACGTGATCACCACGGCTTGTGGTCCTGGAAGAATCTGGAGACTCTGTTGGTGCTGTAACTGTCTTATAACTGTGAACGTACCATCTGTCCTTGTAAGGACTGTTTGCACCATTTATTTATTTTCACAATATAATTTATCCACATTTTTCATTTACATTTTTCAATCATATGTTTTGGGAATATTAACAAAATAATAACCCGTAACAATAATGCTAAATCAAAAACATTGTGAATGTTTAACATAATAACGTTTAATTAAAATGTACAAAATATAACCGAAAATATACAAAATGGTTATTACATATATTGTTCAATATGGCGACCTTGATGTTCAATGCACATACCACAGCGCTTGGAAAAGTTGGAAAAACAATTTTGAACCATATTGTGATCAATCTGGTTGGATGCATACTCACATTTCTCAGCTAGTTCTTGTAATGTAGTTGGCCTTGGTTGTGTGTAAACTTTATCACGCATAAATGATCAAAGGAAGAAATCATTTATGGCAAGGTCTGGGCTTCGCGGCGGTCATTCCATTGGTCCAGAACGACCTATCCACCGATGTTGTAGATTTTGATACTCTCATGTATAGCCTAGCCATCAACTATGACTTCGAATTCGACAGTCCAGATAATAATCAATAATATGCATTGATCAACATGCATAGCATATTTCATAGTCTAAATGGGAAAGCGATATTTCACTAACAGAAATACATGTCGGCCTACATGTAGTAGGCTATACCAAAAGCTAGATTTTTTGTCGTCGAATTTAACCCATTCATAACATAATCAGAATGACTATAAGCTAATCACGTGCGCGTATATGTAGAATTAAAAATGCTTTAGAGAAGAGATATGTAAAATTAAGACATGCTATTCATGCCAATGTCCATAATTTGAATAATCAGAATATTTCAATCTAGAAACTCTGATTTGATTGATATAATGTCTGAGTCACAGCTGATGAGCAATCAATTCCGCTATCGTTGTCATGATGAATATAAATTATTATTGCTCAACGAACGATAAATGACCATCAACTTGCAATAGATATCATCGACGAATTTATCGCTACATTAGCTGTCAAAAGTTCTTATTGCACTGCTATTCTATGCAATGTATTCGTTGTATGCAAACATATATTTCAGGACATAGAAATAGAACAATTGACATTTACAATACTTCAGCATAGAGTTATTCTGAAGCACTTGCCAAATATTTTGATAAACAGTGATGTGATTGCGCTAGCTAAGGTAGCGTTTAATACAAGAACTTTGTAATAGAGCGATAAGAAAGCCAGTGCGCTAGTTGTAGCCATAGAAATCGAATAATTATTATGGTTAACGCTTTAAGGACGCTAGCTTTGCGTTCTATTGGAAGCTCCGTTTCAGAATGAATGGCAGTGTTGACAAGAAGTGTCAAGAATTGGTTGATTGAAGTGTCAAAGTATGACAGCGTGCTGAAATGTGTGCAAATCCTCGACTTCGGTCTCGACGAATCCTAGAATGCAATAACTATCACTTGTGCTAAACTAGAACGTTATGAAAGATTTCATTATTAGAAAATGAAAAGTTCTTAGACAAAGACGTTGATGAAAATCTTCATTTAAACAAAGCTACTGTAGAAACAAGATGCCATGTAGGCTTGCCCGCACCGAAAAAATATCTGAACTTAGATAAGACTTTTCTTAATTAAGATTAAAGACTTGTCTATATTTTTGAACATTTGATAATGTGAAGCGACTTACTTCGTTCTTTTTTGACAGACGAGAGGCTGGAATCCATGTAGAATTGGTTGATCCGTCAATTGGAGTTGGCCAGCTTTTGCCTCTGTAGCGTTGATCATGCTGATCTCTATTCAGGATATCTTCAAGCAAAATTGTTGATGCAGAAACTCGTGCTGGCTGCTGCCGGACTATGAGGTGTCCATCAATCCTGTGACAGCCTCAATGTCGGCCTCGTTCCCTGCAGAAAGTCGTGCTGGCTGCCGGACTAGATGCAAACGTTATTTCAACGAAGAGCGAATAGGAACTGCATGTAGAATGCACAAGAATTTACGCTGAATTGCAATCGATAGTGAGGTATTTTTGTGTTGTTTATGTCCTGTATCTTGCTGGCTTGTAATTGTAGTTGATCATCTCCTCAGGAGCATGATCCTTATGCGCAGGAGTGTGGAAATGTCTTTAATCTTTAGTACCTAAATTTCATGAAGTATTTCTGTCATTCATGATTTGACATAGTTTTCACGCTACAGCCCCTGTCCCACCTGTAGTTAATATTCTCAAGTGCGTGGCTGAATTTTGAGCGCTCGATGGCAACTGCTGCCCTTTCAGGACTATTTTGGTATTTTCTGATATTCTTCGATAATTATCGAATGGATACTGTCATTCATGTTGTCATAGTTTTGCAATGCAATATTGAATAGAATTACTTAACCTACCGAACTATACTGATCAAGTTTAATAATTTTTCATCAATTCACTAAAATACAAGACTGATCAATGTTTGCTTTACTTTTTGAGCAATAGTAACGTTGTCATAGCATGAGTCATAGCAAAACTCCCGCTAGCGCGCCTGGTGAGCGGTGAACTGTCTCGCTCTGCGCGTTGTCAAACTCATTTTTCTGTGATCTACTGTGCGAACATGTGTCCAACATCATTGATTTTTATACCATCTTGTGTGCCTTGAGCTGCTCTTCATTTTAACGTATCGTTCCCAAAATTCCGTGCTGACATTTGGACGTTCGAGCGCTCGACAGTTTGAACGGCTTTGTGACTATTGTTGTGAGGTTATTGCCATTGCCAGATAGCAGTTCCCCACATCGCTGACATCTTCCCTACGCTGCACATGCAGACTTCCTGCTTCGTTCATACGCAAGTGTATCTGCCGACCGCAATGTACATGTCATGACCGTGCATCCCACGATGACGTCACGCCTGGTTTATTCGCGCGCCTCTCTCTTGTCTCTCAGATCCAGTGCGTCACCACTCAATCGTAAAGCCAGGCGTGCTCTCTGGTTTTCCGGACTTCTTCGTCATCCACGTACTACTTCATCTGCTACGTCAGTAACGCCATCTAAACCATCGACTTATGAGGAAGTCAAGGGAAGACCATCAGACCAGCAAACAAATGTGGATTAACGTTCAGTCTCTTTCTAATAAAGGGAATACCACACAGACTATAATCAAAGAACAAAATTTCGACATCCTGGCCTTGACGGAGACCTGGCTTTCAGCGTGTGACGATATTCGCCTAAACATCGCGATGCCAGACAACTACGCCAGTGTCAATATTCCTCGCTCAACGGGACGAGGGGGTGGCGTTGCTGTCATCTATCGCCATCTAATGAAGTGTTCTCATATAACTTTGCCACCAACTTCCACGTTTGAAGCACTCTGTGTTCGTCTATCTACTCAACGTAATCAGATTGTTCTACTCAACATCTATCGACCTGGCTCTAGCAGACCGCTGCGATCCTTTTTTGAAGAACTTACATCAGTGTTTGAGGTCATCGTATTACTCTCTTGCCCCGTCATAGTTGGCGGCGATTTTAATATACATATGCAGAACAATGACAATCCTGATGCGCGTCATCTTAGCGAGTTACTAACGAGTTTTAACATGAAACAGTATATAAATGGACCGACTCATCGTTGTGGTGGAACACTTGATCTACTGATAACATCTGCTGACTTCGAACTCGAGAACATTTCTGTGAAGCCACCTGGTATCATCTCTGATCACTCACTTGTGTGCTGCAGTTTACCACTTGCCGTTGCGTCAGAACCACCCACAACCCGCCTAGTTAGATCGTGGCGGCGAGTCGATCGTGCATCTTTACGACAAGCGATCTTGGACAGCCCACTGTGTCAGTCTGTTGTTGTCAATAGCGATGTTGATCACTTGACTGACACATATAACAATGTCCTCCTTGGTATATCAGACAGTCTCGCTCCGCTCCACAACGTTCAGGACCGATCAGATCGACGTGCACCGTGGTTCGATGATGAATGCCGACAGGCTCGACGTGATTGTCGTCGCCACGAGCAACGCTATCGTCGCAGTGGAAACATGGCCGATCGTGTACAGTGGATTGACCACACGCGACGTCGTTTACGGTTGTATCGACTTAAGAAAACTGCATATTGGAAAGATAAAGTGCAGCGCGACGGATCTACTCCGGCTAGCTTATGGAGATCGCTCTCTACATTAATTGGGCGTGATCGAAGATCTGAGGTGGCTTCCGAATACAGCGCAGATCAATTTCAGTCATTTTTCAAAGAAAAGATTACCAACATCCGAGCAGTTACAAAGGACAACCAATCATCATCTGTACCACAGTCAGCCTCAACATGCTTTACAAGTTTTCGTGTAATGAGCGAGGCAGATATTCGTCACGTCATTATGACTTCACCCGTCAAATCATGTACTCTTGATCCCATACCGACATTCCTCGTACGTGAATTCATTGACCTTCTCTTACCTTTCATTACCGCCATAGTCAACACTTCTCTGTCGTGTGGAAAACTACCTAGCAGTTTAAAACTTGCCATTCTGAGACCTTGTCTCAAAAAGACGACTCTTGACCCGACGGATATGGCGAACTACAGACCAATATCAAATTTACCATTTTTGTCAAAAATCATCGAACGTGCTGTTGCTCAACAGATCAATGCCTATCTTATTGAGGAAAACCTTCTACCACGGTGCCAATCAGCCTACAGAAAATTTCATTCAACCGAAACGGCCTTGCTACGAGTTACATCGGATGCTCTCACTGCTGCTGACGATCGATGTGTGACACTCCTGAGCCTGCTCGACATGTCAGCTGCGTTTGACTGTGTCGATCACGAGCTACTACTCCTTCGACTTGAAAACCAATTTGGTTTGAAATCCGACGTTCTCCGCTGGGTGACATCTTTCCTAACGAACCGTTTGGAACGGTTTCAAACATTCAATTCAGTATCAACCACACAGCAAATGTGTCAAGGCATCCCCCAAGGCTCAGTCTTAGGGCCCTTGCTATTCAACCTGTACACAGCTGAGTTAAGTACAATCGTGGAATCCCATGGCATGCAGTTCCATCAGTACGCAGACGACTGTCAAGTGTACATTAGCGTGCCCAGTGATGAAGCCCAATCTGCTATCGACCGAGTGTCCTGCTGCGTTTCTGACCTAGGGGACTCGTTGATGGCCTCCAGACTTCGACTTAATCCAGAGAAGACAATCGTTATCTGGTTGGGATCCAGGCAGCAAGTTGCAAAAGATCAAACCTGCTAGCGTTGACATTTTGTCTACATCGATCACGCCTGTCGAGTCAGTGCGCAATCTTGGCGTTATACTGGACAGTAACCTAACGATGTCTGCAAACGTTACAGCTGTTTGCCGATCAGCCTTTTGCTTCCTACGCCAGCTAAGACCAGTCATCCACTCCCTACCAACCGACGCTGCTAAGACTTTAGTTCATGCTTTTGTATCATCTCGTGTTGATTACTGCAGTTCACTTTTCTACAATATCTCGGATGTTCTTCTACGTCGTCTCCAAGCGGTACAGAACGCAGCAGCCCGCCTGATCACGGGAACTCGGCGACGTGATCATATCATTCCGGTCCTCCTTGAGCTCCATTGGCTCCCAGTACGGCAAAGGATAAAGTATCGGTTAGCAGTCCATGTTTTCAAAGCCCCACACGGCATGTCTCCGGACTATATTGCAGATGAGTGCACCCTAATCAAGCATCCTGGGGATCGCAAATTAAGGTCATATGATGTGTTGACATGTGCCGTACGTAGATCACATACGCGACTTGGTGATCTAGCCTTCGCGTGTGCTGGACCTAAACTATGGAACAGCCTCCCTATCCATCTCAGGGACAGTGACCTACAGCTGAATACCTTTCGTCGGTCACTGAAAACTTTTCTATTCAGCGCCTAGTGACTTTTACTGTTTTTGTGCGCTCTATAAATGCTCTTATAAATAAATAAATATATTTTTGGAATACGATTTTGATCCTTATTCATTTCCCAATCAACGTCGATTGCTTCCAAGTGAAATAGGTGAAACACATGAAAACTGAAAAATTGAGAGCATGAATGCATTTTGAAAATATATAAGAATCAGTATTCAGTCAAGTTCTTTCAGTTTTCATGTGTCTATTTCACTGACTGTAAATCCAAAATGATGTGCTTCATACAAAATAGATTTATCGGCCTCCCGTACGATCACTGTGTAGAAATGTGATGTTCCTCGAATGACCCACTTCGTTCCATGTTTACCTTGTAGCATGCAAATGAGACCGGAAGTATTCTCCGTCTACAAAACGAAGCGTTTTCAAGACTCTTCCATTAGATTTTGTGTGTACCGGTAATTTCATACGATGTCTTGTATTTTATGTATTTTCACTATTTTTATGCAATAATAATATTTGTATTTGATTATGCCTCAAATGAAAATGGAGAGGCTGTACAGAGACATGCCACAGCTCATGAAATTACAAGTTCAAGACAAGGTTGGACCTTGGGTGACGTTGAGTGCTCAACCCAATGTTCCAAAAACTTTGTCTGTGAAAATAACCTTGGCCCAAGTTTTAAACATCGTTTTCGGCAGATTTTTCACTTATCTTTAACCCTCGCCACACTCGGGGCGTTTTTGCCCCCCCCCTGGCGAAATTTGTGAATATCTTTCAAACCAAACAAGCTACAGCCACCAGATTACTTTCTACGTATTCTGCAACTTTTGACAGAGGGAACGTAAACTTGGCACTATTCTTTTGGCATGAGATCTATTTGAAAATTTGAATGTTTGGAATTGTTGACTGATTCCGGTGTATTCACCTTTAACCCTTATCAGGCCAAGTTTTTCGGAACCTTTTGTTGGCCAAGTATTTACATCTTGTCAACAACCTATTTTTTCAGAAGTTGACCACTGAATTCATTTCTTAATGAAGGATTGTTAATGTCAAAGATAGATTGTTACAAATGCTGATACATGATGATTGAATATGTATAATATACTATGCACAGTAAGCCTGACGTACAGTTTTGTGTGTAGGCCTACTAATTTGTTATAATTTCGATACTAGCGAAACTTTAGCTGTATTTTGTTCATGTTCATGCAGGACTTGCTTTCCTATCATTGAGGTTTGGATATTCATGTTGATGACAGTGGCAATCATTAAATTAAGCTAGAGTGATTATAGGCCTATAGGCATTTTGTTCAAGCATGTCTTCATACTTCAGGTCGATTTGTAGATGAATTTAGAAAGAATCAGCCCCAGTGCGCAACAACATCGGATTCCATGCATCTTTGCAGTGGCAATTAAGTCTTGTAGAAGTTGCTTGAATATGTAAGGACACGTTTTTCTTCTTGTTTTAACGCTGTCGCTCTATGAAAGCATGAGTGGCCTCAAGAGAGACTTTCACTATCTCTCTTGAAAATTGTACAAGCAATACAGCAAATGCAACCTCGATCATGTTGTGATTGCGATATCCATTGACCATATGCACAACGAACTGGATTTTGTTGTAATCCAAAATGATCAATATGGCTTCTTCAACATTGCGCTAAAAGTGTACATGTAATATGAGAGAGGAAACATTTCTCTACTTGTGTTGTTTCTGGTGCTCTTTGATGCCTACAGCATACAGAAGAGCACAATAACTTTGTTGTCATCATAAAAAGATAAGCAACCGTTGAATGAGTTTCTCCTCCCATCGTCGACTTCAGTTCAATAGGTTTTGCATCGATAAGCCATCACGGCTCTATCAATGTGATTCCCAATCAAAGCCTTTGAGACAAAATAGCGATGTATGAAGATGTCCTTTCCAATTGGCATGTATCAAGCAGATTCAACAAGATTAGGCCTACTTCATCATTACCAAGAATATTGCAATGTACTGATAGTATTATTATGCCACGCAACGTGCTATCTACAGAGGCTTTGCGAGAAGAACATCTAGAAGAATTTAGTACCGAATGACACGACTTCTTTCGCATAGAAGACCAGCTTGCATCGTTGACCTTGCATGATACAAGTTGATCATTTGACAGTGGCTCCTCTTGGAGAAGATTGTTTTGAGTTGAACGACTCCAGCAATCTTCTGACAGGTACGTCATTCGATGACGACCGAAACAATGTACACCAAACAGTGCTGACAGACAAATAAGAGCCATGAAACTATCTAAAAATGACTAATTTGTCGCTGTTGACAAAATGTAAACGCTTGGCCTGATTGAGTGAAGTCTCATAAAATCTGATGCCAGTAATGATTTCGAGAATGTGATATCTGGAAAGAGCAGTAAAAAAAAGTACCCATCGTCCATAAATTTCAGCTTGGTGCATCTATTAGTGTTCCTTGTACCGAATTTTGAAATGCGAATGTTGACAATTTGTATACGCTTGGCCTCATAAGGGTTAGTGTATCTTACAGTATCAGTTCTTGATGAAATGAGTTGAGATAAAGGATTCCTATCAATGTAAAGATATCCACAAATGCTTCTGAATTCTTCTTTTCACAAACTTTTTGAATTTGAAATCATCTGCATATTATTATGTATGCGTGTTTGAAATTCAAATTTCAAATATGATTCTATATTATTTTTGTACTTTTTAGTTCTTCATCTATTAGCAATTATTGAAAATTTTCAGAATCATGTTGCTTGTAGGCTCAGTGTCTCGATAAAAGTTCATCGAATTGTCTTGTTTCTTCACCTGCAGAAACTAGATACTAAAATTTAGTGCTATATTTGTGTTGAACTAAAAGTTTGAATTTTTTGACCTCATCTAATACATCTCAATCAATCAATCTCAACGATTCATAATCATCATTTTGTTAAGGGTTGTCTTGCCCTAGAAAAAATAATTTTGCTTGTCACCTGCCAAGCAGGGACTCCTGGACCCCCATTGCTCTAATGTATTATTATCACTTTTTGATGCTAAGTAATCGACTCTATTTCATATAATCACAAACTTTAAAGCACATCAATGTTTAGAAACGTTATTTCGATGACTGAAAATCATCCAGGACGCTTTCTGAGTGCAGTTTAGAGTTCTCATTTTTAAGTTTGCCATCTCGATGCTGCAAGCAAGAATAATGTATAATTTAGCACATCAGTATGAGGAGTTGAATGGCAAAAATTGAGTTTGGTGATGCCAATCAAGTAGTGTTCTATGAATGCAACTAAATTTTATACCGAACGCATAATTACATAACATACAAAATACATAGATAAAAAATACATTCCTATGTCTGTATTAGTAGCGTGTGCACCTCATCATGCTTTTGTTTGCCTCCTATTGTTCAGGCTAATGTGTGCATGATCGTATTCAAGGCAGTTGAGGACATATTCTTCTTTTGTATACTTTTTACATGAAGTTCCGCCGACAATTGTAAATGTTTCGCCTGTTTTTTGGCTTCAAGAGGTTGGTATAGGCTACCCGAATTCTTTGATGAAGCAATAGTATTATTCACGTAATCTGCTCGCGTCAGGATAGCCCAAAGTGTAAATTATGCTCCCATTTCGTGTAGGTCTATGTCATAGGACCATCGTCTGCCTTTTGGCTTGCAGATTTTATGGTATCGGAGGTGTTTGTCCCTAACATCCAAACCATATATAATTTTGCATGTGCTCATGGATTGTAATCGGCTTTGTGTTGCTCTTTCCCTGAGCAGAGACATTGAATGGAACTATTGTTTGGTTATTCCAAAACGAAACGTAAAGATGCGGCAGAATAGGCCTATTCCTTTTCTGTTTGGATGTTCCTAATTTCGCAGGCCTACCACGTGTCTTCACACACAATGTGGTTTAGACACGACGGTATTCTGCTACTTTCAAAAACGTCCATATAACTCCTCATGGTGACATTATCAGACCATTACAGCTAAACATCATGGACACTTAGCAACACTCCACTGTCTTAACGTGACCGCGGTTGGTTTGTTAACTGTGGCTGGTGACAATCGAGGTATAGAAGTTTCATCATTCTTCGGTTGTCATTTCTGTGGAAATTTATATCGTCAGAGTCCTTGTGTGATCATCTACATTCATTTGTGTGATATCATCGTTTTCTTATAATCTGGAGAAATTGCTCTTCGTTCGTCGGTCTCAGTGTCTCATCTTGGCTGTCTGCATTGTGCGTGCTTGTGGAGTGTAGAAATCGCATTTTCACGTCACTGCATAGGTCACAAGAATCTGCCATATTAAAGACCTATCAGTTCAACAAACTGAATTGACAGTCACAGCAGAAGTGTAGAGTAGTGAATTCTTTGATAGATAGTCAGAACCGACTTCAAGCAGTATGCAGTTTTCTAAGAAAGAAGATTGAAATAATGAAACACAACAACATATGAATTGAAAAAGAAATGATGGAGGAAGTGGAGCAAATAGTAAGTCGAAGAAATAATGTCATCATTGTTGGATTGAGGGAGGATGATTGTGGAAACTTGAAGACTAGGAGCAAGAATGACCAAAACAAAATCAGTGCCCTGCTGAGTGAGATGAACATCGCTGACCAAGAGTCATTTTCTTTCGGACGCATTGGTAGATTGAATTCCACAAGACCAAGACTAATTCAACTGCGATTCAATAACTATGGGACGAAACTAAAAGCTCTTAAACATGCCAAGAATCTGCGACAGTCGAATAAATACAAGGGTGCATACCTAAATAATGATCTGACGAATAACCAATTCAATTTATTGTATTCACTACATGTTGCAGAAATGACACCAAAGAAGAGAAATGAAGGCTTTGAGAGATGAATTGCAAATGAGGAGGGATTCAGGTCAGGATGTAGTTCTTCCGTATTGGACGATTACTCATCTACTGGTGTCATAACTCTCGATTTAAAAAAGGCCTTCGCTTGTCTAGATCATGGGAGCTTATTCAGGCCTCTGATAAGTATAAATCTGCCACGAGATTTTCTACTTCGGTGTTGTGACTTCCTTCAAAATCACCGTCAAAGGCAAAAAATTAAGAAAGGACTGTTAGAGCTCGATTGTGCGCGTCACCTCTGGCGTCCCGCAAGGGAGAACCTTCCCCCGTTTTTATTCTTTGTACACATGCGAACTCAGCAACCATCGAACAATGACACCTTCATTTCCAAGTATGCTGACGACGTCGTTATTGGCATTCCCATTCGCGCAAATGTAGACTTAGAACTTTCTATCAGAGAGGATCAACACGCAGAAAATCGGTGTAACACTCACGGGTTAAAACTGAACAAAAAGAAAACGAAAATGATGAATATCAAGAAGCCTAATCTTTCTGTTCCCTTACCATCCAATGTTGAATTCGTGTGGCAGCTTCGGATTCTTGTTGTGATCTACAATGAAGCATTTTCTTGGCATAGCCATGTAGATAATATCTGCAACCAGCGCAAGAAAAAGATGGATATCTAATCGAATCATATGTGGATTCGACTGTCAGTGCCAAAAGTTCACTCCATTGCACATAAGAAAGCAGAATACAGCATTGAAACTGTTTCATGGTATCTCCGATCAAAGACATCCTCTTCATGCACTCTTACCAGATACGTTGCTCCGATCGCGAACATATAAAGTTCCACTGTCTCGAACTGTTCCTCGTCACTCCTCTTTCCTTTCTGTATAACTTTGTGCAATCAAGTTTGTAAGCATTCGCAAGATTTCACGCAGATCGATGATTTGAAGTTTTTATTTTTAGATTATTTTTGCGCCAGCGATGACTTAATTTGTGTTTTGTGATGCTTTTCACTACAAGAAATAAACATTTTATTTACTTGCTTGCATCAATAAATACTGCAAGGAAGCGCGGATTGTAGAGAGAACT
The DNA here is from genome assembly GCA_907163375.1 of Prostheceraeus crozeri. Lineage (NCBI taxonomy): Eukaryota > Metazoa > Platyhelminthes > Polycladida > Euryleptidae > Prostheceraeus > Prostheceraeus crozeri. Next base: position 114,626 of record CAJQUW010009605.1, read on the forward strand.
TGACGGATTCCGTAACAGGGTCCAGGAGAGCCTGCTTGGCAGGTGAAGCATTTCTAGGTCGTAGCACTATAACAAATAATAATTGGCGGTCAAACCTTTACATGTGACTTCATTATGCCAATTCATGAAAAGTCACGGAAGAACTTTCGGATGCATTCATTATTTACATTTCTATAGCTAATTGAATATTGAAAGACCTTGCAAAGCAAGACAACCGCTAACTATCCTGACAAGATCTTTCGATTAATGTATGGTTAGTTGCAATTTTCCATTTCAAATTGTGATCTAATAGACATTTGTTGAAAATTGGCGTTTTTTACTTTTCACATCCACCTCAGTCCAGAGATGACCTTGAAAATATAGATAGTGTAGACCTAATACTGTTTTACTGACCTTTCCATGTTGTGCGGTTTGGAAAAATTGTCACAACATTTTGGGAGATCAGAGAGATTTTGGGTGAATTCGCCTCCCAAACGCAGTGGGGGCGAGCGTTCGCATGCGATCAGCCATTAAGAAACCAGATGTAATAATATCTTTTGAATTCATGGCTTCAAGAAAACTTCTATATGATATTATGTGATTGATTCCATTGAATCCCATAGGAAGCAACAGGAAAAGCTGTTCAAAATATTTTCCAAAGCAGATGTAGAAATTAGGCACATGTAGATATCATTATAAACAGGGACATTTATAATAGCATATAAGGTGGATGAGGTGAATAAGGCACAGCTAGAAAGCCCACTTGCTAGATCTCGGAAACCGCTTAACGAATTTAAGCGCAACAAAAGAAATGAAAATATATCTAATTTTAAATAAGTGTCAGAAGATTTATCGATTTTGGTCCAGTGGATCAGATTCTATAGCATCTCAAAAAAAGTACATTCAAATTTCTTCTTTGATCTAATATTTGCTCTTCATTTGTTCAAGGATTTCATGACACAAAATATTGGTGTAGATGAGCTCTTAACATGGAAAATTATCTCTGGCGTATCCTCTCTATGACCTTATATGGTAGTTTCATTTCTAAGTTCGGGAAAGTACGAAAAAGCACTGATTATAAAAAGATGTCAATGTAGCCAATAAGGCCCATACAAATTGCTGGTAATAAGGCCCGGGCCTATCACAGTATAATCAGTACTCCGAAAATCCAACGAAGTTCAGATCCACGTAAGCGTATATAGTCTTGCGTAGAAAGCACAACTACTTAGGACCTACAAAAGAACTTTTTACTAATAAAAAGCGCTTTAAGCAAGCATCTGTTCTATCCACGAAGCAAAACAGTAGGCCCAAGCTCAGTTGTAGAAAAGTAGAGCAAGCTGCCAATAAATCGTGGGATTACAAAATTTGTGAGGAAGATGAAGGTAGATAGGCTTATGAGATAGCATGTGATGACTGATTGGGTACACAAAGATTGTGTTGGTTTAAGTCATGGAAGTGACGAAGTTCCTATTTGTTTGTCCTGACTGTTCCAGTGTAGGCCTATAAAGTCTGTGTTCATGACTGATAATATAATAGAGAGATTATACAATACCAAATGCAAGGTTTCACCATCATATAGTTATTTTTTCCTCGTGTTAAAAATGTCTTTTGTTTTAAAAGTCGATGTATTTGAATGAACAATTTTGGTTTTTCTTTTTTACATAGGGGCTTAACTTAAGTCCTAACTTTGAATTACAAGAACATATTAGATTTAACCTCATTATACCTATTTGCGTACCATAAGGTAATCCATTGTATATAGCCAGATGTTAGAAATGACTTTATAAGCTACGTAAATTGAATACAGTGAATAAAAACAAAAGTGGGCCTTATTACCTACACGTGTCGGTAATAAGGCCCACTCGTTGATTTTTCATCTTTTTGCTCGTGCACCAGAAGTTTCGCAATAATCGACATGAACTTCTCACACATGTCAGCTGCCCCAGAAATAGATAATTTGAATATAAATTCGAAGTATTTAATCAAAAATTCAAGACTGTAGAGCTCTAAGTCTGTTAGGTGGGCCTTATTCACCTCACCCACCTTATTGGTCGGTAGCATCCAATTCATTATCATAAATACAAGCGTTGCACTTTATTAAGTGCTGAAGCCGTAGACCTTCTTGAGTTCTTCGAAGGAATACTTTATGTGGGCGTATAGTAAGCGTTAAACCTATACCATGGAGGGATTCATACCCGTTTGCTATAGATCCTTCCAATCTGAGCGGCGTGATCCAGGCTTCTCCGACTTGGCGTATTTATGACATCCTGAAAAGCTGAAATACTAAACCCCTGGGAGGTAGTATTTCAGTCGTGGGTGCGGGATTTCCCATGGGATCGGAATATGTGACATGCTCCAGCAGAAGTGATTTTCGTGGCTGTGTGCTTCCATAGAAGTCATACAAAATTTGTCGAAATATCATGCGAGATGTATATACTAAAAAAAATCATCATTTCTACAGAAAATCATGGCATGATTGTTAATAAGTGGACATTCACATCGCTTTTATCCTAACTAGCGCGTTGCTGAAACTGAGGCAATTGAGTAGAAAGCAATTAATGCATGCTCAGCGCTTGTAAGGAATATCATTAATTTAGGCTATTTCCCCGTGTGTCCCAACACATTGGGGTGCGGCGAACGAAATCCAATGTTTTCATCAGACCCATTAGAAAGATGTTTCAGCAAATTACGACAGGGAGCTGGGCATGCGTATTTTATTTCAGCACAACAGTCTCGAAAAAATACGGAATTGAGCACACTAAATTTGTTCTTAGACTTGAAATTGCCCGCCGAGAAATCAAGCGTCATAAAACGTGCGGATGAAGTCTTTTTCCCCGCAAGATGATGAAGTTTGATTTGACCGCAAAAGTGCTTAATTTTAACCACTCTTGTCAAATTCAAGTCTTTCAAAATGCGCGAAGACGCTCAAGGCAGCTGTTTTAAGCCGGGTGATGTGACACTGATACAATGCATCTTCGATGGATGGTCAAAACCCAATAGGTCAGTCAAAGATCCGGATGTGCGAATTTTTAAATCCCAGCAAAAGCTTGTGGGCTTAGGTCAAAGACATTGACCCCCGTAGGGGGCTACATATCTGCAGTGTAGTCTATATAATCTGTATTTATCGATCCTACTTATCTACCTAGAATGTAATAGTTACTTGATAAATTTGATTCCGATTCTTCGACTGTTTAACGGTTAATGGATGTTTGGGGTGTGTTTGCACCCCAAGGACATTTTAAGGGAATCAAACTTTTTTTTACTTAGCCCAATTTAGTTGTCAATACATGACTTTGTCACAAATATGATATATATTATATGGTGAAAAAAGATTGTTAGATACTTAACGTATATATGTGTACCAATAAATTCATAGTTAAGTACGTTTGGGGTGTGTACGCACCCCACGATGAATTGCATGTATTATCGAAAAAATATACACGAAGTTGGATTTAAATGTCATAATACATGTTTATGGACACATAAATCAACTAGCTTATATAAGCAACTATTTTGAATTTGTGTTTACGGTATTCTTGTTCATATTTATTTACTTAGTGATTTCAAGGCGCGATGATCAAGGTTGGAATAACAAATATTCTCCTCTCATTGTTTTCAATTCTACGTAAGGCGTTGTTCTTGTGTTGATGAAGAGGGCTCAGACCAGCTTCCAGGAAAGAGTCTCTTCTAGTTCTTCTTGAAGTCCTGGACATAACAGTTATGTATACCAACAAAGAAGGTAGGCGTCGACTTCGTGAAAACTGGAAACTAACATTTCGTGATGAAATGGAATGTTATATTGGACTACATATATTGTCAGGAGTACTAAAAGCTCATCATCGTGCTCTTCGAGAACTTTGGTGTGAGAGAGACGGAATTCCATTGTTCAGAGCATCGATGATTTACGAGAGATTCTCTCAGCTTCGAACGATGCTCCGATTCGACGATAAGATGCGACGTGATACTTCTGACAAACTTTCTCCCATACGACATGTGATTGACATCTTCAACAGAAAACTAAAAGACATCTATCAACCAGGTCCGTTTTTAGTGATAGATGAGATGCTGATAGAATACCATGGAAGAGTTTTCATTTAGACAATATTTGCCCTCAAAACCTGGTAAATTTGGCATAAAAGTTTTTTGGATCGTTGATAATGACAATAGTATGCCATTACAGTGCCTTTTTTACATCGGTGGAGGCTCCTTGAATCAAGATGAACTGAACGAGCACAAAACAGCTGCAAATGCATATGTCATGCGTTTGGTCAATTCTTATGTCGGAAAAGGTAGAAACCTCACTGTTGAAAATTATTTCATGTCAGAATATCTCTGTGAAAAACTTTCTTCACAAGCCACCACTATCGTTGGAACCATGCGACGAAACAAAAGAGAAATCATTGATCACGCGAAGAGTATATCTGGAAGGACTCGAGGTGATACAATTCATTATTACAGTGGTAACATGACATTATGCTCATTCTTCGACAAGTCGAACAAACCTGTGCTTCTCCTGTCTTCCGATGCACGGAAGAGTGAGAAATACGACTCATGAAGATGGAAAACCGGAAATGGTAAAGTTCTATAATGAAACAAAGAGCGGTGTAGATAATCTCGACAAAATGGTTCGTGGTTATTCGTCGAAGCGAAAGACAAGAAGATGGCCATCAGCAGTTTTTTTCACAATGATTGATGTATCTGTTATAGCAGCCAGGTTGATGATGAATGAACAAAATGATCTTGACGAAGAACATTACGAATTCAAGCGAGAATTAGCTTATGAGTTGTGCAAACCTTTGATTAACCGACGTCAAATGCAGCCAATTACTAGAAAGGCAATCAAGGAAGCAATCAAGCAATGTGGTTTGTGGAATGTCGAAGATCGCATCGAAAATGTGGGAAGACCTACGGCTATACAAGGACGTTGCACAAATTGTCCCAGGAAAAGTGACAAAAAGGTTCGCTCAAAATGTTCAAATTGTGGAAATTTTGTTTGTCCATCTCATTCCACTCTTTCTTGTTCTAACTGTGTTTGAATTATCAAATATCTTGGTAAAGTGGGCGGAGACGTGTGTGTGTGTGTTCGTTGTTAAGCTGGAAATAAACATTTTTATTACCATTTATTGTACTTTTTAGTGACTCTGAAACATAAGCTTAGGCCTAATGTTCATCAGGAAAGATTTTTTCTCCACTAACTCAAAACTTCTTAGAAATATAAATATTTTTATGTAATGTATAGCCACAAATATGATAGGTTAATTACTAAAAAGATAATATAAAATGATCTAAATATGTTGTAAATGGATATATTACAGATACAATATGAATAGATAGCCATAGAATATTTTTCTCTGTATTAAATAACTAAAATCTAATATATATTGGCATGGGGTGTGTAAACACCCCAAAAGTACTTAACACATAAAAATTTGAACATCCATTAACCGTTAATGAAATTCTGAGCATCCATTGTACATGTTTGTACAAATGTACAATTGTCCATTGTACAAGCAATGCATTGTTGACCGTAACCGTGACCTGAGATCATGAATTGAAAGTGATTTATCCGAGCTGTATCCCAGCTTTGACTAGCATGCATGCTCCAATCATTCAGCTGCTTGCCGATTATTTGGCTCAGTCGAGAACGGGGAGAACCGTACATTGAGCAAAAATTAATTGCTAGTAAAGGAAGAGTACTTCGTGTATGTACTGTCTAAAGAGGAGAGCAATGCTAAAATGGACATTCGATTCCATGTTTTGATGGAATCACGGAGAATCGAACGGATTCTGAAATAACGTCCGGATAATCGTAGATGCACTGTATACAGTTTTAATCATGTCAAAATCAGCTTTATAGCTCCACTTTGTCACCGTAAACTTGGAACAAAAGCTAAATTTTTCTTTTAGGAGAGCAATCATCGCATAGGCTATTCCTGGTTCGGATCTGTGAAATCTGCAAATTGAGATTATCAAAGTTGGATTGTACTCAATCATGTTGTGAAAAACGTCCGTAAAACTTTCCAAAAGAACTCCTGAATAAGTATCAACTCGGTAGAGGAGAATGGATGGGATATACCGGAAATATGCAGGATATTCCTTTTCAAGTCGCAAGTTTTCAAGTTTTGCAAATGAAGCAGTTTGTTGCGACATGTTCAACTACAATGCTGAAGTACGCATCATCAATCGATACTTTTAATCATTACCGAACAGGAGCTAAAGGTCTAGAGCAAAGATCGGCAATGATAAAATGATATCATTTTATTCTGAGGAAAAATGATATTATTTTATTTTTGAAGAATGATACAAAATGATATCATAAAAAAAATCTGTTCCATTGTATTTTCTAATCATAGATTCTTCGCACTTTGTATTGAAGTAAATCTGTTTCATTTGTTCTACCCGTCCTTCCCTACACTGCATGGTTGATTCATATTGCGAAAAGCAACAGGCTATTGTCTGTATCACACAGATTGTCAAACTTTAATGTAGACAATAAAGACCGCCGTTTTCTGTCTGCTGGTTACTTTAGACTTCCAGTAGGACTTTGAATTTCTGAAGTCTTGACTGTAATCTAAATATTTCAGCTTTTTTCGTAATTTAGAATGTTGACCTAACCAACTGCTGTAATTCGAGCGTAAAGCTTGAATCAAAACTTGCGATGTCTAATGTTTAGGTCATTGGGACTACCTAAGTCTTGATATACAAGAAGCTTTGGTGACGCTACGACCGTAATTACGCGTGGCGTGACTCTGAAAATCGAGAGTGGGAAAGTAACTAAGAAAAATTTTGGTCTATCCCATCCTGAGAAATGTTTCTGTATGAAAATCGAGATTTTCGAAAATCAAAATGTTTTAGATTGGGAAAATAACTTTAAAAGAATATTGGTCCGACTCCCCCCTCTGAGAATATAGGCCTACTACCGATGCTAGCTATAACAAATGATCCACAACATTTCCTTGTGATTCTCACTAACAAATTTGAATTCAGCGCCACTAAATTGATAAAAATGTAAGAAATTCAAGGCATAAAATTGAAAAAGCATATTAGGACCAAATGATTGCAAACAGCAATTCGTCCAAGTATAAATGCTGCCTTGTAAAATTAGCGACCATAAAATAGGCTTGTTATCTACTTTCGCTCAACTGTAATCATGCACTGCTGCCACACCAGTTCTTCTAGTCTATTATTTAAAGGAATCCAAGCAGGTTGAGGATATAATAAGCTTAAATATCCACTTAAGAAGCAAACAGGAATCGATGGACTGTTCTCCTAGGGAGTTGCGCTTTAGTCAAAATGTCTGTTTATGTGTAGAAAACCCTTTCAACATCCGCGTTACCATGCGGTGCGCTCATTCCCTGTGGGAATGTCGCTCGCCAATATCAAGAGATTATCTGGTGAGTTAGCGATTTTGTGGCTAAATTTGATTTTTGCTCAATTTTGTAACAAAATCATCGTAAGATGTGAAAGATCGTCTTTATTTTTCCTAGAAATGCGTCGAAAATCCAAAAGCGGTAGGTGAAGTTGCTATAGGCTATAGTTGATAGATGTTTGTTTGCTAATTAATTAGTTAATTAATTAGTTAACTAATTAATTAATCAATTAATTAAATTTAAGCTGATTTTTCGCCATCTGACGAAATTGTGATCATTGTAGCAACTTAGCAGTAAATAGTAATGTCTGCTTTACCTTTAAAACAAATACATTGTAGCCTATATAGCCTACTCAGTCCACAGGTGGCTCAAATCGAAAATAACTCAAAAAATATACCAAGCTTAAAACTTTGGGGATAGTATGCACCTATGATGAGTATTTGATGGTTAAAATATGAGCAGATTCTGTCGTGTATTTTTAGAAAAAAATGCAAAAAACCGGTTTTTTACATACTACTCATTAAAATCATAACGTCATTATAATGCAAAAAAATATACCACGCTTGAATCAAATTTTCTTTTTATTGGCATGCTTCACACACTCTATATTTAAATTTTCACTGAAGTCTGTCGTGTAGTTGCTCCGCAAATTGCCCTTTTTGATTGAATTTTTAATAATATAGATGGTAGTAATATATCTAGAATTTCATCAACTTAAAAAAATATACCCGACACTAGATTCATGAAGTACATTCATGAAACTCTAAATAGGCCACATCTAAAAATGTGTGCATTTCTATCGCGTCGTTTATAAGAAAATTAAGATTTTGTACTTTCAGTAGTAGTATGAGTAGTACATTCCCACCCAATAATGCATTAGCTCAAGAAAATATACCAGACTTGAAACTTCAGGATTTGGATGCTAGAAGTCTCCATGATAAAATACTAAAATTGCAAGAAATTCTATCGTTGACTTTTGTAGCAAGATGCAAAACTTCTTCGTGTGTTTTCAAGTAGTCTATATTACACAAAGTAGTCTAATAAAACAAAGGAAGCAGATGAGTTATTCACTCAGAGAAAGCGGTGAGGAAGCGAACATAGTTAAAGTCTTTGACCGCTAGCAGCAACGCGCTCCTTGACTTTGGCGTTGCCTTGAAACGGTTCCACGTGTCTTTGAAGTGGTGATGACACGACTCTATTGCTTGCTCACTAAGCCATGCCAAACCGGGATTTTCATATTTGCAGAAACTATCCAAGATGGTGAAGTATTGCGGCACATGGGTTATCACATGGACCTTCAAGAACGGCCTTAACCCTGTTTGCTTGAAAGCAATGAGGAAATCATCAACTGACTGCTGCCAGTCCAAGTCACGTGTCATTCCTCCGCATTTTTGAAGAAATATACCATAATATTTCAAAGCATGGAACGATGATGTCCTCTTGACGCACGGTGGAAACTTGTGGAGATTGTCCAGAATTACATGCGCTCCTCTTCCTTCAAATGCGTGCCCATGGTATGATGAGCGAACTGCCCCAATACCTGTCAGGATGTTCTCCACATCTTCTTTCCCCTGATCAGTTAGAAACACCGTCATTTTGTTGAACAGGTTTTGAACAATTCCCAGCGTCATATGCAAAACAGGGAGCGCACACTTTTAAATGGTAGGAGTTTCCGATATGCAATTGTAGCATTCTGAAGCCTTTTGATTTGAGTCCATAAATCGATTCAAGTTATCCTGATGACTGTCTCCAGTACGCAGCGACAGTTCTTTTTCGCCATCATGGTGATCTCCATGCTCCCAATCGCAGAAGACACAGGGAAATTTCGCATTGCCCGTAGACATTCCAGAAAGGAGCTGCAAGCACTTGAGATCACCGCTCAGTACAACAGTGAACCGAGGATCTTCGAAAAATGTCACAAAGGGTGGCATTGTGAGAAGTGTTAGAAGATTGTGTCGGGTTTCAGACACTTCGGTTACGCAAATCAGCAAAATGTCTGAAACTGAGTTTGAAAACTCGGGTTTATCGACAATCTGAACTCCGATCTTGAGAAACCCCTGACCATGATCAATGCCAATCTTCACGTTGATCCCATTTATGTCTTCCACCGTCGCAGAACACCAACTCTCGATGAGCTCGGGAATATCACGGCAAATGATCACCTGCATCGAAACAAGAGCTCCTTCAGAATTTTCCAGCTCTACCGCTTGGCTTTCAAACAAGTGGCCAATCGTTGCTTCCCTGTGTGAATACATGTTCTTTATACATGGAAACTTGATTCCAGAATATTTTGGTCCACCCATGCAGGAATTCAAATGCAGGAGTCAAACGACGATCAGCTGATGAGAACTTGAAAGCGAAAATAAAAATTTTCAAAAGTATGTCAATGATGCGCGCTCAATTAAATGACTTAATGAAAACAATTGTCAATTAGGTTAGGTTGTAATGCATATTCTGACCCAATGAAGATGAAAATCATGTCTATTTCTACGTCAATGACCGTACACTAGTGCGTTAGCTGGCATTATTGTCCGCTGAATTATGTTGAAATTGCATTGAGTTAAAAACTGCATTATTGTCCGGAAGAAGAACTCTATGTTAGATCTCCATAGAAATTATACAATAGTCAGAATTTTAGAGCAAAACTTCTCAGATATCCATATTAGAAACATAGATTATCATCTAAGAATCACTGTTTTTTAGGGTCCTTTTTCAAGATTTATTTACTTTTTTAAGCTGTCATGTATAATGTACTGTATAATATTTTAATGATCAATAAATTCTGAAGAATGGAAAAAAAGAATCACTGTTTGTAGGTTTGTAGACATCACCATAGATTTCATCCTGATTGGGTTAGAATACCAATCCACTTTCATCCGAAATAGTAAAAAAAGCGTCAAAAGGTTTGCATTTTGCTACAAAAGTCAACGATAGAATTTCTTGCAATTTTAGTATTTTATCATGGAGACTTCTAGCATCCAAATCCTGAAGTTTCAAGTCTGGTATATTTTCTTGAGCTAATGCATTATTGGGTGGGAATGTACTACTCATACTACTACTGAAAGTACAAAATCTTAATTTTCTTATAAACGACGCGATAGAAATGCACACATTTTTAGATGTGGCCTATTTAGAGTTTCATGAATGTACTTCATGAATCTAGTGTCGGGTATATTTTTTTAAGTTGATGAAATTCTAGATATACAACTACCATCTATATTATTAAAAATTCAATCAAAAAGGGCAATTTGCGGAGCAACTACACGACAGACTTCAGTGAAAATTTAAATATAGAGTGTGTGAAGCATGCCAATAAAAAGAAAATTTGATTCAAGCGTGGTATATTTTTTTGCATTATAATGACGTTATGATTTTAATGAGTAGTATGTAAAAAACCGGTTTTTTGCATTTTTTTCTAAAAATACACGACAGAATCTGCTCATATTTTAACCATCAAATACTCATCATAGGTGCATACTATCCCCAAAGTTTTAAGCTTGGTATATTTTTTTGAGTTATTTTCGATTTGAGCCACCTGTGACTCTGATCTGTTATAAAGGGACTTTTTCAAATTCATGAAGGTATTTATCTTCCATAAATGTCGCAATAAATACTACGAAATGATTCAAATTTGTCTGTTATTGTTGTAAGCTACAGATTGTCAGGAGATGTTATGCAAAAATGATTAGCAAGATTCTCTAGTTTTTATCATTATCATAGTCAGTCTGCACTTATTCGCTAAACACACGTGGGCAATGGTAAGGAGATGACGGAGAAAATAGAGCCGCGTCTGTTTAGGAGGATTACTAGAGAAAATATCAAAAGAAAAGGCGGCATAGAGCGGAAATTCGAGAATAATCGGTGGCGAACTTCGCAAGTGAATATGTTGCAATTTGACTGAACTGCAACATAATATTATGTGACCCTGCTGACTAATTGCGACTGAACCTGGCTTTGAAGGCGATTTTGGGTTTCAGGTTTTAGAAAACTGGACCTGCCATTATTTTGACCTTGAGAAAGATTTCCTTGACTTTTCCTTTACTTACGTGCTTTGGTCCTATATATGGAAAAGAGCAACTGAGGTTTATCATTTAAGACTGATGAAATGTCATCGCATTCTTCCAGAAAAGCTTTGCACTATAAACAACCTTGCGAAATATTTGCGAATCTGCCAAAAGTCTGACGATCGTACCATTCCTCGTGCCTGTCGTGCACAAGATGATCAGCAAAACCTCAAGATATCTTTATCGAAAGTTGTCGTGTGTATCTTGCATCATGCATGACTTGCGCAGGACAGTCAATCGACAACTTCAGGCGCTGCTATCTCATTCATAATTTGCTCCCAAGTTTGATTTCACTCTTGACGTCTGTAATCATTTTAACTACACTGCTGACTATTGTTGTCTCAAGAGAGCGATGCACGATTCATGAGGGCGAGCCCAACAACGTCTTCAAAACGTGCTGTCCAAAGCGTACGTGGCAGCAGTTGAGTTTTCGATCTCCGCAGTGCACTCTTTGCATGTCTTCGTCTTCGTGATGGAAACAACCGCCGTGTATTCCTGTTGAGGATAATATTCCATCTTGGATTTTGTAATTTCAGAGTAGTCGATCATCACCGAATTCAGACGTGAGTAGCAAATACGTAAAAGTAAAAACAAATTCTTAGCCATCCATTCGAAGACTGTCCTCAAGTTGTTAAGCGGAAATATGATCTCTAATAATTAATTACTCGTGATCGTTCAAAAGTCAAAAAAGGAGAACATGCAAGGTTTGAGCAACTAGGACTATGGGGTCACTAGTGAACTGCTAACCGCGCAGCTAACATGCACCAGCTTTTCGCAAGACCCACAGAAAGCATACACAATTTTTGACTAGGTTGGATACCTTTCAGATTCAAGAATCGATGCCCAGTTCTTCACAAACAATGTCGTCCTGTTCATTTCGTTCTGACAAGCAATATCCGATCGGCCATTCAGTTTGCAACGTTATTTCTGCAGCACAAGTAAGCTCATCATTCGAACGATGGCGCAAACAGATTTAGGGTAAATCCAATTTATTCCACAAATTTCTGTCTTTTCAACTTTGGGTCTCAGATTTCCGTGAAAATTTGCATATATACTTATTTTTTTACGCTGAACACGAAAATCGTAGCGGCGACCACACCAAATAAAAACTTTCCATAGAAATCTAGCACTTTTAAAACGTCATTTTATTCTATATCTCGGTCAGAGGACATCTCGATCAGATAGATGTCGAACAGGAAACTCTTCGGCTTCTGCATTTGGGTTGCTGATGAGACTGGGAACTTAGGATGAATGCTTGCATGCGTAAAGCGAAGTGACCAAAATGTAATGTATTGCATATGATGTCCTTTGACCGTGACCTGTCTTGTCCTCTGACCGAGATCTTCAATTTCAACGTTGTCCTCTGACCGAGATTTTTAAGGTCTCGGTCAGATAAAAAATTGATGTCGAACAGGAAGCTCTTCGGCTTCAGCATTTGGGTTCATGAGACTGGGGACTAGCGCGAATACTTGAATGCGTAAGACGAAATGATCTAAATGTAATTGCCCTTTGACCGAGACCCTTGTACTCTGACCGAGATCTTCAATTTCAACGTTGTCCTCTGACCGAGATTTTTTTAGGATCTCGGTCAGAGGACATTCTCGTGGTTTTTGGAGATTTTGAGAGGGTTAATTAATATAAATGAAAAATTTCTTTTGCATAGATGTCAAGAGCATGGATCCTTCCTATGCTGTGAAATTTCATCCATTCCTGACAAAATTTCTGGTTTCAGCATCCATATGAAATTTTTGGGAATCTCTGGTTGAAAAAATGGATAAAAATATTTTTAAATCAATATTGCTCACTTTTGTAACGTCACCAAACTGAATTTTCTTTACGGATTTATAAACTAGCACACTAGTGGATTAATCGTTTGGTGCAAAACGTTTGATGGAAAAATCAATATTCTTCGAGAAAAGGTACCTCGGTCAGAGGACAGAAAACGTCTCGGTCAGAGGACATTTTTTTCATTGGACAATGGAAGCCCAGTGAAAATTCAATGATTAATATTAATTACAATATTTAAAATGAGACTGTCTTAAAGAGCTGATCTTCTTCTTTCAGATGATATAAATAGTGGGTGTATTTGAATGTAGCTGACCGAAAATACGTGTTGAAGTGATACTGTAACTTTGGACATGCTGTTTTGGTCTCTTTTCAGCAAAAAACGGCAACTTGTGAAGAAGGTCTTGGCATTGTGACTTTTTAAAAATCATGCCATAATAGATGAGATCCTGACGGTTCGATTAAAAAAAGACTATTGAAATCGGTTCAGAAATATGGATTTTACAAATCAAAGACACATTCTCGTCAAATGTTGTGGATTAAATTGGATTTAGCCTTTATCGTCAGCGCCTTTATGTGAAAAATTAAGAAATCTCTAATGTAAGAGCAGAGAATCAGCAAGAGGAAGGTTTTCTATAATCTTGCCAACTCCAAATAAAAATCTCTTTTCATTTACGGCATTTCTTCTACATTTGTATGTGACTCTTCCTTCCTTCATAAGAATTTTACAGTTCTCACTCATAGAACTCGCCATAAGTACGCCACTTATCGGATTCGCAAGTAACTTCAGTTTTGTAGCGGATGCTACGCAATCTCTCTTCATTATTATTTTTATTATTCAATTTCTGATCAATGTTTCAAAATTATTTTTTGAAAATAAACACGATTTGATCCAAAATCCTCGCTAGAAATAGAGGCCTAAAAATCCTCGTCAAATCCGCAATGCTATGATCACATGGCTTTTGAACTATCGTTTGGAGGAATGAGCTGATAGAATAGGACATCTTTAAGTAATTAACCTTCAATTTGAATTAAATTCTGTCTCTAGTTTATTCAGATTGAAGACAATGAAAGACTTGAATTGTTTTCTTGCCCTACAGACTGCCCGTGACAGTCAATTGTTCCAGAATGTCATTTTTATAGACGTCATACGCAAAAACAATGAGGCAATTAATTATCACTGTGTCTTCAATGTCAAACAATACAAAGCGGTTCAAAGATGAGGAAAGATATGTTGTTACAAAGTATTTACATTTGTCTATGTCTATGGCTTTTGAACAATCCATTCGATGTGTCCAACCAGGGTTCTCAAAGAAGTTTCACAACAGTTCCGGATAAACATCAAAAACTGAATGCATAAATGTGGAAAAATTGTAATACAGTAGTCGCCGTATATTGTGGACAGGCAAACATTTATAAATGAAAAACTCAAACCAATGCATTCCTTTAAATGCTACTTGTAGCAAAAGAAGTCATGGAAAGTGTAAGAATTGTTTTTAGACATCTGGCTTTCCCAGGTTCACTCAGGATTGGCTTTTCATTCGTCACCATTTTTAGACATCTCAGCCAGACTGAGCCAGAGGAGCTCTTCCTCAACTGGGTGGCAACGAACGATGAAGCGACAGTCGCGGATGAAGCCACGGCTGATGAAGTGACTCAACAGCTCGCCCAAGTCCTGGCCGACGCCAAGAATCAAGAAGGAGAATCTGCTGCGGTTAGCGACGACGAGGACGATGACTCAGAGCCGGATCAACATAGCACGAACCTATCACTCACTGATAACACCACTCACAGTTCTCAACAACAACCGAATCCTGGGCGTCAACCTAGATACTCAACACACGTCAACAACATTTGCGAAAAGGCAAAGCACACTCTCAACATTCTCACTTCCACGGGGACAACAGCGAGAGACCATCGTGGTCACCTACAAGGCCATCACACGTCCCCTCTTGGAATACACATCCACAGTCTGGTCACCAATCATCTCACAAACAAACATCGACAAGCTACAAGCAATACAGAGCACAGCGCTCAGGATCGCCACAGGATGCACGCGACACAAATACACAACACCTACACAACGAAACATACGTCCTCCCCATTGCCGAACATCTCACACTACACGCAGAAAAAGCAAAATCTCAACACCACCCTCTTCATCTCCTCACGCAACAACCACCACCTCCCAGACAACAAAAGTCCACAATTTTCAACACAGGGAAGTACAATTCACCTCCTTCTACACAGTCAATCCAGCGCAACAACAAAGCAGCCACCCACCACGTCGGCAAATACCTCACGAACAGAGAAAACAACAAGGTCATAAACGCAATCCCCCCCACAGTTCACAAATCAGAACAAACACTTGATACACGCACACGCAGAACATTGGCACAACTCCGCACCAAACAATCATCCTTCTTAAAAGAATACTTACACAATATAAACCGCTCTGTCCACTCTTTACCTCTTTGTAAAATTCAACCGCACAACACAAAACATGTCTTCTCTTGCACACACATCCCTTACACAGGCCTGTGATTAGCCTATGAAAAAAATTGAGGATTTTTTGTGAAAAATTTGAGGAATGGAAACGGAGCCTAGTATGATAATTGCAAGAAAAACTACAAATTTTAGCACGGATTTTGGGGCAAACTTCAAATCATGAAAGTCACAACGAAGAAGGTAACCCAAGAGTTGACCACACCACACTCCACCACACTTTTTGAAGTTGTGTATATTGCAAAGGAATACTGACTTGGTCATAATCACTTCCCGCGTTGTTACGAAATCAATTTGTTGCCTCAAGTATTATCTGTTTAGAATGTGTCGAACAGAGGATGTCAGATCAAGCTGCTGATATCGCTCTGCTTCACGCTATCGTCTCCAATTCAATGATGCTTGTCAGATTTGTATACTGCAATTTTTTAAATGTAGGATATATCCTCAACCACATGCATCTGTGGCTTTGCAACGATTAATTTTTACGAACTTTAGACAAATTTGGGAGGAGAGTAACCCATAAGTATAGAAAGCTTAAAATCGTTGACGGAATGTTTGTGACTTAAAAAAAGTCAGTACTTTATCATGAAGGATACGCCACATTACAGCAGACCCTGGAAAATGTAGCTGCAAAAAGACTCATGAGATAGCAGAGCTTCATACCCTTCCAACCCCCGCACGCTAGTGACCAGGAGGCATGTAGACACTAAATTTAGGGACTATCCGCTTTACCCCGTCGGATGTGTTCATGTTCAGCGGAAATAAAATGGAAGAGAGTGAGTGAAACAAACCCTTCAGTTGATAAGAGCACTGAAATCCAAGTGGGCTGGGCTACCTATATGTTATCATATAATGGATATGGAAGATCGATATCCATAAGTTCTTTAAGAAGTACAGGCATGCAATTAGCAGCCATATAGTCGCGGAAACATATAAAGAAGGTTGTGGCAAAGGTCAAGATACTTAATGAAAATAATTGAATGTGCATTTTATTGTTGGAATTCTAAGCAATATTATGAAGTTAGAAGTAAAAAATTGCAGTGTTCAAATATACAATTTCTGTAGGTTGATCGCAGTGTTTCACTCATTAAATACGTGAAAGCATTTAATGAGTGAGTTCGACAGACAATAACTTCGGACAACTTCTCTGCTTTTCAAAATAAGTCCAGACGAACCGGAACATCTGCAGCCCTGTAACTTGCAGAAATGAAAACGACATTCAACGTATTCAACGTAACAAAGTGCGTCAAGGCAACAAAATTAAAAAGCAAGCTAACGACTGGTTAATTTTTGATGTGCTAAATATGACATGGTTAACAGAAAATCATTATATCCTAAAATGTCTAGAAATTTGAAAATACTTACTAGAAGGACAAGCAACGGTTCTCCTCTCCTCATGTGGAATGAATTGGTGAGTAAGTCGCTCTTTTCAAAATTATGTTTATCACTTATATATTGAAAAGATTCTATTTAACAGTCTGCCCATTCAGATGATAAAAGGACAGGTCTGTTTCCAATCAAAATGTCAGATCTAGCTAGCGCAGCGGGATTACGCTATCTAAAATCTACCAAGTCTGTAAGAGAAAAATCATTAAGTTATAAATCATGAGAGAAGAAAGAGAAAAGAAATAAATCATGAGTGATTCATGATTAGCAGCATGGATGTAGGGTACATGTTACAGGATTCTATCTTAGCTTCTTGTTTGGAAGTTTACATATCATCGCCATTCGCCAAAAAAAACAATACATTATCCGACATTTAGTATGTAGTGTGTCGTATTTGAGGAATTTCTCATAGTTAAGCTATATTTGAGGAATTTTTGAGGATTTGAGGAGTAATAAACAAATTTGAGGAATTTGAGGAGTAATCACAGGCCTGCTTACACCATGGGACCTGTGGGTTGCCCCCCGCCACGTGTGCGGAGCTCATCCGCCGCTGGGAGGGTGGGTCGACACCACCACTGCCCAGAGCCGGTCGCTTCGGCAAAGTTGATGCCGTCCGCATTGGAGCGGGGACACCGGCAGCACTGGTTTGTGATCAACGGCTTCAGTGCGTTCATGGAAGCTTTCAGAGACCAGTTGCGCCAGTTACAAATTTTGATACACATGAATGCATACGGTATATGATATACAATATGTAATAAAAACGTTTTACATGGCATTTTGGATTTTAAAGGGGTTATTGTGGACCGCCGATAAATGTGGACAGTAGCTCCTGGCCCGGGGTGTCCACATTAAGCGGCGACTACTGTAGAAGGAAAATATCCGTGAAAATTCCTGAGAATTTTTGAGAACCCTACACAATTACTGTTGAGAATGACAAGTCTGTCCAACATTTAGAAAAATTCTCAATCAATAAACAACCGACTCATTCAGAGTTCATGCAACACCTCCAGCATGCGCTCCCGAACGTTTTCACACAATGATGGAACATCGTCTGACGTCAGTCCAAAAGTAGAAACTCTTGGCAGGCAAGAGATTGATATGTTACCTGAAAATGCAAAAGAAATAATCATTTTAGGGATTTTCTCCTGGAAATGGTCATCAACTGCATTTCTCATACATTCCGACTCTACCTTCTCAAAGGAATACGGCATTTCAACACTAGGCAGTGTGACGTCGGCATCTGGTATAAAGCAAATCCTCTCCTGACCCAATACATGGGATTTACTGCACACAAATAGGCCGGAGATGGTTTTCATCTGTCGATGATAGACAGCGTGACCATTCGCCAGCTCTTTTTTCCTCCGTCTGTGCTCTATTACTTGTCATTTGCTACATTGTAAAGGTTTCATACCCTCTTTTGATTTATTATGTATAAATGCAATCACTGTACTTTTAAATTGTAAGTAACAAGTGATGATCACAAATGAAAAATGCCACGAAGATGTTGGTAGACGACATATATTCGTGAGTACTTTCGTCCGGTTCTCGTCTGGTGAGCACTCCGCAATGACTGAACATGCATTGATCAATGAGTGTAAGTGAATATGAATGTCACTTGTACATGAACTTGACATAGAAATCTCTGATTGTCTTTCCATTGTTTGGTGTAGCACGCATTCATTAGTGATTTCTATGTCAAGTTCATGTACATTTATGCATCAGGTGACATCCATGTTCAGTTACATTGATTGATCAATTAATGTTCAGTCATTCCGTTGTGTTCGATAGACGAGAACCGGACAAAAGGCCATGGTACAAGAAATTCGCTCTGATTTATATGAAAAATTATTGAAATGCGGCAATTACTCGTAGGCCTACCTTTTGTCAGTAGATTTTCGTCCGGTTTAAGGAATGATTGGTAGGACGAGACAACAACCGGAACAATAGGAATCTGAAATGAGTTGTAGTTGTATAAGAAAGTGATTCACAAATTCGATGAAGACAAATGCACATTAGGGTTACAACCATAGAATAGAGATAGATTGAGTGTCGACTCAGAAAAGTTTCTGTATACAGTGAAAATTTTTGTACGAACAGATTCAGTTTTTTGCGGAGATTACGTTCCCGTGGTCCAAAAAATTATTTCAGCAGTTCTAAAAAAGTCAAAATTTTGCCAATTTATATACTACCGAGATGACTCCTCTATGTAAGTAGTATGCAACAAGTTGGATATCAAAAGGAATGAATATTTGCTAATAATCATCCTAACTAAGTGGAAATTACGCTGATTATCAAGGGGATTTCATGATCCGTTTTATAATGGAAGTCTTCATGAAAAAGTCGACATCATATTGTGCTTTCTTGGCTGAAATTTCATATTTCTAATTCATGAAAGCAATAGCAGGTCATTGAGTTGCCAATTTCTCCAAGGCTGTCATGACACAGACGATCTGTAAAATAATATCTTTTTGTTCTGCTTTGCTATCATGATCAGTCAATTCCGTTGTAATTTCTTCAAAACTGCATAGATGTGTATATCTCACATTTGGAAACAATTCCGACTGTATCTCCCTCGAGTTCATTTAATAAAATCGAAAGTGTATACACATTGGGGATTTAATAAATGCGGAGTTACCACACTACCTAACATACTTACTGTATGGTTACAACTGCATGTTTTCGAATCAATCATACATTTAACATGCTTTGTTCATGATTTATGACACTGCAATGATGTATTCATCCTGTTCCATGCATTTTTTGTAGCATTTTCTGTGCAGTTAACATTTCTTTGCCTCAGTCTTATTATTCGCACTATGAGGAATATTGATGGGTATTCACTTGTGCATGATGGAAGCCCAAAACCAGTTGCTGGCTGCAAAGTCAATTTTCATTGCGAGGCCTTTCAGCCAGCACAGCCGACTATCGTCAGGCGAATGACAGGAACGGAGCAGCATATGATCAATTTCACTCATGCTGTACATGGTCAGACTGAAATTATACAAAAGAAATAGAAACGTGAAGAACGTGTGTGAAGTTAGCGGAAAAAGTTGCTGAGTCTCGCTCATTGGAGCATCAAATCAATTTCTTTTTGTCACTACCTGATCCATTTTGTTGTGCTGATCACAAATATATGCTTCACTTTTCAAAACAATGCAGTTTTCAGCCGGAAATCCGAATTTCACTTTTTCTGCAATCTGACTGTGAAGTTGGCGGAACCTTTTTTTAATACTAAGAATTTCTCAGCAAAATCTACCCACTCTCATTAATTTGTAGCTCCTAATCACAAATCTGTAATCAGATCTACGAAATTCGCCCGCATTACAAAGAGATTCCACAGAGTGGTTCCGTTGTGAACATGGCAGAACCACCCAGCAGAATTAAAATTTCAAATTCGAATTATTGCATAGTTGCATAGAATCAGTGCAATAGACATACCAAGAGAATGGAATTGCTTCACTGATCACGGTTTGCCGTCCGATTTCGCGGGTGGATTGGTATTTACCGAGAAAAGTTGATTTTACGGTTTTCAGGGATTTCATCAGATCCTCATGCAGTAGAATCATCATTTATTACAGCACAATTGTATTCAAGAACAAACAGCTATTGCTATCAATTCCAGCCTCCTCATCACGAATCTGGCTTCAGATTTCACAAATTCGCAGACTTTTTTGAGAAATTCAAGTTTGGCTCCGTTGTGAAGTTAACGGAACCACTTAGCGGAACCTTTGCTGAGTCTCGCTCATAGACGTGTTATGATGGTAAAAAAGATCAGTTATAAGTTTTATGATATATCTTTTATAAGAATATAGGTATCTGACGAGCCATCATAGGAGACAATCTCCAAGTTACATACGCAACGAGTGCATGACTGCTTCTAGCACGCCACGAATTAGATACTCTTTAAATGCCCGAACCCGGAGGGTGATAGCGAGTTCGAATGCTATGATGAAGCAATCTCATGCACGAGTTGCGTAAAGAATTTTATTTGGCGACGTGCTATGATGATCAAGGAATGAAGTGATTGACATGTCTATGATTATTGACAGCATTTGAGTAGAAATTTAGCCTGATCAATCGTGAAAATATCTATTCACAATCTAGTCTCTACTAAAGCAGGACAAGCGCACTCAATAACTGGCATAGATTGCGCTCCTTCCAGTGCATTAGAATAAACATTATCTCCCGCGCGGGCAATAATCTGCTTTACAGGTCAAATAAAGCGATGGGATATCTACAATGCATGCATGGAGAGAAATAGAGGAATTTTTATGGCATGAGCCGATGTTCGGCGAGCAGATGCACTTCTAACGATTTGACTGTTGTATGAATGGAGTGCGCGGGCCTTGTAGAAATCAATAAGGATATCTGTGACAGATTCGGATACAGAAGCCCGTTTAGTTTCAAAATCATCCAGGCACCAAGAGAATCCAAGAGCTTTTGTTAGAAAAATGGAAACCAATGCTGTGGTCAGTTAGATGTTCTTCAACCATAGAAATATCCCTTTTCTCCTGTAGGAATGATATCGGCAGACCACCCAGACATTCGATTTTATCGAGTGGCATTCGTTTATTTATCGTTTTTTTGGGTAGAGCAAGAAAAAAGTGTTTCGTAGTACAGACCTTTTTACTTGTTGACAACGCGACTTTATATCATGTTGCCCTTTACTTTAGTCATGTGTTGACAATTGAATCCAAATGTTGACAATTGCATTATAACCATATGTATTAATAATACCATAGAAAGTCCTAGAATGGAAATTGCATGAAAATTATGGCACACGCCGGGGGAACTTAGTTGGGACAAAAAGCAAATTTTGCGAGATGGCTTTCTTGTTTTCGAGTGGGCATTTTTAATTATCAAGTCAATTTGTGATCTGCATTGTTGGCCATTGTCCAAAGATCATGTACACAAAAGCAATAGTGAATTTACAAAATACTGCAGCAACAGGATGAGAAAGAAGGAAATCCTGCAAAACGTTCTGTACGTTCATCATTTTGAAATATCCCTCCTATTATCAATCAAGAGTATAATCAGACACATACGCAACTTGTAATGTCGATTTACAGAGCATGCATTGCTCCAGCTTGAAATCAGAGGCCAAGAAATCTTAGAGTATTCATTTTACTTAAAAGGGTTCCCCTGTTTATTATATTTGAACAATCTTTGAATTCTTGAGATATTCTCACAAACAGCACACCGACCACATTCGATTATAACTCTGAACCAATTTTTGATTCGCATTCTAGTATTGAAAAATTAGAAAATAGTTGTCAATAACTGCTACAAATAGACACAGTATATTAATCCATGGAATAGTAGGCAAATTCACATGAAACAATGCTGCCATCTCACTTAAAGTTCCATTCATGAAAATCCTGCAATTTGCTGTCAACAACTTCCACAACCAACTTGGCAAATAGTTTGACTATGATGCGATGTTTTAGATCGAATCTGATCTGCAGACCATAGATTTTTCCATGTGCCATCATCGCACATAGGCAAGATATCAAACTTCCATTCTAGTGTACTATTATCCACTTCTATGATTATAACAATGTTATACACAGATATGTAGCCAAGATATCCATGAAATGAATATGTTCGGCATAGAAGTATTGCTTATCGGCGATATTTAGCCGAAGGTGATGTCAAAAAAGTAATGTTGAATATCTAATGTTAAACGATTTCAATTCATTCAATGCTGAAATCTATGTCAACAAATTAACGTAGAAATGTTAAATTTTCAATTGCATTGACTAGATATAGACATATTCAACAATATCTTATGTAATAACTTATACTGGAAAATGTACTCTTATTAGCAAAAAGGTGATGTAGCTATTCTTGAAGGCAAAGCCTTGTCGTAGTGCGTTCCGGTACAGGCACAATTTTACAGTAACTTTGAGGCCATGGTGCTATAGCTTTTACACGAGTTTGAATTGCTGCATGTTGAAAGCACAGGCGGGTTACATGCTACAAAGGAATGTCATCGTATTTATCAGTCAAGGAATTCGAGGCGTCAATCCATGCTGGCTTTGTCAGAGACACACGGGAGATATCGAGTTTTCTTAGAAGATTGATATTGGATTAGTAAAACAAGCGGTTCAGTTTATGCGAATGAGTGAGGTGTATTGCATGATGTTGATGAATAGGCCTTAGATTTTGAGATGATAATAATACACAATGAAATATTTTCTGTTGAATTTTTTTATTGCACTGCCACTTTCACTGTGATTTCCGTGAAGTACGTGTAACAAGGCAAAAAGTTGATGTGTATAATAATCATTTTGTATCTACTTAATATGATAATGCTGTGATCGGATATGTGTAGCCTATTTTCTTATTACCACCTGAAACATTCTGAGTTATAGATTGAAGAATGCTAGATCTTCCAGTAATGTACTATTTTGTGAATAATTTGACTACCGTTTACATTACTGCAGTCAAACTTCACCCGCTATATACAGTACCGGTACATGTATTTTCATAGCTTCTTTGTGCTGAGCTATGCGGTATCCACCTTTCTCGTGTGCTTCAACAGCTCATAACCTCTGTCAAATGCGTCAGTAAATAGGAATCCCCACATAAAATACAACAAGAGAAAGTGATGTTAACGATCCAAGACAATGAGAACCTTGCATCGTAAAGCTTGGACTTGATTTTAGATAAATTTTCTCAGCTATTTGTCATGTTTTGAATTGAATTGAAAAGAGCCAATATTGAAAGATATTGATTTTATTTCGTTATTCATTACAAAATAACGAAGATGAAATCTTTCAATGTTGACTATCTCCAATTCAATTCCAAGCTTGGACTTGTTTGCATATTTTAGTAGACGTGCATGGAGTATGATCTTGATAATTGGCCTTTGGAGAAGGCTGCATAGTGATCGTTTTATGGAATATTTTCATAGATTTATCCA
This sequence comes from Prostheceraeus crozeri, assembly GCA_907163375.1. NCBI lineage: Eukaryota > Metazoa > Platyhelminthes > Polycladida > Euryleptidae > Prostheceraeus > Prostheceraeus crozeri. The sequence goes on from CAJQUW010009605.1 coordinate 138,640, forward strand.
ATATTATTAATTGTCGTCGCTTTTCATCAATTTAGATTTAGAATATTGATGTATATTTACACTGGAAATTTTTGATTGAAAAAGTTCTAATAAGAAGCAGTTTTGATCTCTGGAAAAGGCCCACTTATAGTTAAAAGCTTGATGGAAAGAATCTGTAAAGAACTCACTCGAATGTAAAACATTGACTACATAACTTTCTCTCTTTGGCAGCCGTCCATTGTTGGAAAAATTTCATTATAAAAATATTTGTCATCTGATCACCATAGGGCTGTGTAATTGAGCAATAACAATTTCATTGATCGTAAATACACAAGTTGACACTTTTACATCAAAATTAACGTTTGCAACAGTGTTCAGTTTCTATATAATCAATGTTGCTTCAATAATATAGCTTAATTATGAGGATTATCTTCCTTTACAAGAATGGTAAGCAATAAGATAATGTATTAAGCTTATTATCAGTGATAATCAAATGAAACCTTTTGTGTGCTTACATTCTATCACTGTATAAAATAATTAACATATTGATGTAAAATCAAATTAAGGATTCTTTATTCGTGATATGACCCACTTCGCATGACTAGTTGGCAGACCCCTATCTAATAAATACTTGAAAATATCGATGTTTTGGAATATTAAGATAAAGGAGATGACATATACCAAAGTTTAAGGCTGATTTATTAATGGGAAGCATGGCAGTTAGAGAAATTTCCGTAGCCAAATTAGAAATTATAAAATCATCTTCATTCTGCTGAATTTTCTAGCAGTATTTCTTTTGATTTTTCAGCACTATGTTTCAACAATCCTATGAAACAATCTTGGAACCTACATTATTTGTCTAAAATTGAAGCAATCTAAATTGATTGCTGGTTATATGTCTGATCATTAATACAATACAAAAGCTAGTTTATGTGTAAATATGTTCTGGTGCATTTGTGAATCTTTTCACAGGAAGCAAGAATGATACCTGGGAGGTACTCCGTCAAGTTACCATTTTTGTACAAGAAAGTAACATTCGCAATCTACACAGGTTCGCAGTATTCGTGGTAGTGCATGGGTTGATGGTCATTATACTTGTAATAAATATGCATGTCGCTATAACGATATTCTACATTTTTTGATATAAAAATCATGAGTTCCCTTTTTTCCCTTTCCTAAGTTAAGGATTCGTTTTTTTCGCTTTTTTAAAATCAAATCGACTGAGTGGTCTGCATCGGTGATAAAACGAGGTCACAGAGTTGAAATTAGGAAAACCTGCCGAATCGTTCTTTGTTGATGTCACCGTTTGACATTCGAAAGTCAAGATTCTGTAGAAATTCCCTCTCAGTGAGAATAGGAAATCCGCTGTTACCTTGGTTACAACTCCCGTCGTCTAGCTTACATAATGTTGAAAATATGTACACGAATGGCGGACATAAAGGTGAAGCTGTCGGTCCACTGAAAGTACACTGAAAATTGCGGGCAGAAATAGGAGATCATTCTGTCTTCGTACAATGCAACTAAGCATCGTATCAGTCATTTTCGGTTTCTTTAGTATTTTCTTCCTTTTCATTGCTGCTACTTTTCAGTATTTGTACGTAGCATCCTGTTGCAATTATTATTATCATGAAATAATTTTCTTTTATTCCCGTCCCGTACGTGTGTGAAGTTGGCGGAACCACTCAGCGGAATCATATTTTATTGCTGACTAATTCTACTCGAAATAACTTCTACTTTATCAATTCCAGCCTCCTCATCACGAAGCTGGCCTCAGATTTCACAAATTCGCACACGTTTTTGAGAAATATCAGTTTAAAGAATAAAGTGGTTCCTCTGTGAAGTCAGCAAAAATATACATCAATACTCTAAATCTAAATTGATGAAAAGCGACGACAATTAGTAATATTGGATAAATCTATGAAAATATTCCATAAAAAAGATCACTATGCAGCCTTCTTGAAAGGCCAATTATCAAGATCATACTCCATGCACGTCTACTAAAATATGCAAACAAGTCCAAGCTTGGAATTGAATTGGAAATAGTAAACATTGAAAGATGTTGATTTTATTTTTGTCTTCATTATTTTGTAATGAATAATGAAAACGAAATAAAATCGATATCTTTCAATATTGGATCTTTGAGAAAATTTATATTAAGCCAAGTCCAAGCTTTACGATGCATTATTGACGCTTATTGACTATTGTTCATTCATTGTCTGAACTAAAATTTCTTTCATTTATTTAAATTGTGAAATGATTTTGTGATTTCAGAACGTGACCATGCTTACAGGTGGTTAGCGAAATGCATTGTGATTTGGTATAACTTGCCTTTTTTCATAGCCGAACATCTGGTTTATCCTGGCTCCACAACTTACATCATATTCATGGAACAGTGTTTATTCAAACAAATATAAAGTTCCATCAAAAAGACGGCGATATTTTGCATTCTCAGGGCAAACCTCATGCTTCAAAACTGCGGCAAGCAATACAGTAAATTAAAACGTTTTGGAATGAAGACATTTATGCATTCTGTAGGATAAATACTCACTTGGGCTTGTATCGCCAAGTTAAATGCACCTTTCTTGAACGGCAAAAGTCCTCCTTTGGAATTCCTGGTCCCTTCCGGAAATACCAGCACTTTTAACTGAAAGAAAACATTTCTGTATTAGTAGAAAAAGTAATGTTCACGAGTGTTTCTGACAATAGAAAAGGATTAAATTGATCAGTTAGCATTTTTAGCTCATATAAAGCCAGAGCGACAAGCAAGGTCCGTAGAACGCTTTTCCGATAACGATTTTACATCAAACTGGCTAAGAGATACCTTGAACCTATTAATAAAACAAATTGGGGGAGAAAATCAAAATCGGCAACACCCTTTTAGCAGTTTTGACTTTGAGTTCAATCTAGCTTCTTGCCACGCTTCCTATTTGTGCTCGCGGCAGAATTATCTTGAGTAAAGGAATAAAGTTTTCCGAAACTTGGATGCCAATGGCTTCAGTACGGAGGAGTGCAGCCGATGGTGGAGATCACGTGAGTCGCAGATAGCTGATGGTGAGGAGAAACTGGATTTCAGAGGCTCAATACCTTACAACCGGGTGTTTCAGAGCGTCCTCAAGCAGATTGGTGTAAACGTCGGCATGAAACCCATTAACACTCTCAGGACTTTTCTTGTGAGGAAGCGTCCTACTCCGGCGAAAGACTTTGGCGTGGTGCCTCGTCTCCCTTGTGCTGCTCCTCAATGTGGGTGGTCTCATGTTGGAGAATCAGGTCGTTCATTGCCTGAGATGTTGACTTCACACACTCGGAAGTCGCTCGACATGTGTTTGAAAGTGACCACAGAGTGGTCTTTGAGAGGGTGGAGGCGGTGGACAAGGAACCGTTGCGGAAGAGAAGATTTGGACTGGGAGGTATGCATCGGAAAATCGAATGAAGCTTTCTTTAAACAGCAGCTGGAATTTCTGACTTTCCTTATTTGGGCTTTACTTTTCTCTTGTATTTTTTACGTTTCATATTACTTCTACTGTCGATTTAAGTAGTATTACTTGTTACACTTGTTTTATGTATTTTCTCTTACCACATTGTGTTTCGTTGTGAACAGTTACACTATGTTCAGGGTGGGTTGAATGAAAGACTATGGATTTGAGCTCATCCACAGTAGTCTTTCATCATTCACTTGCTTGACAGTGGTCGTGTGTAGCAGCTGAAAGGCCTCGCGATTGAAAAATTAAGAGCGTTAAACAAGGACTTCTCTCATCTTACAAAGAAAATCAGCGCGATCAATGCCAATCTTCACATCTTAGTCTGTTGAGCAAAATTATCACTCAAATCCTGTTCTTCTAGAATCATGAGGTAGTCCACGTATCCACACTCATATCCATGGAGTCGTAAGAGAGCTGCGTCGTAATTTTTGCAATAAAACAATTGAAAAACTATTTATCAAAGGAAGAACTTGTTTTAATAAAGGAAAGTTGTGTGAGGTCTATATTAGAGTATGCTCCTCCTTTGTTCGCAGATCTTGACAAAGAGTCAGAAGAACTCTTAGAATTCAAAATCGATGCCACTCTACAATATGTTCTCGTAGTTCCAGAATTTGTGAATACTCGGAAGTTCATTCCTCTGTCACATCGACGTAAGGTGTTGGCTTTTCGATTATTCAATCAATTGGTCAATGATGAGACCATCTTTGTTTACCGATTATGAACTATTCCCAAAAATTTCTGCTGCTGGTTATTGTCTCAGCAAGGCGCAGCAGATCTTTCATCATTTCGATGTCAAAATTTTACAATGATGGATTCAAACTTTAATTTTTTCTCTGAATCACCTGTTTGTTATGACATTTTGCTTACATTTTATTTCTCATGACTTGTCTAACTTGCGTTTCCCCACGATTGCCACTATTGGGGATTTTTTTGAAGTATACGTTCATTATTATTGTTATCATTATAATACGGGCGTTTGGTACACACGATAATTGAAAGGTCGGGCTTTTGGTACAAAATAGCAGCAACTCGGGGGCGTTTTTGACACCTAAGATGCTCTGTACAAAATTTGAGAAAATAGGGCGATCTGCACACTATTGTTCAAATTTATTTTCTTGACTTTAACAAAGTTTTACCCATTATCATAAGCCGCATGAAAAGTGCATTGTGAATCATATCAAATATATAAAAGATATTCAAATTTCAGAAATTGAAAATAGGGCGGTTGGTACAATTTTTATACCAATGGCCCGCATTATGGAAACCAATAGAAATTACGAAATCCATTTCAACTTCTAAATTAATTGTACATATTTTGGATATTAAGGCGATCGAATGGATGTTAGAAAAACAGAATATATTTTAGATATACCTTACTTTACTAATTGTAGAGTAACAACCCTGTAGGCCTAACTGCCTGACGCTTTCGTTGTTTATTAACCAACTTCCTCATATTCAGAATATAATTTTGCTCTATCCGTAAGCTTTAGACCTACACAACTTCCATAGATAGACCTAAATGTGCATTTCTTCACATATTCCCCATAAAGATTCAAATAGAAAGTCAGTAGTAGATAACAATCATACACATATATAAAAACATTTTTCAAAATATTCATGTACGAGTATATCATACATTTAAGTCCAAAAGTAATGTCTAGAAGCTTGAGAAGTATTTTAAGTTTTCAACTTCACTGTAGCAACATTTTTTCTACAATTTCGTATACGTAGAAGTCTCTGAGACACATCTTGAACTCTTACAGTTTTTGGAACATCTTGTTCGGAACTTTCTTGAAGATGTTGTATTACAGCGGTCATTCTATTAGTAGACGTTCATGGGTGCAGTTCCGCCGCAGTGCTCGTGCAAGGTCGTTGTGAAGTAATCAGATCAATATTTTCTACTTGGGACATAAACTCGTCCCAGTCACTAAAGTTATCGTCACTATCGACAGCCATCGTTAAAATGGAATCTTGTCGTTAACTCCGTCTGTTCAGTATTCATTGTAATCAGTGCAAGGAGATTAAAATACTTTTTAAGTCATTGGAAAACAAAGGCGTATGGTACACAAGGACATGCAATTTCTATAGTACAATTACAAAAATAATTCTAGAAATTTCTTAAACCTGTACAGAGCGCCCTATCGAAAAAATTATAGAAATTTCGTTCTCACTGCTCTGTAAAATGAAGTATTGCACACTTTGATGAGAAAACATATAGGTAAGTGGGTGATCACCTTCAACATGTGCATGTAAAGTATGGGGTTTGAATCTACCATAGATATCGAAATAATGTAGGAGGGACCTCTGTACAACATAGTTTTACATTGTAGGGCGTTTCGTACGTTTTTGGTCCTATCTCGTCTATAGTACAAAGAGCCCGCATTGTCATTGTTATTATCCGGGAATGTCAGATCAAAAGTGAGAATTCTTCCTTGGAAACAAATTTCCTTGATGCTATGCGTGGCTTACACGACGTTCCGCCTAGACAAGCTTGTTCACGTGTGAAATTCAGCGTTGTCAGACCTAAATTTCACTGTTCTAATTGTTCCCTACATCGTTGATATTATCCCTTTTTCTGCTTCAGAATTTGTATCAATTTAAGACGCTCTCCTTGGCAGTTTATGTTTGCATTACTTTCATAGCCTTCATTTATTTTTCAACACATTCAATCTGTCTATTTTAATTTCACTCTGACAACGCCTTTTACTCATTATTTAGTGCAAGAAATGTATCCTGAGAAAGACATAATTCACCTTTGAATAACTTCATTCAGTTCTTCGTCTTTTAGGAATCACAAAGTCTTCGACTCCTTCAGTGTTCGCTTCACCACATCGGCTGCAATTCTCTTTCTCTTTTTGACCGCAAACCTTGTCAAGTTCCGCATCTACCGAGCGCATTGCCACGGAAGATTCCGATGTCTAAGCTGTCTTCTTGTTTCCTGGGCATGTTTCTCGGAAGGGAACTCCTCTTCCTTAGACACAAGCTTCTGAAGATAACGACTAGTCTTTTCCTTCAACGAGATTTCAGCTCGCAATCTTTCTTCGCCTTTATTCTTCCACTGCATTTTTTTCCTTGAATTTAGCCTCCCACATTGCGGTATGAGCTCCAACAAGGAAATCAATTATGGAGTGAAAGAAATTTGATTTCTTTGTTGCATCCTTTGACAATAGATGGTCTTTCACGAAAAGGACTTTGTTCACATATGAGTTGGACAATCTATTCCGGCTTTTCACACGAACAAGTAATTGAATAGTTAAGTCATTCAAGAAGTTTTTTGCGCAGGAAAGGGGCGTGAAATCATTTTTATTGTGCAATTGCGCAGGCACCGTAAAAATTGCACAGGTGTAGCAATTGCGCCTGGCGACACTGGTGCGAATATAGAGTAGTGATATATAGGTAGAGTGTCGACTCAAAAAAGTATCTGTATACAGTGAAAATTTTTACATGAAAAGATTCAGTTTTTTGTGGAGATTACGTTCCCGTGGTCCAAAAAATTATTTGAGCAGCCTTAAAAATGTCAAAATTTTGCCAATTTAAATACTACCGAGATGACTCTCCTATATAAGTAGTATAAAACAAGTTGGATATCAAAAGGAATGAATATTTGATAATAAGCATCCCAACTAAGAGGAAATTAAGCTGATTATCAGGGGAATTTCATGCTCCCTATTACAATGAAAGTCTTCTTGAAAAGTAGCGATATTGTTCGTGCTTTCTTGACTGAAATTTCAAGTTTTTAATTCAATTTTCACCGGCATGATTTCATGATTCACTAAATTCATGTTTCATTTCTTGAATCTGAATAGTGATGTGGACCCATTTACATCCTTCAAAGTTAATTGAAATCATTGTCTTTCATTATGTGATTTTGCTCTGCCAGTGGCAGCTGTTGCCTGATCACGCTTAAGAAGATTCTTTCGAGGTTCAGCAGGAAAGCAATAGCAGGTCATCGAGTTGCTAGTTTATCCAACATTACCTATCCAAGGCTGTCATGACACGGAGGATCCGTAAAATGCTATCATTTCCTTCTGCTTTATGCTATCATGATCAGTCAATTCCATTGTAATTTCTTTAAAACTGCATAAATGCGCATATCTCACATTTGGAAATAATTCCGACTGTATGTATGTCCTTTGAGTTCATTTAATAAAATCGAAAGTGTCTACACATTGGGGATTTAATAAACGCAGAGTTACCACTCTACCTAATATACCTACTCTATGGGTGCGACTATTGAACGCGAAGTTCCAACACGAGTAACACGCAAACCTCGTAAACACACAGTCTTCGGTGTCCAGCGCCTTCTAACGATCGAATGAGTTAGAGACTTTCAATTCGATTAATGAAAATTTACTATAGAAGTTCATCAATCTGAGGAATGGCTATACTGTTTCTAGATCTAAAAATAAAAATTATAAACAAACAAATCAAATACTCTTCGCAGCATAAGACTGCGGTCATTCCAATATCATTCTCAGAAAAGATTCCTTCGTTCCGACGCATGTTAAGACTAACTTTATTACAAATAGGATAGCAAGTATAGAAAAGCACTGTAACGATGAATTCACAGCTCGAGACAATTTAACAACTTTCTCTATGATATAAGAGACGGTGATTGCAAGCGAAAAAAGAAAAAGAAGAAAAGAATTCTTACGTTTAAAGTACCACACATAGGCGATAAATGCAGTAAGTTAATAAATAAAGCCTTTAAGAAATATGATTTACCTATCTATATACCTATACACCTCACATTTGACAACACACCTCTTAATATCACTCTTTATAAACTTTCACACAGGCTGCTGTATAGCACTGCACATCAACCGTTGGAAGTCGCTGGACGCCGAAGGCCCTGTCTTTTTACGCATAACTAATTTGTGAATAGACCAATAAACACTTATTGAGAAAGTCCTGATACTTTGTTCTGCCTTGAACACTTTGGAAAAAATATCTGCAGAGATCTACACACAAAGATCGAATGACAACTTACCCTTTTCTTTTGAATGAAATTAACTGCATGAGTAATTGCGGCTTTGGCCTTCTCGCTATTGAATCGATCGACATACAGGGAGTCACAGAGCAACGACATGAGCCCAAAGGGTCCAGCCCACACTAATTCCTTCTTCACGAGAATTGCACAGCCTTCTGGCATGAATTCAGCCATACCTGAAACCAAGAATATGTCAGTTTCGTGTGCTTGCTACACACGTGTCACATGATAAGCGCTGACACCGGTCAACGGGGATAGCAAAAGCAACGTGTACACAAAAATGCACTGTAAAAGCGAGAATGATTTTACATGCCCCGTTCTGCGAATTTCCATGTGAAGAAGAGTAAGTAACCGGTATTTATCATGTTGAGTAGTAAAATAGCAAATAAGGACAGGAAATTTACACTTTCATTGTTAGTTTTGCATTTTCTTACTACTTACACTGATTACACACAGACTTTATCAAAATTAGATAGCATTCTTGTGTAGAATATGTATAGAAAAGCAAGTGGACCGATTCATTTATTTCAAGACAAAGTAACAATCAAAATGAGAACACGAAGCCTTTCGTCCGCTCTAAGTCGTGTGTTGACGCGGAAGTGGTGTTAATCACAGGAACACAACTTACTATCTTGCAATGTGAGACAAGGACAATAACATGGACGCTAATTAGACAGCAATCAATGCTATTGCCATGACAACCCAAGGCCAATCACGAAGGTCAGGAGCAACCACTTGAATGGCCAGAGCTTCCATAAAACAAAGCACACTTCTGACATCGGATCGATTGTACACAAAAAGTGTGAATGCAGGGTTGAGGAAGCTTGTACTTTGAATACGTACATCAACTGTTGAATGATGATTGCAAAGCATGAATATTGTTCAATTTGTGTATGATAGGTTGCTTTAGGACAAGTGCAAGAGTCACGTGCTTCAACCACACGGAGTTGATCTTCACTGGCAGATGGAGCGTTAAAAAAACATCTTGCTAAAATAGCGAGCAAGGATTCCTTTCATGTCATTGCAGGAAATATTTGTATTAGATGAATCTTCAATAAGAATATCTGAGAACCAAATGATGCAATTTCTCCAGTGTTTCATCCATAAAGTCATACCATTCAGAAATGGCACACTCAACATAAAGATTGATGTGAAAAATGAATAAAATAGTAAATTTCATGTAGGAATCACTAGAAAAATGAAGTTATCACCAATTACTTTAGCCACAGCGACTTCTTGAAACTGATGAATATGAATATCTGAAAAGGCTAAAAAAGATGACGAATTTGTCGACACTGAAAAGACATTAGAGTAATGGGGAGTTTCCACACTTGACATATTTAAACACTTTGGTCTCAATATCATATTACAACCACAGAAATTGATGACAATAAAACCTCTGGAAGTAAAGTTTCATGCAATACACAATAGTGGTACAAAAATCGCACGCATTTCAACTTAGATACAGTTGTAACAGCTGTATCATTGGATTAGAATCAGTCACATGTGCAACACAAAGCTTTTCATTGGTGGTTCATGCCACAACTTAGTTCCCCGGATGTGCCGCGACCTTGAGTCAATTTCTATTCTTGTCAACTTCAGATAAACTATCTATTTCCATGACTACAACATGTTAGTCCGGCAGCCAGATCGAGTTTCTGCAGGGAGCGAGGCCGGAAATGAGACTTTCACAGAATGATGTACATCTTTTGCATACTACGAATCGGTGCGTCTGCCGAGTTCTAGTGAGTTCCTCTTCTTGTCAGACAGGATCAAAGAAAAACACATGTAAATCCAATGGGACGCAGATTGCAGTTTTCGGCGAAGATGAAATTTTCTATGTATTTGCACATCAACTGGAAAGTATTAAGTCTAGATTCATAATTTTTGACATGGAATGTCTTCAGGTCAGTTCCTATGATGTGCATGTGATATTATCAAGCTTCTGATCGGCAATGTATGTGAGAATGTGGTTGAATGTGGATAAAGTTTCTCAAAATGTTTGTGTTTGCCGACATTAAGATGCTCGCCAAATCTAAATGTGGTTAGCTTTATAGACAGGGGTGCATGAACATGAAAGGAAATGACCTGAAGACATTCCATGCCAAAAATTATCACTCTGGTCTTAGTACTTTTCGTTTAATCAGAGAAAACATAGAAAATTTCATTTTATCTAAAACTGCAATCTGCGTCCCATCGGACTTACATGTGTTTTCCTTTGATCCTGTCTGACAAGAAGAGGAACTCACTAGAACTCGACAGACGTGCCGATTCGTAGTAAGCATATGGTGTGAGGATGCAGAAACTCGTGCTGGCTGCCGGACTATATCTCAGAAGAATTGCAGTAAGAAGATGCGCACTACATTCACGATCTTGGCTTCCTTTATGTTTTATGTTATTCATATCGTTTAATGTTATTTACTGTTAATATGTTTGCTTGTCAGTAATCATGTGACGTAATCAATAATAGGAAGGCACGAGTAGCTATTGAAAGTGAATGAAACCGACGTCTAACAACGAATGATGATCAAAAACCTCAGAGTATACAGCTAAACATTCAGACGTTGTGCTAAATCAAAACGTATCAGACGAAGGGCCGGATGACTTGCAATGTCACTACTTTAAACTCATAATTTTTACAATGGCGTTAAAAGAATGTGCTTATTATTATTTGCATGTGAAAGTGCATATTTAGATATCGTACAAATTATAAAAAAAGCAGAGTCCATCCTTCCTTTATTTGCGACGTTTCACTCTCTCTCTTCATAACAGATACAGGGTGACAAAGTGAAGTGTTTCTATCTTATAAATTGAGTTAAAAGCTAAGTTAATCAGCTATGATAAGTTATAAAGATAAAGCTACACGACAAGAAACGCTAACAAAGTCAACTAGTTAATGAACAACGTCGTTACCACCACGTCAGCTGTAGATTGAGAGCTGTTTCCCTCTGTTAGCAGAGATTTAGGGCCAATTTCTTGATGAGAAATCCCTCCACTAGACAGAGCTGTCGCCGATACTGACACTGTCGGAGGATTTCAAAGCGTCCTCTATCCACGTGCTGTAGTTGAGGGCATACCATTAGATGTCTAGTGATATCCGGCTCCACTTTCGATCGGCGTCTCTATATCGATTTCCTTTGTTCAGCCAGTCGGGAACGTGTTGAGCAAAGCCTTTGAAAGATACAAACTCCGTCCTCCCTTGCTTCCACAGAAACACACAAAGTTGTGGGCTACTATGGAGGGTTTGGGGTTTTCTTGACGTCCAATAGCCATCCTGCGTATTAAACTTTCCTGGTCTGGAACACGATCAGCGACTTTGGATTGTTTTCGCTGCATATACCCCTCGCTCGATTGAATAGGCACCTCTCCAAGTTCTTTTTGTGGGACATAGACATGAAACTGTAGGACGATCCATAGCACGATCGAAAGTGGAGCCGCATAGCAGCGTCACTAGACATCTAATGGTATGTCTTCAACTACAGCCCGGGGATAGGGGACGCTTTGAAATCCCCGACTACCTCCCTTACCAGGAGGACTGCAGGCTGCATACCTACCACTCTTCCATTCATGCCCGCCGCATACCTCCCACTCTTCCATTCCTGCACGCCGCACACCTCCCACTCTTCCATTCCTGCACGCCGCATACCTCCCACTCTTCCATTCCTGCACGCCGCATGCTTCCCACTCTTCCATTCCTGCACGCCGCATACCTCCCACTCTTCCATTCCTGCAGGCCGCATACCTCCCACTCTTCCATTCCTGCACGCCGCATACCTCCCACTCTTCCATTCCTGCACGCCGCATACCTCCCACTCTTCCATTCCTGCACGCCGCATACCTCCCACTCTTCCATTCCTGCATGCCGCATACCTCCCAGTCTTCCATTCCTGCACGCCGCATACCTCCCACTCTTCCATTCCTGCAGGCCGCATACCTCCCACTCTTCCATTCCTGCACGCCGCATACCTCCCACTCTTCCATTCCTGCACGCCGCATACCTCCCACTCTTCCATTCCTGCAGGCCGCATACCTCCAACTCTTCCATTCCTGCAGGCCGCATGCCTCCCACTCTTCCATTCCTGCACGCCGCATACCTCCCACCCTTCCATTCCTGCACGCCGCATGCCTCCCACTCTTCCATTCCTGCACGCCGCATACCTCCCGTTCTTCTATTCCTGCACGCCGCATACCTCCCACTCTTCCATTCCTGCACGCCGCATACCTTCCGCTCTTCCATTCCTGCACGCCGCATACCTCCCACTCTTCCATTCCTGCACGCTGCATACCTCCCACTCTTCCATTGCTGCACGCCGCATACCTCCCACTCTTCCATTGCTGCACGCCGCATACCTCCCACTCTTCCATTCCCGCACGCCGCATACCTCCCACTCTTCCATTCCTGCACGCCGCATGCCTCCCACTCTTCCATTCCTGCACGCCGCATGCCTCCCACTCTTCCATTCCTGCACGCCGCATACCTCCCACTCTTCCATTCCTGCAGGCCGCACACCTCCCACTCTTCCATTCCTGCACGCCCCACACCTCCCACTCTTCCATTCCTGCACGCCGCATACCTCCCACTCTTCCATTCCTGCACGCCGCATACCTCCCACTCTTCCATTCCTGCACGCCGCATACCTCCCACTCTTCCATTCCTGCACGCCGCATACCTCCCACTCTTCCATTCCTGCAGGCCGCATACCTCCCACTCTTCCATTCCTGCACGCCGCATACCTCCCACCCTTCCATTCCTGCACGCCGCATGCTTCCCACTCTTCCATTCCTGCAGGCCGCATACCTCCCACTCTTCCATTCCTGCACGCCGCATGCTTCCCACTCTTCCATTCCTGCAGGCCGCATACCTCCCGTTCTTCTATTCCTGCACGCTGCATACCTCCCACTCTTCCATTCCTGCACGCCGCATACCTTCCGCTCTTCCATTCCTGCACGCCGCATACCTCCAACTCTTCAATTCCTGCAGGCTGCATACCTCCCACTCTTCCATTCCTGCAGACCGCATACCTCCCACTCTTCCATTCCCGCACGCCGCATACCTCCCACTCTTCCATTCCTGCACGCCGCATACCTCCCACTCTTCCATTCCTGCGCGCCGCATACCTCCCGTTCTTCTATTCCTGCACGCCGCATACCTCCCACTCTTCCATTCCTGCACGCCGCATACCTTCCGCTCTTCCATTCCTGCACGCCGCATACCTCCCACTCTTCCATTCCTGCACGCCGCATACCTCCCACTCTTCCATTCCTGCAGGCCGCATACCTCCCACTCTTCCATTCCTGCACGCCGCATGCCTCCCACTCTTCCATTCCTGCACGCCGCATACCTCCCACTCTTCCATTCCTGCACGCCGCATACCTCCCACTCTTCCATTCCTGCAGGCCGCATACCTCCCACTCTTCCATTCCTGCACGCCGCATACCTCCCACTCTTCCATTCCTGCACGCCGCATACCTTCCGCTCTTCCATTCCTGCACGCCGCATACCTCCCACTCTTCCATTCCTGCACGCCGCATACCTCCCACTCTTCCATTCCTGCGCGCCGCATACCTCCCGTTCTTCTATTCCTGCAGGCCGCATTCCTCCCACTCTTCCATTCCTGCACGCCGCATACCTCCCGTTCTTCTATTCCTGCACGCCGCATACCTCCCACTCTTCCATTCATGCACGCCGCATTACTTCCGCTCTTCCATTCCTGCACGCCGCATACCTCCCACTCTTCCATTCCTGCACGCCGCATACCTCCCACTCTTCCATTCCTGCGCGCCGCATACCTCCCGGTCTTCTATTCCTGCAGGCCGCATGCCTCCCACTCTTCCATTCCTGCACGCCGCATACCTCCCACTCTTCCATTCCTGCAGGCCGCACACCTCCCACTCTTCCATTCCTGCAGGCCGCATACCTCCCACTCTTCCATTCCTGCACGCCGCATACCTCCCACTCTTCCATTCCTGCAGGCCGCATGCCTCCCACTCTTCAATTCCTGCACGCCGCATACCTCCCACTCTTCCATTCCTGCACGCCGCATACCTCCCACTCTTCCATTCCTGCACGCCGCATACCTCCCACTCTTCCATTCCTGCACGCCGCATACCTCCCACTCTTCCATTCCTGCACGCCGCATACCTCCCACTCTTCCATTCCTGCACGCCGCATACCTCCCACTCTTCCATTCCTGCACGCCGCATACCTCCCACTCTTCCATTCCTGCACGCCGCATACCTCCCACTCTTCCATTCCTGCGCGCCGCATACCTCCCGTTCTTCTATTCCTGCAGGCCGCATGCCTCCCACTCTTCCATTCCTGCACGCCGCATACCTCCCACTCTTCCATTCCTGCAGGCCGCACACCTCCCACTCTTCCATTCCTGCAGGCCGCATACCTCCCGTTCTTCTATTCCTGCAGGCCGCATGCCTCCCACTCTTCCATTCCTGCACGCCGCATGCCTCCCACTCTTCCATTCATGCACGCCGCATACCTCCCACTCTTCCATTCCTGCACGCCGCATACCTCCCACTCTTCCATTCCTGCACGCCGCATACCTCCCACTCTTCCATTCCTGCACGCCGCATACCTCCCACTCTTCCATTCCTGCACGCCGCATACCTCCCACTCTTCCATTCCTGCAGGCCGCATACCTCCCACTCTTCCATTCCTGCACTCCGCATACCTCCCACTCTTCCATTCCTGCACGCCGCATACCTCCCACTCTTCCATTCCTGCAGGCCGCATACCTCCCACTCTTCCATTCCTGCACGCCGCATACCTCCCACCCTTCCATTCCTGCACGCCGCATGCTTCCCACTCTTCCATTCCTGCAGGCCGCATACCTCCCACTCTTCCATTCCTGCACGCCGCATGCTTCCCACTCTTCCATTCCTGCAGGCCGCATACCTCCCGTTCTTCTATTCCTGCACGCCGCATACCTCCCACTCTTCCATTCCTGCACGCCGCATACCTTCCGCTTTTCCATTCCTGCACGCTGCATACCTCCCAGTCTTCCATTGCTGCACGCCGCATACCTCCCACTCTTCCATTCCCGCACGCCGCATACCTCCCACTCTTCAATTCCTGCACGCCGCATGCCTCCCACTCTTCCATTCCTGCACGCCGCATGCCTCCCACTCTTCATTCCTGCACGCCGCATACCTCCCACTCTTCCATTCCTGCAGGCCGCACACCTCCCACTCTTCCATTCCTGCACGCCCCACACCTCCCACTCTTCCATTCCTGCACGCCGCATACCTCCCACTCTTCCATTCCTGCACGCCGCATACCTCCCACTCTTCCATTCCTGCACGCCGCATACCTCCCACTCTTCCATTCCTGCAGGCCGCATACCTCCCACTCTTCCATTCCTGCAGGCCGCATACCTCCCACTCTTCCATTCCTGCACGCCGCATACCTCCCACCCTTCCATTCCTGCACGCCGCATGCTTCCCACTCTTCCATTCCTGCAGGCCGCATACCTCCCACTCTTCCATTCCTGCACGCCGCATGCTTCCCACTCTTCCATTCCTGCAGGCCGCATACCTCCCGTTCTTCTATTCCTGCACGCTGCATACCTCCCACTCTTCCATTCCTGCACGCCGCATACCTTCCGCTCTTCCATTCCTGCACGCCGCATACCTCCAACTCTTCAATTCCTGCAGGCTGCATACCTCCCACTCTTCCATTCCTGCAGACCGCATACCTCCCACTCTTCCATTCCCGCACGCCGCATACCTCCCACTCTTCCATTCCTGCACTCCGCATACCTCCCACTCTTCCATTCCTGCGCGCCCTATACCTCCCGTTCTTCTATTCCTGCACGCCGCATACCTCCCACTCTTCCATTCCTGCACGCCGCATACCTTCCGCTCTTCCATTCCTGCACGCCGCATACCTCCCACTCTTCCATTCCTGCACGCCGCATACCTCCCACTCTTCCATTCCTGCAGGCCGCATACCTCCCACTCTTCTATTCCTGCACGCCGCATGCCTCCCACTCTTCCATTCCTGCAGGCCGCATACCTCCCACTCTTCCATTCCTGCACGCCGCATACCTCCCACTCTTCCATTCCTGCACGCCGCATACCTCCCACTCTTCCATTCCTGCACGCCGCATACCTCCCACTCTTCCATTCCTGCACGCCGCATACCTTCCGCTCTTCCATTCCTGCACGCCGCATACCTCCCACTCTTCCATTCCTGCACGCCGCATACCTCCCACTCTTCCATTCCTGCGCGCCGCATACCTCCCGTTCTTCTATTCCTGCAGGCCGCATGCCTCCCACTCTTCCATTCCTGCACGCCGCATACCTCCCGTTCTTCTATTCCTGCACGCCGCATACCTCCCACTCTTCCATTCCTGCACGCCGCATACCTTCCGCTCTTCCATTCCTGCACGCCGCATACCTCCCACTCTTCCATTCCTGCACGCCGCATACCTCCCACTCTTCCATTCCTGCGCGCCGCATACCTCCCGTTCTTCTATTCCTGCAGGCCGCATGCCTCCCACTCTTCCATTCCTGCACGCCGCATACCTCCCACTCTTCCATTCCTGCAGGCCGCACACCTCCCACTCTTCCATTCCTGCAGGCCGCATACCTCCCGTTCTTCTATTCCTGCAGGCCGCATGCCTCCCACTCTTCCATTCCTGCACGCCGCATGCCTCCCACTCTTCCATTCATGCACGCCGCATACCTCCCACTCTTCCATTCCTGCACGCCGCATACCTCCCACTCTTCCATTCCTGCACGCCGCATACCTCCCACTCTTCCATTCCTGCACGCCGCATACCTCCCACTCTTCCATTCCTGCACGCCGCATACCTCCCACTCTTCCATTCCTGCACGCCCCACACCTCCCACTCTTCCATTCCTGCACGCCGCATACCTCCCACTCTTCCATTCCTGCACGCCGCATACCTCCCACTCTTCCATTCCTGCACGCCGCATACCTCCCACTCTTCCATTCCTGCACGCCGCATACCTCCCACTCTTCCATTCCTGCAGGCCGCATACCTCCCACTCTTCCATTCCTGCACGCCGCATACCTCCCACCCTTCCATTCCTGCACGCCGCATGCTTCCCACTCTTCCATTCCTGCAGGCCGCATACCTCCCACTCTTCCATTCCTGCACGCCGCATGCTTCCCACTCTTCCATTCCTGCAGGCCGCATACCTCCCGTTCTTCTATTCCTGCACGCCGCATACCTCCCACTCTTCCATTCCTGCACGCCGCATACCTTCCGCTTTTCCATTCCTGCACGCCGCATACCTCCCACTCTTCCATTCCTGCACGCTGCATACCTCCCACTCTTCCATTGCTGCACGCCGCATACCTCCCACTCTTCCATTGCTGCACGCCGCATACCTCCCACTCTTCCATTCCCGCACGCCGCATACCTCCCACTCTTCCATTCCTGCACGCCGCATGCCTCCCACTCTTCCATTCCTGCACGCCGCATGCCTCCCACTCTTCCATTCCTGCACGCCGCATACCTCCCACTCTTCCATTCCTGCAGGCCGCACACCTCCCACTCTTCCATTCCTGCACGCCCCACACCTCCCACTCTTCCATTCCTGCACGCCGCATACCTCCCACTCTTCCATTCCTGCACGCCGCATACCTCCCACTCTTCCATTCCTGCACGCCGCATACCTCCCACTCTTCCATTCCTCCACGCCGCATACCTCCCGTTCTTCTATTCCTGCAGGCCGCATGCCTCCACTCTTCCATTCCTGCACGCCGCATGCCTCCCACTCTTCCATTCATGCACGCCGCATACCTCTCACTCTTCCATTCCTGCACGCCGCATACCTCCCACTCTTCCATTCCAGCACGCCGCATACCTCCCACTCTTCCATTCCTGCACGCCGCATACCTCCCACTCTTCCATTCCTGCACGCCGCATGCCTCCCACTCTTCCATTCCTGCACGCCGCATACCTCCCACTCTTCCATTCCTGCAGGCCGCATACCTCCCACTCTTCCATTCCTGCACGCCGCATACCTCCCACTCTTCCATTCCTGCACGCCGCATACCTCCCACTCTTCCATTCATGCACGCCGAACACCTCCCACTCTTCCATTCCTGCACGCCGCATACCTCACACTCTTCCATTCCTGCACGCCGCATACCTCCCACTCTTCCATTCCAGCACGCCGCAAACCTCCCACTCTTCCATTCCTGCAGGCCGCATGCATCCCACTCTTCCATTCCTGCACGCCGCATGCCTCCCACTCTTCCATTCCTGCAGGCCGCATACCTCCCACTCTTCCATTCCTGCACGCCGCATGCATCCCACTCTTCCATTCCTGCACGCCGCATGCCTCCCACTCTTCCATTCCTGCAGGCCGCATACCTCCCACTCTTCCATTCCTGCACGCCGCATACCTCCCACTCTTCCATTCCTGCACGCCGCATACCTCCCACTCTTCCATTCCAGCACGCCGCATACCTGCCACTCTTCCATTCCTGCAGGCCGCATACCTCCCACTCTTCCATCCTGCACGCCGCATACCTCCCACTCTTCCATTCCTGCACGCCGCATACCTCCCACTCTTCCATTCATGCACGCCGCACACCTCCCACTCTTCCATTCCTGCACGCCGCATACCTCCCACTCTTCCATTCCTGCAGGCCGCATACCTCCCACTCTTCCATTTCTGCACGGCGCACACCTCCCACTCTTCCATTCCTGCACGCCGCATACCTCCCACTCTTCCATTCCTACACGCCGCATACCTCCCACTCTTCCATTCCTGCAGGCCGCATACCTCCCACTCTTCCATTCCTAAAGGCCGCATACCTCCCACTCTTCCATTCCTGCACGCCGCATACCTCCCACTCTTCCATTCCTGCACGCCGCATACCTCCCACTCTTCCATTCCTGCAGGCCGCATACCTCCCACTCTTCCATTCCTGCACGCCGCATACCTCCCACTCTTCCATTCCTGCAGGCCGCATACCTCCCACTCTTCCATTCCTGCAGGCCGAATACCTCCCACTCTTCCATTCCTGCACGCCGCATACCTCCCACTCTTCCATTCCTGCACGCCGCATACCTCCCACTCTTCCATTCCTGCACGCCGCATACCTCCCACTCTTCCATTCCTGCACGCCGCATACCTCCCACTCTTCCATTCCTGCACGCCGCATACCTCCCACTCTTCCATTCCTGCAGGCCGCATACCTCCCACTCTTCCATTCCTGCACGCCGCATACCTCCCACTCTTCCATTCCTGCACGCCCCACACCTCCCACTCTTCCATTCCTGCACGCCGCATACCTCCCACTCTTCCATTCCTGCACGCCGCATACCTCCAACTCTTCCATTCCTGCAGGCCGCATACCTCCCGCTCTTCCATTCCTGCACGCCGCATACCTCCCACTCTTCCATTCCTGCACGCCGCATGCCTCCCACTCTTCCATTCCTGCACGCCGCATACCTCCAACTCTTCAATTCCTGCAGGCCGCATACCTCCAACTCTTCAATTCCTGCAGGCCGCATACCTCCCACTCTTCCATTCCTGCAGGCCGCGTACCTCCAACTCTTCAATTCCTGCAGGCCGCATGCCTCCAACTCTTCAATTCCTGCAGGCCGCATACCTCCCACTCTTCCATTCCTGCACGCCGCATACCTCCCACTCTTCCATTCCTGCACGCCGCATACCTCCCACTCTTCCATTCCTGCAGGCCGCATACCTCCCACTCTTCCATTCCTGCACGCCGCATACCTCTCACTCTTCCATTCCTGCAGGCCGCATACCTCCCACTCTTCCATTCCTGCACGCCGCATACCTCCCACTCTTCCTTTCCTGCACGCCGCATACCTCCAACTCTTCAATTCCTGCAGGCCGCATACCTCCAACTCTTCAATTCCTGCACGCCGCATACCTCCCACTCTTCTATTCTTAAAGGCCGCACACCTCCCACTCTTCCATTCCTGCAGACCGCATACCTCCAACTCTTCCATTCCTGCACGCCGCATACCTCCAACTCTTCAATTCCTGCAGGCCCCATACCTCCAACTCTTCAATTCCTGCACGCCGCATACCTCCCACTCTTCCATTCCTGCAGGCCGCATACCTCCAACTCTTCAATTCCTGCACGCCGCATACCTCCCACTCTTCCATTGCCGCACGCCGCATACCTCCCACTCTTCCATTCCTGCACGCCGCATACCTCCCACTCTTCCATTCGTGCACGCCGCATACCTCCCACTCTTCCATTCCTGCAGGCCGCATACCTCCCACTCTTCCATTCCTGCACGCCGCATACCTCCCACTCTTCCATTCCTGCACGCCCCACACCTCCCACTCTTCCATTCCTGCACGCCGCATTACCTCCCACTCTTCCATTCCTGCACGCCGCATACCTCCAACTCTTCCATTCCTGCAGGCCGCATACCTCCCACTCTTCCATTCCTGCACGCCGCATACCTCCCACTCTTCCATTCCTGCACGCCGCATGCCTCCCACTCTTCCATTCCTGCACGCCGCATACCTCCAACTCTTCAATTCCTGCAGGCCGCATACCTCCAACTCTTCAATTCCTGCAGGCCGCATACCTCCCACTCTTCCATTCCTGCAGGCCGCGTACCTCCAACTCTTCAATTCCTGCAGGCCGCATGCCTCCAACTCTTTAATTCCTGCAGGCCGCATACCTCCCACTCTTCCATTCCTGCACGCCGCATACCTCCCACTCTTCCATTCCTGCACGCCGCATACCTCCCACTCTTCCATTCCTGCAGGCCGCATACCTCCCCCTCTTCCATTCCTGCACGCCGCATACCTCTCACTCTTCCATTCCTGCAGGCCGCATACCTCCCACTCTTCCATTCCTGCACGCCGCATACCTCCCACTCTTCCTTTCCTGCACGCCGCATACCTCCAACTCTTCAATTCCTGCAGGCCGCATACCTCCAACTCTTCAATTCCTGCACGCCGCATACCTCCCACTCTTCTATTCTTAAAGGCCGCACACCTCCCACTCTTCCATTCCTGCAGACCGCATACCTCCAACTCTTCCATTCCTGCACGCCGCATACCTCCAACTCTTCAATTCCTGCAGGCCCCATACCTCCAACTCTTCAATTCCTGCACGCCGCATACCTCCCACTCTTCCATTCCTGCAGGCCGCATACCTCCAACTCTTCAATTCCTGCACGCCGCATACCTCCCACTCTTCCATTCCCGCACGCCGCATACCTCCCACTCTTCCATTCCTGCACGCCGCATACCTCCCACTCTTCCATTCCTGCACGCCGCATACCTCCCACTCTTCCATTCCTGCACGCCGCATACCTCCCACTCTTCCATTCCTGCAGGCCGCATACCTCCCACTCTTCCATTCCTGCACGCCGCATACCTCCACTCTTCCATTCCTGCAGGCCGCATACCTCCCACTCTTCCATTCCTGCACGCCGCATACCTCCCACTCTTCATTCATGCACGCCGCATGCCTCCCACTCTTCCATTCCTGCACGCCGCAGACCGCCAACTCTTCAATTCCTGCAGGCCGCATACTCCAACTCTTCAATTCCTGCAGGCCGCATACCTCCCACTCTTCCATTCCTGCAGGCCGCGTACCTCCAACTCTTCCATTCCTGCAGCCGCATGCCTCCAACTCTTTCAATTCCTGCAGGCCGCATACCTCCCACTCTTCCATTCCTGCACGCCCGCATACCCTCCCACTCTTCCATTCCTGCACGCCGCATACCTCCCACTCTTCCATTCCTGCAGGCAGCATACCTCCCACTCTTCCATTCCTGCACGCCGCATACCTCTCACTCTTCCATTCCTGCAGGCCGCATACCTCCCACTCTTCCATTCCTGCACGCCGCATACCTCCCACTCTTCCATTCCTGCACGCCGCATACCTCCAACTCTTCCATTCCTGCAGGCCGCATACCTCCAACTCTTCAATTCCTGCACGCCGCATACCTCCCACTCGTCTATTCTTAAAGGCCGCACACCTCCCACTCTTCCATTCCTGCAGACCGCATACCTCCAACTCTTCCATTCCTGCACGCCGCATACCTCCAACTCTTCAATTCCTGCAGGCCGCATACCTCCCACTCTTCCATTCCTGCACGCCGCATACCTCCCACTCTTCCATTCCTGCACGCCGCATACCTCCCACTCTTCCATTCCTGCAGGCCGCATACCTCCCACTCTTCCATTCCTGCACGCCGCATACCTCCCACTCCTCTATTCTTAAAGGCCGCACACCTCCCACTCTTCCATTCCTGCAGACCGCATACCTCCCACTCTTCCATTCCTGCACGCCGCATACCTCCAACTCTTCAATTCCTGCAGGCCCCATACCTCCAACTCTTCAATTCCTGCACGCCGCATACCTCCCACTCTTCCATTCCTGCAGGCCGCATACCTCCAACTCTTCAATTCCTGCACGCCGCATACCTCCCACTCTTCCATTCCTGCACGCCGCATACCTCCCACTCTTCCATTCCTGCAGGCCGCATGCCTCCCACTCTTCCATTCCTGCACGCCGCATACCTCCCACTCTTCCATTCCTGCACGCCGCATACCTCCCACTCTTCCATTCCTGCAGGCTGCATACCTCCCACTCTTCCATTCCTGCACGCCGCATACCTCCCACTCTTCCATTCCTGCACGCCGCATACCTCCCACTCTTCCATTCCTGCACGCCGCATACCTCCCACTCTTCCATTCCTGCACGCCGCATACCTCCCACTCTTCCATTCCTGCACGCCGCATACCTCCCACTCTTCCATTCCTGCACGCCGCATACCTCCAACTCTTCAATTCCTGCAGGCCGCATACCTCCAACTCTTCAATTCCTGCACGCCGCATACCTCCCACTCCTCTATTCTTAAAGGCCGCACACCTCCCACTCTTCCATTCCTGCTGACCGCATACCTCCCACTCTTCCATTCCTGCACGCCGCATACCTCCAACTCTTCAATTCCTGCAGGCCCCATACCTCCAACTCTTCAATTCCTGCACGCCGCATACCTCCCACTCTTCCATTCCTGCAGGCCGCATACCTCCAACTCTTCAATTCCTGCAGGCCGCATACCTCCCACTCTTCCATTCCCGCACGCCGCATACCTCCCACTCTTCCATTCCTGCACGCCGCATACCTCCCACTCTTCAATTCCTGCACGCCGCATACCTCCCACTCTTCCATTCCTGCACGCCGCATACCTCCCACTCTTCCATTCCTGCAGGCCGCATACCTCCCACTATTCCATTCCTGCACGCCGCATACCTCCCACTCTTCCATTCCTGCACGCCGCATACCTCCCACTCTTCCATTCCTGCAGGCCGCATACCTCCCACTCTTCAATTCCTGCACGCCGCATACCTCCCACTCTTCCATTCCTGCACGCCGCACACCTCCCACTCTTCCATTCCTGCACGCCGCATACCTCCCACTCTTCCATTCCTGCACGCCGCATACCTCCCACTCTTCCATTCCTGCACGCCGCATCACTCCCACTCTTCCATTCCTGCACGCCGCATACCTCCCACTCTTCCATTCCTGCACGCCGCATACCTCCCACTCTTCCATTCCTGCACGCCGCATACCTCCCACTCTTCCATTCCTGCACGCCGCATACCTCCCACTCTTCCATTCCTGCAGGCCGCATACCTCCCACTCTTCCATTCCTGCAGGCCGCATACCTCCCACTCTTCCATTCTGCACGCCGCATGCCTCCCACTCTTCCATTCCTGCACGCGCCGCACACCTCCCACTCTTCCATTCCTGCAGGCCGCATACCTCCCACTCTTCAATTCCTGCACGCCGCATACCTCCCACTCTTCCATTCCTGCAGGCCGCATACCTCCCACTCTTCAATTCCTGCACGCCGCATACCTCCCACTCTTCCATTCCTGCAGGCCGCATACCTCCCGCTCTTCCATTCCTGCAGACCGCACACCTCCAACTCTTCCATTCCTGCGCCGCCATACCTCCAACTCTTCAATTCCTGCACGCCGCATACCTCCACGCTTCCATTCCCGCACGCCGCATACCGCCCACTCTTCCATTCCTGCACGCCGCCATACCTCCCACTCTTCCATTCCTGCAGGCGCACACCTCCCACTCTTCCATTCCTGCACGCCGCATACCTCCCACTCTTCCATTCCTGCAGGCCGCATACCTCCCACTCTTCCATTCCTGCACGCCGCATACCTCCCACTCTTCCATTCCTGCAGGCCGCATACCTCCCACTCTTCAATTCCTGCAGGCCGCATACCTCCCACTCTTCCATTCCTGCACGCCGCATACCTCCCACTCTTCTATTCTTGCAGGCCGCACACCTCCCACTCTTCCAATTCCTGCACGCGCATACCTCCCACTCTTCCATTCCTTCACGCCGCATACCTCCAATCTTCATTCCTGCACGCCCATACCTCACACTCTTCCAGTCCTGCACGCCGCATACCTCCCACTCTTCCATTCCTGCAGGCCGCATACCTCCAACTCTTCAATTCCTGCACGCCGCATACCTCCACTCTTCCATTCTGCACGCCGCATGCCTCCCACTCTTCCATTCCTGCACGCCGCATACCTCCCACTCTTCCATTCATGCCACGCCGCATACCTCCCACTCTTCCATTCCTGCACGCCTCATACCTCCCACTCTTCCATTCCTGCACGCCGCATACCTCCCACTCTTCCATTCCTGCACGCCGCATACATCTCCACTCTTTCCATTCCTGCACGCCGCATACCTCCCACTCTTCCATTCTGCAGGCCGGCATACCTCCAACTTTCAATTCTGCACGCCGCATACCTCCCACTCTTCCATTCCTGCACGCCGCATACCTCCCACTCTTCCATTCCTGCACGCCGCATACCTCCCACGCTTCCATTCCTGCAGGCCGCAGACCGCACACTCTTCCAGTCCGGCACGCCGCATACCTCCACTCTTCCATTCCTGCAGGCCGCATACCTCCCACTCTTCATTCCTGCACGCCGCATACCTCCACTCTTCAATTCCTGCACGCCGCATACCTCCCACTCTTCCATTCCTGCACGCCGCATACCTCCAACTCTTCAATTCCTGCAGGCCGCATACCTCCACTCTTCAATTCCTGCACGCCGCATACCTCCCACTCTTCTTTCCTGCAGGCCGCACACCTCCACTCTTCCATTCCTACAGCCGCATACCTCCCACTCTTCCATTCCTGCTCGCCGCATCCTCCACTCTTCCATTCCTGCAGGCCCATACCCCCACTCTTCCATTCCTGCACGCCGCATACCTCCCACTCTTCCATTCCTGCACGCCGCATACTCCCACTCTTCCATTCCTGCACGCCGCATACCTCCCACTCTTCCATTCCTGCACGCCGCATACCTCCCACTCTTTTCCATTCCTGCACGCCGCATACCTCCCACTCTTCCATTCCTGCACGCCGCTTACCTCCCTCTCTTCCATTCCTGCACGCAGCATACCTCCCACTCTTCCATTCCTGCACGCCGCATACTCCCACTCTTCCATTCCTGCACGCCGCATACCTCCCACTCTTCCATTCCTGCAGGCCGCATACCTCCATCTTCCATTTCTGCACGCCGATACATACCCCACTCTTCCCATTCCTGCACGCCGCATACCTCCCACTCTTCCATTCCTGCACGCCGCATACCTCCAACTCTTCCATTCCTGCACGCCGCATACCTCCCACTCTTCACTCCTGCACGCGCATACCTCCCACTCTTCCATTCCTGCACGCCGCATACCTCCCACTCTTCCATTCCTGCACGCCGCATACCTCCCACTCTTCCATTCCTGCACGCCGCATTACCTCCCACTCTTCCATTCCTGCACGCCGCATACTCCCACTCTTCCATTCCTGCACGCCCGCATACCTCCACTCTTCCATTCCTGCACGCCGCATACCTCCCACTCTTCCATTCCTGCACGCGCATACCTCCCACTCTTCCATTCCTGCACGCGCATACCTCCCACTCTTCCATTCTGCACGCCGCATGCCTCCACTCTTCCATTCCTGCACGCCGCATACCTCCACTCTTCCATTTCCTGCACGCCGCATACCTCCCACTCTTCCATTCCTGCACGCCGCCATACCTCCCACTCTTCCATTCCTGCAGGCCGCATGCCTCCCACTCTTCCATTCCTGCAGGCGCATACCTCCCACTCTACCATTCCCGCACGGCGCATACCTCCCACTCTTCCATTCCTGCACGCCGCATACCTCCCACTCTTCCATTCTGCAGGCCGCATACCTCCCACTCTTCCATTCCTGCACGCCGCATACCTCCACTCCACTGTCTTCCTGCAGGCCGCATACTCCCATCTTCCATTCCTGCACGCCGCATACCTCCACTCTTCCATTCCTGCACGCCGCATGCCTCCCTCTCTTCCATTCCTGCACGCCGCATACCTCCCACTCTTCTATTCTTGCAGGCCGCATGCCTCCCACTCTTCCATTCCTGCAGCCGCATACCTCCCACTCTTCCATTCCTGCACGCCGCATACCTCCAACTCTTCCATTCCTGCAGGCCCCACACCTCCAACTCTTCATTCCTGCACGCCGCATACCTCCACTCTTCCATTCCTGCAGCGCATACCTCCAACTCTTCAATTCCTGGCACGCCGCATACCTCCCACTCTTCCATTCCTGCACGCCGCATACCTCCCGCTCTTCCATTTCTGCACGCCGCATACCTCCCGCTCTTCCATTCCTGCACGCCGCATACCTCCCACTCTTCCATTCCTGCACGCCGCTTGCCTCCCACTCTTCCATTCCTGCACGCCGCAAACCTCCCACTCTTCCATTCCTGCACGCGCATACCTCCCACTCTTCCATTCCTGCAGGCCGCATACCTCCCACTCTTCCATTCCTGCACGCCGCATACTCCCACTCTTCCATTCTGCAGGCCGCGTACCTCCCACTCTTCCAGTCCTGCAGGCCGCATACCTCCACTCTTCATTCCTGCACGCCGCATACCTCCACTCTTCCATTCCTGCACTCCGCACACCTCCAACTCTTCCATTCCTGCAGGCCGCATACCTCCCACTCTTCCATTCCTGCACGCCGCATACCTCCCACTCTTCCTTTCCTGCACGCCGCATACCTCCCACTCTTCCATTCCTGCACGCCGCATACCCCCACTCTTCCATTCCTGCACGCGCCATACCTCCCACTCTTCCATTCCTGCACGCCGCATACCTCCCACTCTTCCATTCCTCCAGGCTGTAACTTCCACTCTTCCTTTCCTGCACGCCGCATACCTCCACTCTTCCATTCCTGCACGCCGCATACCTCCACTCTTCCATTCCTGCACGCCGCACACCTCCCACTCTTCAATTCCTGCACGCCGCATACTCCCACTCTTCCATTCCTGCACGCCGAAGGCCATACCTCCCACTCTTCCATTCCTGCACGCCGCATACCTCCCACTCTTCCATTCCTGAGGCCGCACACCTCCACTCTTCCATTCCTGCACGCCGCATACCTCCCACTCTTCCATTCCTGCACGCCGCACACTCCCACTCTTCCATTCCTGCACGCCGCATACCTCCCACTCTTCCATTCCTTGCACGCCGCATACCTCCCACTCTTCCATTCCTGCACGCCGCATACCTCCCACTCTTCCATTCCTGCACGCCGCATACCTCCCACTCTTCCATTCTGCACGCCGCATACCTCCCACTTTCCATTCCTGCACGCCGCATACCTCCCACTCTTCCATTCCTGCACGCGCATACCTCCACTCTTCCATTCCATGCACGCCGCATACCTCCCACTCTTCCATTCCTGCAGGCCGACACCTCCCACTCTTCCATTCTGCACGCCGCATACCTCCCACTCTTCCATTCCTGCACGCCGCATACCTCCCACTCTACCATTCCTGAACGCCGCATACTCCCACTCTTCCATTCCTGCACGCCGCATACCTCCCACTCTTCATTCCTGCAGGCCGCATTACTCCCACTCTTCCATTCCTGCACGCCGCATGCCTCCCACTCTTCCATTCCTGCACGCCGCACACCTCCCACTCTTCCATTCCTGCACGCCGCATACCTCCCACTCTTCCATTCCTGCACGCCGCATACCTCCCACTCTTCCATTCCTGCACGCCGCACACCTCCCACTCTTCCATTCCTGCACGCGCATACCTCCACTCTTCCATTCCTGCAAGCCGCATACCTCCCTCTCTTCCATTCCTGCACGCCGCATACCTACCACGCTTCCATTCCTGCACGCCGCACACCTCCCACTCTTCCATTCCTACACGCCGCATACCTCCCACTCTTCCATTCCTGCACGCCGCATACCCCCACTCTTCCATTCCTGCACGCCGCATACCTCCCACTCTTCTATTCTCAAAGGCCGCACACCTCCCACTCTTCCATTCCTGCACGCCGCATACCTCCCACTCTTCCATTCCTGCACGCCGCTACTCCCACTCTTCCATTCCTGCACGCGCGCATACCTCCCAACTCTTCATTCCTGCACGCCGCATTCCTCCCACTCTTCCATTCCTGCACGCCGCATACCTCCCACTCTTCTATTCTTAAAGGCCGCACACCTCCCACTCTTCCATTCCTGCAGACCGCATACCTCCCACTCTTCCATTCCTGCACGCCGCATACCTCCCACTCTTCCATTCCTGCACGCCGCATACCTCCAACTCTTCCATTCCTGCACGCCGCATACCTCTCACTCTTCCATTCCTGCAGGCCGCATACCTCCAACTCTTCCATTCCTGCAGGCCGCACACCTCCCACTATTCCATTCCTGCACGCCGCATACCTCCGCCGCATACCTCCCACTCTTCCATTCCTGCTCGCCGCACACCTCCACTCTTCCATTCTGCCGCCGCATACCTCCCACTCTTCCATTCTGCAGGCCGCACACTCCCACTCTTCCATTCCTGCACGCCGCATACCTCCACTCTTCCATTCCTGCACGCGCATACCTCCCACTCTTCCATTCCTGCAGCCCGCATACCTCCCACTCTTCCATTCCTGCACGCCGCATACCTCCACTCTTCCATTCCTGCACGCGCATACCTCCCACTCTTCCATTCCTGCAGCCGCATACTCCCACTCTTCCATTTTCCACGCCGCATGCCTCCACGCTTCTTCATTCCTGCACGCCGCATACCTCCCACTCTTCCATTCCTGCACGCCGCATACAACACTCCACTCTTCCATTCCTGCACGCCGCATACCTCCCACTCTTCCATTCCTGCACGCCGCATACTCCCACTCTTCCATTCCTGCACGCCGCATACCTCCCACTCTTCCATTGCTGCACGCCGCATAGCTCCCACTTTCCATTCCTGCAGGCCGCATACCTCCCACTCTTCCATTCCTGCACGCCGCATGCCTCCCACTCTTCCATTCCTGCACGCCGCACACCTCCCACTCTTCCATTCCTGCAGACCGCATACCTCCAACTCTTCCATTCCTGCAGGCCGCATACCTCCCACTCTTCCATTCCTGCAGGCCGCATGCTCCACTCTTCCATTCCTGCAGGCCGCATACCTCCCACTCTTCCATTCCTGCAGGGCCCCCCGCACACCTCCCACTCTTCCATTCCTGCACGCCGCATACCTCCCACTCTTCCATTCCTGCACGCCGCACACCACCACTCTTCCATTCCTGCACGCCGAATACCTCCCACTCTTCCATTCCTGCAGGCCGCATACCCCACTCTTCCATTCCTGCACGCCGCATACCTCCACTCTTCCATTCCTGCACGCCGCATACCTCCCACTCTTCCATTCCTTGCAAGCCGCACACCTCCCACTCTTCCATTCCTGCACCGCCGCATGCCTCCCACTCTTCCATTCCTGCACGCCGCATACCTCTCACTCTTCCATTCCTGCAGGCGCATACCTCCCACTCTTCCATTCCTGCAGGCCGCACACCTCCCACTCTTCCATTCTGCACGCCGCATACCTCCCACTCTTCCATTCCTGCAGGCCGCACACCTCCCACTCTTCCATTCCTGCACGCCGCATACCTCCCACTCTTCCATTCCTGCAGGCCGCACACCTCCAACTCTTCCATTCCTGCACGCCGCATACCTCCCACTCTTCCATTCCTGCACGCCCCACACCTCCCACTCTTCCATTCCTGCACGCCGCATACCTCCCACTCTTCCATTCCTGCACGCCGCATACCTCCCACTCTTCCATTCCTGCAGGCCGCATACCTCCCACTCTTCAATTCCTGCACGCCGCATACCTCCACTCTTCCATTCCTGCAGGCCGCATACCTCCCACTCTTCCATTCCTGCACGCCGCATAACTCCCACTCTTCCATTCCTGCACGCCACACACCGCCCACTCTTCTTCCTGCACGCGCATACCTCCTCTTCATTCCTCCAGGGCAGATACCTTCCACTCTTCCATTCCTGCAGGCCGCATACCTCCCACTCTTCCATTCCTGCACGCCACATACCTCCCACTCTTCCATTCCTGCACGCGCATACCTCCCACTCTTCCATTCCTGCACGCCGCATACTCCCACTCTTCAATTCCTGCACGCCGCATACCTCCCACTCTTCCATTCCTGCACGCCGCATACCGCCGCATGCCTCCGACTCTTCCATTCCTGCACGCCGCATACCTCGCACTCTTCCATTCCTGCACGCCGCATTACCTCCACTCTTCCATTCCTGCACGCCGCACAACCTCCCACTCTTCCATTCCTGCACGCCGCATACCTCCACTCTTCCATTCCTGCACGCCGCATACCTCCCACTCTTCCATTCCTGCACGCCGCATACTCCACTCTTCCATTCCTGCACGCAGCATAGCTCCCACTCTTCCATTCCTGCAGGCCGCATACCTCCCACTCTTCCATTCCTGCACGCCGCATGCCTCCCACTCTTCCATTCTGCAGGCCGCATTACCTCCCACTCTTCCATTCCTGCACGCCGCATACATCCCACTCTTCCATTCCTGCACGCCGCTTACTTCCCACTCTTCCATTCCTGCACGCCGCATACTCCCACTCTTCCATTCCTGCACGCCGCACACCTCCCACTCTTCCATTCCTGCACGCCGCATACCTCCCACTCTTCCATTCCTGCACGCCGCATACCTCCAACTCTTCAATTCCTGCACGCCGCATACCTCCCACTCTTCCATTCCTGCACGCCGCATACCTCCCACTCTTCCATTCCCGCACGCCGCATACCTCCCACTCTTCCATTCCTGCACGCCGCATACCTCCCACTCTTCCATTCCTGCACGCCGCATACCTCCCACTCTTCCATTCGCTGCCTCGCATACCTCCACTCTTCCATTCCTGCACGCCGCATACCTCCCACTCTTCCATTCCTTGCACGCCGCATACCTCCCACTCTTCCATTCCTGCACGCCGATACTCCCACTCTTCCATTCCTGCACGCCGCATACCTCCCACTCTTCCATTCCTGCACGCCGCATACCTCCCACTCTTCCATTCCTGCACGCCCCAAACCTCCCACTCTTCCATTCCTGCACGGCACGCATACCCCCACTCTTCCATTCCTGCACGCCGCATACCTCCCACTCTTCCATTCCTGCTCGCCGCATACCTCCCACTCTTCCATTCCTGCACGCGCATACCTCCCACTCTTCCATTCCTGCACGCCGCATACCTCCCGCTCTTCCATTCCTGCACGCCGCATACCTCCACTCTTCCATTCCTGCACGCCGCATACCTCCCACTCTTCCATTCCTGCACGCCGCATACCTCCCACTCTTCCATTCCTGCACGCCGCAGTCCTCCCACTCTTCCATTCCTGCACGCCGCACATGCCTCCACTCTTCCATTCCTGCACGCCGCATACCTCCCAGACTCCCTTCCATTCCTGCCACGCCCGCATACTTCCACTCCTTCCATTCCTGCAGGCCGCATACCTCCCAACTCTTCCCATTCCTGCAGGCCGCATACCTCCCACTCTTCCATTCCTGACAGGCCGCATACCTCCCACTCTTCCATTCCTGCACTTGCCGCATACCTCCCCCCCCCTCACTCTTCCACTCTGCGCCGCCGCATACCTCCACACTCTTCCATTCCTGCACGCCGCATACCTCCCACTCTTCCATTCCTGCACGCCGCCACACCTCACTCTTTCCATTACTGCAGGCTGCATACTCCCCACTCTTCCATTCCTGTCACGCCGACATACCTCCACTCTTCCATTCCTGCACGCCGCATACCTCCCACCCGCTCTTCCATTCCTGAACGCGCATACCTCCCCTCTTCCATTCCTGCATGGCCGCATACTCTCCCATTTCATTCCTGCACGCCGCTTACCTCCCCTCCTTCCATTCTGGCACGCCGCATACCTCCACTCTTCCATTCCTGCACGCCGCACACCTCCCACTTCTATCTATTCTTAAAGGCCGCACACCTTTCCCACTCTTCCATTTTCCTGCCTCGACCGCCATACCTCCCAACTCTTTCCATTCGTGCACGCCGGCCATAACCTCCAACTCTTCCATTTCCTGCAGGGCCCAGGCCCGCATATCTTCCAACTTTACCAATTCCTGCACGCGCGCCAGACCTCCCACTCTTCATTCATGCACGGCCGCCATTCCTCCCAAACTCTTCCAATTCCTGCACGCCGCATAACTTCCCACTCTTCCATGTCCCGCACGCCGCATACCTCCCACTCTTTCCATTCCTGCCCGCCGCACACCTCCACTCTTCCATTCCTGCACGCCGCATACCTCCACTCTTCCTTTGCTGCACGCCGCATTCTCCCACTCTTCAATTACTGAAGGCCGCATAACTCCCAGACTCTTCCTTCGGCACGCCGCTATAAACTGCACTCATACCATTCCTGCACGCCGCTTTACCTCACCACTCTTCCATTCCTGCAGGCCGCATACCTCCCACTCTCTATTCCTGCGACGCCGCCATACCTCCACTCTTTCCATTTCTGCACGCCGCAAACCTCCAAGCTTCCATTCCTGCACGCCGCATACCTCCATTCTTTCCATTCCTGCCACGCCGCTATCATACTCCACTCTTCCATTCTGCACGCGCACCACTCCCACTCTTCATTCTGCAAGCCGCAGACTCCCACTCTTCCAATTCCTTGCACGCCGCATACCTCCCACTCTTCCATTCTGCACGCCGGCATAACTCCACTCTTCCATTCCTGCCACGCCCCGCCATAGCTCCCACTCTTCCATTCCTGCAGGCCGCATACCTCCACGTCTTCCCTTCC
>CAJQUW010009606.1:0-49884 GCA_907163375.1 Prostheceraeus crozeri
AAAGCAAATGTTTATGTCCCAATACAGGTAAGCAGGAATTTACTTATCTAGTAGATTCTTGAAATGAATACGACGTAGAATTGCTGCAAACTCGGTGTGTGATACAATCTCGATCATCTCAAAAGCAGGGATATGCTGAATGGAATTCAAAATTAATTCCAAAGTGCAATTAAATATATAACGAAAGTTTTCTAACTTGTTTTTTCTGTCTACTATCTTATAGATTTCTTTGACTATCTCAGAAGATTTCGGAATAAACTAAGAAAATTTTGTATGGTGCCTTGCAATAATTACGTCTCGCCGAATGGAATATTAACAAAGTTACAGGCACACATAAAAAAACCAAGCGTGTTATTAAAAAAGAGATCTGAATTATCAACGCAATTAAATGCATGAACTTTTTTCAATGCCTTCTTAGCCAGCATGTTCCAAGCTTTTGCAGAGAGTTAGCAGCATGGATTAATTTATTCCTGGCACTCCTATATTTTTTCACTTTAAACACACCCTAAATACATCCAAGTCGATTGGAAGACTCACCCTCGCGCCTACAAAAAAACCCTTCACATAAATCTATATCAGTCTCTGAATTGAAATTTCTCTCCGAAATTCCAACCATTGGGGGCCTACCCGCGAGGCAAGTTCGAACTTAAGTTTTCGATTTACTATCCAGAAGAGATTGTTCCAACGTCAAGGTAGATTTCTGATACTGCATGCCCTGTAGTGCATCTCAGGCGAATTTCAGGTCTGGAGACACACCATTTCAAAGGGGTTCATCTTCATCAACTTCCCGTATCACCAAAAGGAGCCTATTGTCCAGTCCATGGTCTTAGTATTGCAACTCTCCTTAACGGTCGGCCCTAAATCTAAGTCCACTATCTGGAAGGATGCCTTCTACTATCTACTAGATTTCTCTCATGCAGTTTCAGAAATCCTACTTGATAGTTGGGACAATCTTCTGGATAGTTAATTCGGGTAAAACTTAAAGTCTCAACTTTACCTGACAGTTGGCCTATAGGTTTTGGAATTTCGGAGAAATTTCATTCAAAGACTGATTGTATATAAAGTAAAAGTGGTTTGCAGTGCTTTCCAATCGTCCTTGGGATGTACTTCTGGGTATGGTCTAGTTTTCAGAAATCTACATGATAGTTGGACAATCTTCTGGATAGATTAATCGTAAAACTTAAGTCGAACTTGCCTCGCGGTTGGGCCTATGGTTGGAATTTCGGAGAAATTTCATTCAGAGACCTGATAAAACAGATTATGTGGAAGGGTTTGTAGGGCTTTCCAATCGACTTGGATTGTATTTAGGTGTGTTTTAAAGTGAGAAAAATATAGGAGTTCCCGCAGAATTAAATACCATGCTTGGCCTAATCTCCTGACAAAGCTTTGGAGGCACACAGCTGGCCTAAGAAGCATTGAAAAAGCATTCATGCATTTTAATTGGTTGATAATTCGTGATCGCACTCTTTTTTAATAATCACGCTTGGTTTTTTTTATGTGTCCTTATCTTTGGTTAATATTCCATTCGCGAAGCGACGTAATTTTGCAGAAGCACATACAAAATTTCCTTGTTTTAATTCCCGAAATCTTCTAAATAGTAATAGAAATCTACTAGACTAGTAGAACAAGAAAAACAAGTTAGAAAACTTTGTTTTATATTTAATTGGCACTTTGGAATTAATTTTGTGAATTCCATTCTAGCCATCCTGGCTTGAGATGATTCGAGAGTTGTATCACACACCGAGTTTGCAGCAATTCTACGTCGTATATTTCAAGAAATCTACTAGATAGTGAATTCCTAATTCTACTAGATAGTAAATTCCAGTTTACCCCAATACATTGCTGATTGTCACAGAAAGCGAAGAAACTATATATGTGCAGTCTACTTGTCATCATTTACACTAGATCAGGCTTGACAGATTCATTACGGTTATCTATTAATTCTCATACGATAATGAAAATAATCCCATCAGCCATTATATAGATAGAATATAAATTTCTTGCTTATTATAAGATTATTTAATTGAAGCAGTCCTCATGATGAGTACTAATGGAGTTCTTCTAATCAGCAAATGCAGTGATTTTGAAGCCATGGATTAATCAGCTCACTTTCAATGGATCCTTTCTAGTGGCAAACGAATTGAAATTGATCAGCTTTGGCACAATTTACTAACGAAAATTGAAATCTTGAGACCTATAACACTACTCTTCCCTACTGTTGGAATACTGCACTACATGGATTCCAAACACTTCCGTAGATCACGCTCAAAATAGGCGTCTATATTGTCTGTACTGACTACAGATGCTGGTATTGGAAATAAAGAAGGACAATGGTCATCATATGCTTGGGAAATTAAAAAATGGATCTGTATAAAGCAATGTGAAGCCGATAATGTGATAAAAATCGGAAATTGGAGGTAAGTTGTAAAACTACCATGATGCTACTACACCGATTAAACTAATGATACACTGATATAACTGAGACTACACACGTTGGTTTAATGGTTGTAGTGTACAAGTGGAAAGTGGATGATGGTGATAAGCAAATAGATCTCTCTAGAATGCACTCGACTATTCCGAAAACAATCGAACTATGCACACTTTACCTAAGAACTACTCATGGAAAATACAAATTTTCTCACTTGAATTTGTTGTCGCCAGTTTTCTCAATCCGCCTGTAATACTTCAAGCAATCCAACATTTCTTTATTTGTCGTCATCCACAATGACATGATTAGAATTACAATACTTCGACCACTACTTCAGCTATCGATTTGAGGGATATAAAACACAATAGATAAAAAATAATAAGTCAGGCATCATGCAAATGTTGCTCAGTAAGGCAGTGGATAGTTCACTGGATAAGCCTGTCCATTATTCTTCATTCTTCTATTGCCGCGCCTCATGTCTCGTAGCTTTCGAGGACTCCAAATATTTCAATAGAACAAGAAATAGGCATCAGGGTGTGTCTTGAAAGGCTGATTTGTTTTTCTTCTTCTTCTAAGTTGTTTTGAAAAACTTTGTAACCCTTGTAGGAAGGCAAACGCATTTCCCATCTTCAAGCGATTTTTTGTAGGTAATTTGTTTGCATGTAGGCCTATTGCTTATCTGCTTATGCAGCAATCAATGTCAGAAGTTCAGCTGATCTGCCGGTGCATTAGCCGCAAAGACCAAAATTGCACCAGACCAGGCGTAGTAATTGCCACTCCCATCTGAAATCTGAACACGTGTAGAGCTCACTGGAGTGTTCAATATTAAAATCTTCCGAGGTTCGAGTGCGCCAGATTGATGATGTTTTATAGGACTACCTGAAAAAAATTGCGCCGAAGACGAGGCTAGGCGCACCAAAGCTAGGGCCAGGCGAGACTAGGCCACAGCCAAGCGCGCCAGATACGTTACCTGCGCGGCAGACTTGTGATCTGTTTCTAGAATTTCGGAACCAAGTACGCGCCAGTGCTCCAAAGCCGGCCAAAGTAAGTTCGATGCACCCCTGTACAGATTACAGCTCGGTGGCCACTGTCATTTAAAAATCCCAAATAGGTACAAGCTCACCCTGTAGCGCGAATCGCAGATAGGATTTATTTTCAACAACTTTTTCACATCTTTATTCCTTTGCAAAATATAATCGCGGTCTATTCCACATTTTGTTGATCAGATAATAACAAGAGTGAGTAGTAAGCTAGGAAGTAATTACAATTAAGCCTCACAAACGACGTTGGGCCCCCGTTTAGCACGTTATCATTCCTGCGATTTTATATTGAAAAATGAATTTTTCTACTCAATATTATTTGATGTAAAATATTTGATCTAGATCTAAATTCTCCTGAGAAAACAAAAAATTCTTCAAAATCTTACTTAGCACTCCTTGGCGCACTATTCCAACAATTAGGCCTACATGAGATAATAAATTGCCATCTATCAGCATCATGTCGGTCTTCATGCATCTGAAGTTCGAATCTCCAGTCTCAGTATGACAGAGATTTTGGAAGATGCAAAAGCTGACAGACTATCATCAAAAATTTGTGAATACATGTAGTCACAGATCAACAATACATGTATAAATGTATCATCAATACTATCATGACCAATTTACAAATCTTGAGGATTCATTTGTAGTGGTCATATATGTTGTCAATATATGACAGTCCGTAATTTTGTTGTAGATGTGTTCAATGTTTTTTTACAGAATTTTGATAGAATAATTTGGTCTTTAGAAATTTATACAGCACCTTGCATTTGAAACAAACGTACGCTTAAATCGTTGCTGAACAACATCTATTTGCTGCACTGATGTCCAAGTAGGCGAAAACAAAATACCAAAGAAAATTCTATTCTTTTCCATTTATCACTAAAATTCTTTGCCAAGCTGAAATTTAAGACTGTCATTTTGGTTGGACTAATTCCCCGCTTGTCGCTGTGTAGATCCAAAGTCAGCGTTTGCATCAGAACTCCTGTATCACCGGAGTGGAGCTTTTCAACTCCAATACAAATACACTGACCTCCATATGCAACACACACCAAAACAGAATCAGTATGATTTTTAATCAAATTTACATCTAAAGCAACACATGTAAGTCACATCTACTGACAAAGTTATAAAATGCCCATACGCCATGTTCAATAATCTACATGTAGTGTAGGCTAGTCTAGACAACAATATTGTATCATTTGATTGATCAGTCGCATTCAGTTAATACGACGTTGAGATATTTACATATGCACATTGAAAATGCGTTTTTTTGATGTACATGTATGCTTAAATCCGTGAAATCTTATTTCAGATTTTAATGCTTGCATTGTGAGATATATCTATATGGACATGAAACGTATTAAAACTTCTCAGCCTTGGATCATTTCTTGCTCCAGTCATCTTCAAAAACAACAAACTCAGTCAAAATCATCTTTATAAACGACTAAGTCTTGAAACTTGTGTTTTTGACTTAGCAGACTTTTGCTTATTCTAGGATCACTAAAAACTGAAAATCTTCATCTAAACTTGAGTCAGAAATTGACTAGAATCATAGACCTGATTTACAACGGTATTAATTCAACTTAAAACAAGCTGAAGGACAGTCGGACCAAATTAGAGATAGTCGAACCTGAGATTTTTACCTATTAATTGGATAGGTAGTTCGATAGCTTTTATGTGATGTATTTAGACAGTGAAGAGAAACAAGCCGCTCTAGTTCATCTAATGCTTGATTTTCCAAGTAATTAAATACCTTCAGTGTTCAACTGCAGTAATGGCATGTTTCTTGTATATTTGTGATACGCATAGCAATGCCATAGCTGCCTTAGAAGTAGACCTACTTTAGATAATTCAAGTTCATGATAGATCATTTTAGATCACGAAATCTCAATAACCGTGACCTCAGAAATTCGGAATCTCATAGTGAGTACTCCTTAATGAATACCGGTACTCCGTACCCTGCACTTGCCCCTCTTGCTAAGATGTATTGTAGCATCCGTGGGTCCAGGGTTCCGCCCGAGTGACATCGTAACATCTCAGAGAGAAAGAGAGAGAGCTTTGTTTTGCTTGAGAAACTCTTCATTGATGTTTTGGGTGCCGGGTAGGGCCTTTGTGCATTTAAAAGGAATCTATTAAAAGCCCAACGTTTCGTGCAACCAATGGACCTAGGTATTTAGTCATTTTAACTTTCACAATGTTTTGGTTCCATTCCTTTAATATTTCTGTTTTGATCCGGGTTTAAAAAATTCCATTACAGCTATCATAGAGACACATGGGATACGTATACATGATGAGGACCATTTGCACGTTTTGGCAAAATCAAAGCACGTTTTTTGCTTGACATGAATTTGTAAGCACACTGACAGGTGGGAAAGTGACAGTAAATCGTCGTAGTGGTTGAATTTCTTCATTTTCAGAGACAAAACACACTTCTAAAGTTGACCGAACTACGCCGAAGAATTTCAGATAATCATAAAAAAGTGGTCAAAATAGTGGCAGTGGTTATTAAACCGGAGGAGCCGGCAATAATTGCCTTATAAATATAAAATAGAAGTAATCCACAGCTAATAATGAAGCGGTCAAATAATTTTTCATAACTTAAAGTGTTTCGGAGTCGATTTTATCTAGAAAATGAGTTTGATTCGCATGAGAAATCATTAAATTTCAAAGAAGAACCAAAAGGGACGAAGCAAGACCAAGCAAAGTTTAAGCGAGAAAAAGCAACAAGTCAATACTGGCACTCTGCAATCTTTATACTCCGATATGTTTATCTTGCTATATTCCTGATTGCAGTAACCAAGTCAGTCACGTAGGGGCCTACAGGCCAGTGACCAACCTGATCAAACCTTACATCCAGACAAGGTAGATTTGATGGGAAACTTCGTTTTTTTGTACGATTTTCTTTCGAATTAGAAGAAGCAAGTGGTCTTCCAATTCGAGACACTTTCCCGGCACTAATAAGTCCAGCGGCAATGTCTGATTGAAATTCCAACAAAGACATCTGTTGTCCTGGAGATAATCCCATTTGGTTATATATAATGTCTACGGTATAAAAGCCAACCGTTAACGATACTCACCTGAAGCATATAAAAAAATATTGGCAATGTACCATTTCCTAGATCGAAGTCTAATCGAATAGAGACATGAACATGTCGGCGAGATCTACACCGCCCATATGGATATTATACTGCTTATCATCTCCGGCATTGTGACCTCTACGCGTTCTTTTTCGCTTTCGACCACCGCTGGCTTCCATCTCAACTGATTTTTGGTCCAATATATGACGAAACGACTTGGACTGTGGCATTATCCTGCCATCTGACTATACAAATGCCTGAATTAGTATCTGTGACATAATCGTAGGAGCCTCGGCCTACATTCTTCAATTCATTGGAAGATTTCATGTGTAGAGATGCTCCGCACATTCGATTTTGACGAATGGTTCCTAAACACAAAATACCTTCAGCCTTCAATTTTAGTACAAGACTAAGTGTTGAAAAAAATTATCAAAATAAAGTTTGTAGTTCACATTTCGAGGAATATTCTCCGAAAGTCTCATAACTACAGATTCAGTCTTACCGTCCACACGGTCGCTCGATTTTCCAGTGTAAATTTCATATAATATACCACTTACCCCGCATCGGGCCCACACCTTGTATCCCCAACGATTAGGTTTT
The DNA here is from genome assembly GCA_907163375.1 of Prostheceraeus crozeri. NCBI lineage: Eukaryota > Metazoa > Platyhelminthes > Polycladida > Euryleptidae > Prostheceraeus > Prostheceraeus crozeri. Next base: position 7,146 of record CAJQUW010009606.1, read on the forward strand.
TTAGGTAGATATTGTCTGATTCTTGTCTTATGTTTTGAAGGAATTACTTGCTCATCAATACATTGCTTTTCCTCTTGTTCAATCGCACGACACGAGTTCAGTACTACTTCCAAAACCGGACGTATTTTGTATCATCTGTCCTCATTAGTGGACATCGAAGAGTTGTCATTGAAGTGAATGTTTTGTTTGATTTTGTCGAATCGGTTTTACACTCAGAGAGTCAGCGATTTGGGGAATTCGTGTTCCTTGTGACCAATACAAGCGATATTACGGCAATGATATTATGCCCATTGTAATTAAAACACCGATGTAAGTTGTTAATTCATTGAGGTCAACAGAAATAGATTTTCCACTAGATTGTACTGAGTACAGATTAGTTTCATACACTATTCTTTCAAGAATTTCTCTGGGAAACATTTTGTAGAAGTATTCAAGTGGAGTTCCAAGCTCACGCGATTCAGTAAAGCTTTGTCCTCTAAATTCATCATCACTTGATGGTGGCAATCATTTTCTCCATCGATAATGTGGAGTAGTTGTAGCCTCTGAGTGCAGTTCATTTTCAAGTTCATGTAATTGCTCGCTATCAGATGGTTCTGAAATTTCTTCCATTAGGTCTAATTCGTCATTTTCTTCATCGCTGGATGTTTCATTATCACTATCAGCTGGATTAGCTGGAATAAGCTGCATCCTTCTATTGTAGACTGCCTTAGATGATTGGATTCCGTGTCGATTTGGACGTAAATTCATGTTCCTGAAAAATGAGACAAAAACTTATAAATTTCTTACATACTGCATGTACATGTAGGCCTACATAATATACGAGCTCAACGTTCCGTATGCATACAGTACAAATGCAGCGTAATTGTATCCAATTTTAAAATTCTACTTGTTACTGAGATCATTATATGCCTATTATATTCCAGTAAATTTTGGTGACCATCTAAGTAGTATTTCATCTAACTTACTTCTTTAATACTTTTTTAGTAAACGAATAAGTTGTACCAAATTACCACGGTTAGAGAAAAATATCCTTACAGATTATAGACTACTGGATCAAAATGATTTCGTGATATTATTGGTATTATAGAACAAATATCTGAATTTACTTTATTAATATAAGATCAATATTACAGAAAATCAATTGAATTTGAATGTCTATACTTCTGTTTTTATATTTAAACGTTACTGTCGACTGTTTTTTGTATTAAAATGACTTGATGAGTTGATAAATGATCAACAATTATCTTCTATATTCGAAGGAAAGAATGCAAGCGAGATAAGAAATGTTAACGCTGCTGCATGATGTTGTTTTCACACAACAAAAGTTGAGAGCTTGTCAAGCGTAATCGTACATAGTAAATTGAATAACATGAACACATGAATCTTCATGAAACCTGATTAGTAAACACGAATATTTCTTTCAGTTACATAACAAAATGGTTTTCTCATGAGGGAGTTGTTTAGTTGATGATATGAAGAAATGAGGAATTCAACTTCCCAGTAAACATGTGACGTCAGCGGGATGTCATGACGACGTCATTCCAGGATGGCCCACGTACGTCTTATTTGACAGTAAAAAAGACGTCACAGCGGAAGCATCACAGGACGTCAGTATGACATCCCGCCGGGACATCCCACGTACGTCACAGCGGAACTCTCACAGGACGTCAGTCTGACATCCCGCCGGGACATCCAACGTACGTCTTCAAAGTGCTCCTACGAGACGTCCTAATGAGTCACTTGACATCGTGACAGACATCCCATTACCATACTTAAAACTAGTTTCAATTATTTACCCAATTATGAAGATAACGAAAACATTGGAATCATCTGTGGATAATTATATTTTCGCAAATTATCTAAGTATTTCTGTTTGCATACACGTTCCACTTGAGACAAAAGCAGACGCTGATAAATCACGGATCCTTCTTCGATATTCCATTGACCTTTTGTAAGCACGACGTACCTGAAGCAAGAAACAGCAAAATTTTCATTAGATCACAAAAATTACATACACGTAGGCATACATATACAACGCTCAAAGAGAAATCACTATATTAGAATATCAATATCTAATATGATGAAATTGCTCATCAGAGGTATCGAAATGCATGCCTATTGAATTTGAGTCACCGTAGAGAAGATGCTTCGACATGTAGGCATATAGGGCCGACGTTGAATATGAACAATATAAAATTCTGTATAGTTCGTAAAATATAAAATTTCTTTCATTGACATGAGGCACAACTAATCCAAAATAAAAGTTTCTTCATGCTTGTTGCCTAAAATCTAGAGGCTATCGAAGCTAAATTATAAATTGAAGACATATAATTAGAAACTAAAATTTGACTAAAATTCAAAAAAACATCATACATTTTTAAATTCACATTGTCATTATATTTTGAATGCATGCAATGCTCTGCATCTGGACAGGGACAAAGTTTTTGATATATTTTTGATTTTTGACCATCTTCGGATTTTTATCGCTTGTAAAATTAGATCATGAATTTTAACATGATTTTGCATTCATACTGTACAACCCAATAAAATTTGACATTCATATGATGAGAGAATTTCTTGTTTAGATAGTATTTCCTCTGTTTTTCAAGCAAATGCGGGACAAGCGACCATCATCTTCAGGCTATAATTTATTTACACACAATTAATTGCACAATCATGATAAAATTGATCATCATGATTATCAATAAATAAAAAAAGCCACTAGATTTATTTTGATAAAATTAAAAACTAATTCTTGCACAATGTAAAATACAAAATCTAAAATCATATAAGCTTACTTCTGCAGCAATATATCTATGAACAATCCTTTTGTTCATAGATTCATTGCTGTAGAAGTATGATTTCAGATTTTCTATTTTATATTCAATCCTGCATGTTTGCACTTGAATAAGAATGGACGAAATGCATTGTACAAGAATTAGTTTTTAATTTTATCAAAATGAATTTAGTGGCTTTATTTATAAGCTGAGTAAAGGGGAATCATTTTTTAGACATCATAATTATCATCAAATAATAAACGTTTTGTTCTATTTACAACACAATACGAAGCATAACGCTTTAGTATAATTAAATCGAATATAGGCCTATTTTATGTAGCCCAGAATGTGTTGCTAACCTTACAAATATGCAAAGTATAATATTGTCATGTTTGCAACCATTTCATAAAAATCCAGGCTAGCATAAAATACATTGCATCCGATACATTCATGAGCAAAAGCAAATTATTTATTCATTTATTTTCGCAATAATTGATAACATTCAACAAAATAAGCTTATTTGAATATTATTCAACAAAACTTATGTATGTGCATGCACTACGATATTGGAAACTGATATGTGTGACGTACAATATCGTCCAATTATTCAAATATACAGTAGAATCATAATCATTATCTAGATTTGCTTAATAAGCTTAGATACCTGTACCTTGCATTATTACATTGTTGCAGTGCATATAAATTATTCACTTACGTAAAAAAATCAATGCACAATCATAACATTTTGATCGTCAAAATGGTTGCCTATGCATTGTCATTTATAATCCTATGGTACAAACTTCAGTATTTTGCAGAAAACTTTGAGTATTATATTGATGATCACACAACAGTTCAATAACAGGAAGATGAAAATGTTCGAATAGCAGCGTTCCTTTTTAAGCATGGCAAGATGTATGTAAAGCCTCTAATTATGGTAAATTATCTTCGGCGGGAGGAATTAATCTAATTCCAATTCGAGAGCCACGAAATTTGAAGCAAATTAATTGATATCAGATGATGCCATGTTTTATGGACAATTATAATAATTTTTCTTTTATTTTTGCGATTTCATGAATTAGCTTCAACATTTATAATAATTTCGTGAAAATAAGCTTATAACTAATCCAGTGCGTATAGTTAATTCACTTAAACTTAATAAAATATCAAAAGAGTAGACATCTCACCTGTAAACTCCGGCAATTGATGATATCAATCATCGAAAAACATTTTGTTGTACTGCATTAGACTATTTTCTTGTCAGAAATCACGAGATGACATTCGAAGCCCTGGTTTTCAGCGACTAATGTAGGAGATAAAGTCAAGTCACTAAATATGAGGTGAACCAAATCACAAGATGTTTTGTAAGATGATAAAGGCAAAAGCTTAGTCGTCAACTGCTGGTCTGCAACTTGAAAATAGAAATAAATGATCTGCGAATTGATTGTGGAGGTTGAATATGGGTGGTGGATTTAAGTTCCTCCAAATGTCCAAAGGAAAGGTGCTCGAGGCGTCGTTTAAGAAAGTTTGGTCTAAGTCGTAGACTTATCACTAAAACCGCATCGCAAAACATGAATCACGTTCGATGCGCAGTGCGAGTAACATGAATGAAATGAAGGACTCCTCTCGCTGTCATGTGATTATCGATAGTGACGCGTTGATTGAAGGTCATTCGCCCAGGCGGCAGTAGGGAAATAATCTGTGCGCAGTTCTCCTCTATTCAGAAATGAAATACGAGGGCTGCACTTAATGACGTGACCGCCAACGCTGGGATGCTTGTAAATCATCGATAGACAGACTCATTCCATGCAACGAGTACGGGCACGAATGAATCCGAAAAAAAGATCCGTTGAATTATGATATTGAACTATTGCAATTGCAAGTATTCTATTCCAACTGCAATCGCAAAATTGGGATTCATCAAATACCCTGCGATAAACATGAATCCTATTAATAAGATATGCATGGGTAGAAATTAGTAATGAATTTTTACATTATGTTATTTTCGAAGATACATCGATTTTAGATAAAAACAAAGCAGAAAACAGATTGATGGGAGAATAAGAAATAGGCCTAGAAGAAGAAAAAGAAGAGCTGATAAGGAAGCAGAAGAATAAAAGGAAGATAAATGAGAGAAATGAGGAGACAGAGTAGAGGAGGAAGAATGAGAAATCAAGAGAAAGGAGAGGAGGAAAAAGAGAAGTGAGAAGAGATATGAAAGAAGAAGAGAAATGATGAATTGGAACAAGAGAAGAAAATGAAGAGAAGTGAGGAGAAATAGAAGAGGAGGAAGAAAAGAATTGAGTTGAGAGATGAATAGAAATAGGGAGAAAGAGAAGAGGAAAGAAGAAGAGAAATTCGGCTATGACAGAGAATCATTATCAGAAGAAAAAGTATCAAGAAAAGCGAGGAGAGAGATAAAGTGAGTGAGAGAGCGAGAGTTCGAGAATGGAAATTAAAAAAGATAGTCCCAAAACTTAGTGCAATTAAGTGGAAATCATTCATCATAGCGTAAACGTCATAATTTCATGAATCATCGTGGTTGTGGCTCATTGATCATGTTTGTGGTCACACTTTGGATGTCACAGTGACGTCATATACAGGCGGTCATTCTGACGTCTTTGATGGGAGGTCACTGTGACATCCCGTTCTGGTCATAGACGTCTCAGACGCATGATGACATCAATGGGACGTCGCAATGACGTCACAATGTTTACTGGGTTACCCCTGTTAGAAAGCGTCTCTGCGATCAAACAGCATGTGACCGGTGATAGATGTAAACATTGATTCACAAACTATCATGGAAATCCTGTGCGAGTGATATGATTGGCTAACGTCGATTCTTTATCCACCAATCATTCATCTGAATAATTGTTGTTTGTGAACCACGCTATGCAGTAAAAGGGTTAAAGGAAACGTAACTACCGGTCAGAAAAGTCCGATTAAAACTACTCTAAATCAAAATTAAGAATCAGACCTTGTTGATCATATCATCAAGTTACAGGTCATGATGTATGGTATTTCAGCGACCCAAATAAGGAAGTTGGCGTATGATTTCGTTACTCGTAATGGCATTCCTCATCGTTTCTGTAATGAAAAGAAAATTGCAGGTTATGATTGGTTTTACGGGTTTCTTGATAGACACAAAGAAATCTCAGTGCGACCGGCTGAAAAAACTAGCATTGCAAGACTAGCAGGGTTCAACAGAGTTCAAGTCAGAAAGTTTTTCGATCTTCTTGAAGCATCGATGTCTATTCACAAATTTTCTCCCGGAAATATATATAATGTGGATGAAAGTGGCCTATCCACAGTTCCAACTAGGTCAACTAAAATTGTTTCAAAAAAAGGATCAAAACAAGTCGGCATTGTTGCCTCCGGTGAGAAAGGAGAAACAACAACTATAATATGTTGTTTTAACGCATCCGGAACGGTATTTGTCTCCCCAGCCATGATATTCAAACGGAAATATATGAAAGATCTTTTACTACGAAATTTTCCAGAGGGAACTCTTGGTATGACATCACCTAATGGTTGGATTACAAATGAACTATTTGTTCAATGGCTCCAGCATTTTATAGATCACACTCGTCCAACTGAGAACAAGAAGATTCTACTAATAATGGACAATCATCACAGTCATTGCACAATTGAAGCAATTGAGAAGGCAAGAGCAAATAACATCATCTTGTTGACTATACCGCCACACAGCAGTCACAAGTTACAGCCTCTGGACAGGACATTTTTTCTTCTTTGAAGTCGAATTACCAAAAACAATGCACCAATTTCCTAATTAACCACCCAAGCAAACGAATAACCCAATATGATGTTGCAGAACTGTTCTCAGAAAGTTATGCAAAATCTTGTACAATGGATAAAGCGGTGACAGGATTCAAATCTTGCGGTATATATCCATACAACCGTGATATCTTTGATGATGAAGATTTCGCACCAGCAAGTGTTACTGAGCTAGTTACAGGTGAGCACATAAATAACTTAAGTGTTTAACCCCTCAAACAAAATTCCCAAATTTAGTCGAGAAAATAACGTGTCGATTTGCGTCTAAAAAAGTCGGCTAATTTGAGGTTTAATATGTCTGGTCGTAGTCGCTTTTTTTCCCATTGAAAAAGACGACAATTAGTCGATTTTTGTTCCATTAGAAGAGACGACAACTAGTCCAGTTTCTGTGTGCACGTAGACGTCCTTAATGACTCACTCACGCACTTATATATCCCCTTGGTTCCAGAGACACAAAACAGTGCAAGTGCATGTAAAATGTATAATTCATATCAGCAACCAAATCGGATGCAAAATTAGTACAATAGGTAGGAAAAACTGACACACATAAAGTCGAATATGAGTAACAGAATTTGGCCAGAAAAATGATCCATCTTCAAATACAATAAGAAAGTTTGAAGAGCTGCGCTGGTAATGATTGCATTTTGATGCAACTTCTATAGCGCCAATGTATTCTTTTCAGCAAAGAAATCAGGAAAGGGATTTACGTTGGTCATCGTCACTGACGACATAATAATAATAATGTACATTTCATTTCAAATGATACATGAGCAGAAATCGTTTTCATGCTTAGTGCAATCAAGGTCGCCAATTGTCGGCAAAGGTGAATTTGATTACACTAGGCACAAAAACAATGATGCTCTATTGAATTTGTTAGCACTATCGTGAAAATACTTGCAATGTTGGCCATTGCAACCTGTAAATCACCAGCTTTTAGGAGATGTAAACGAACAGTGAAACATGTGTGAGGCAAAACTTTTGGCAGGTGAGGTAGTGCGTGCGAACAAGTGAACTAAATACTACGTGAAATGACTAGTAGATTGGACACTCATTCCAAGAGAGGATATCAGATGGACAATTATTCTAAGAGAAAATGAATTAAAATGCAAAAGGAAATTCCTCAGTGAAATGCAAAAACATCTCAGAAAATATCGAGACAACAAAAAAATCTATGAAATATTCATATATTAGGAATTGAGTTTCAGATAGTGCACTAGTTCTGCTCACTGTTTTGAAAACGTTCTGCTTACCGGGAAAACACAAACTATTCATCATCGTCGTCTTCGACAGCGCAAGAGATATCTCTAGAAGTTCCCATATTGAGAATCTTTGTTAAAGTCTTCCTCTTCTCCATTTGTGGCATGCGTTTGAGCACTTCCCCCATGGAACGACAAATGAAATCCACGGACTCCTGGTTCTCAATGTTATGCATCTGAAAGGAAATGATCTCTGTCATATTCTAGGTTTACATACGAAATACGAATGCAAACTAACATTTCAGTTAGTCAAAGAGCTAGCATGATTTGCTACTTCTATTTTCAAGCGTTAACCTTTTTCGATTTCTTTGCATAATACCGTACGGAATGACTGATAATGCACAGAAATTTCTTTCATTACATAGGAAACTTAACACAATATGCACTCATCCGTATCAATCTTTCAGAAAATATTAGCCATCCAGGTTAGTAAAACACAATATCTTTAAATAACTCGATACCAGGTGGTGTAAATAGGAACTAGTTCTGATGCAGACTTACCTTATTGTGTCGCAAAACATCGGCGATGAATCTCGGCAATTGCAGGTCCATGGCCGACTTCTTGCCCCGCTGACCTTTCTTTGAAAACATTTTCCAAGCTGCCGGCGACGAAATGCGCAGGATTATTCTTTTGATTGATTTCTTTTTTCTTTTGCACACTTCCTTGCTAACAATTTGGATTGCCTTTTCGCGAATGTCTTTGTTTTCGTTGATAGTGTTGAAAAATTCAATAATTTCATCAGCAGTTGTTGGGAAATCAATTCCTGGTTCTTCCTCAGTCGATTCTATCGAGGCGTGCATGGTACTACAAATACAAGCCGAGCGATGTTCTAATCTCAACAGAATTCGCAAGACTTCTCTCGACCAGTGCTGCACATGTACACAATGGCATTTGAAATCGAAATCGAGTGCTTCAGAGACCATGTTGGACAGATTCGTGTTATCATTGGAGCTGGTGTTGGGGTCTCCACGTGTAGCAATCGGCGTTGATGTAGTGAACTGTAATTCTACTTCCTTGACGGATTCATTATTTGATTCTGCTTCTTTGGATTCATCATCTGACACTGAACCTTGAGACACGGATGTACCCAACTGCGAGAACGGTGGTTCGGGAAAGTCAATATCGCAGGGACGCTCGTGGATTGTTGACGTTCCAGTAGTCATATCATTTGTTGATTTTCCAGGTAACAAGTGGGTTACTCCTGCATTCGAGCGTCTCAGAGCGCATTTCTTACGTCGCGGTTCCTCAGGCTCATTGAATCCGTATCTGTCAGTTTCCTGCACTTTCCTTTTTCGCTGTTCGTCGTCATCTGTTGTAGACATTGAGCCGGTTCTCGAAAATTTTGCGCATTTCCGTGTGATCTCATCAAATGATTCTGAAATGAAAATCAAGTGATTTTCAAGTGGTCAAACGATAAATTGCCATTATTCTCTTACAATTTAGATCGCTATGAGAACCTATGATCGGCAATGATATCGATTTATTTTCAAAATGACATTTTTCGAATTTTATAAAATGATATCATTTTACATCATTTTTTGTAGTGAAAAGCAGGCCTTTTTAACAATAGTATTATTATAAAGTAGTATAAGTAGTTCCGATTAAAGGTAGACCCTTTTTAGTGAAACACACGCAGGTAGGGTACACCGCAACATACATTAATCTACCAAACAAGTCTTTCGATTTGCGGTTTATGCACGTATATGTCAGGACCATAGCCAGTCAATGAAAGCGATTATAAACCTCGGAGGTAAGAATATAGCCTACGTTGTGTTATAGGCCTATAGGCTTATTATTAGGATTGTTGTCTAATTGAATTATGAAACCATACATATTCTGAAAGCTTGTTTTATGACAAATTCGAAAATGACAACAGAATTGCACTATCTGTGAAATAGTTGGCGTCATTTTATCTTTAAGAAAGTGAGCTTTTTTGTGTTTTTTACATCTACTGAACAATAATATCAAAGTTTTCAAAACTAGGACAACTGAAAAGATTCACTGAGAAATTCTCTTTCAAATGATGCAACATTTGTTGCTGTTGTTATTATTCAACAATTAATAATAATGAAAAAGAAACGACGAGATTTGGTATGTCAACAGACTTTTTGCCATGGCTGTACTTACAAAAAATATAATTACAAATACGTCGACTCTCACGCCATAACATGAGGTCTGATTGTCATGGGTACCTCAAGGGCGATGGTCATGGAAGCTTCACCCCTAGTAGCGGTTAGCATGGCCAGGTGCCTTGGGTAGGGTATGGACTATGGAAGAGTAAAAAAAAGTGCGGTAGTTTTTTTATGACCCAAAGAATTTGTCACATACGGAAATTTCGTGCATGAAAGTCGATTGAAAGGCTGAGAAAATATTTCCTGTGAAACGCTTAATAGCCGTAATTCAACTTGCTTGACAATCTGTCACAAGGCGCGGTGGCTCATCGAATTACGTATTTTCAAAAGTTACATTTTTACATTTTTAGTAGGCCAATAGGCCTGATTTTTTGCTCTGAAAAAGTGGAAGTCCGAAGCAATCTTTCTCTACAGTATTATCATTTCAGAGCTACTTTAAAAAGTAATAGGGATTTCGATTTGTGAAGCATATTATTTGCAATACCAATACTGCCATGTCACCCCAACATGATACTGCCAAGTCACCCCAACCCCAGTAAGGTAAAAAAATCAGCTCAATTACAATGTTAATATGATCTGAATGTTTTTATACCGTAGGAGTTCATGCACCATGACCTAAGTAAAATATCTTTAATAATGGTTTATGTCAAATCTATCACAAGACAAAAATGTCCCAAAAGTTGCGTATTTCCGAAAGTTACGATTTTTGCAAGTAAAATAGTTTTTTGCTCCTAAAAAAAGTACAAGTACAAATAATCCGCAGGTATCTTGCTCTAGAGTTACTTCAAAATGTATATTTCGGATTTTTGATTTATGAAGCCTATTAAGTGCAAGACCCCTACTGCCGTGTCACCCCAACTGCCAAGTCACCCCAGCTTCCCCTACAGATTACAGGGTGTTCGAAATTAACGAAACATTTTGAGATGTATTGTCAAGCAATGTCAATTATATTCAAGATTGCGGAAAACACATCGTAAATTATGAGACCATTAAATGCCTTCGGGAAGTGGATGACATCCTTATAGCAGACTCTGATTATGAAACTCATGTCCAAAACGTGAACAATTTCCTCAAAAGATGCGAACAGCACAGCATATCTTTAAACCCTTCAAAACTTAAAGTTGCTTTACCTCAAGCAGAATTTGCAGGTTTTCACTTGTCTACCTCCGAATACAGAGTGAGTAATAATCTCATAAAAGGTATTAAAGACTTTCCAACTCCCAAGGATCGCACTGATTTAAGATCATGGTTTGGCCTCGTAAATCAAATTGGAAACACAACAAATGAATTATCAGAACTCTCAGGATCTTTGCGACCACTCCTTAAAAAGGAAAATGAATTTGTCTGGACCTCTGAGCATAATCAATCATTCCTAAGCATGCGTGAAAAGTTGTCGAAACCTCCCTTAGCCTACTATAGTCCCAATCGTGACACTGTATTATATACTGACGCTTCGCGCCTTAAAGGTATTGGTTTCTTATTGAAACAGCTGCAATCCGACAAGACATGGAAAGTAATACAAGCTGGTTCTCGGTTTCTATCGCCTGCGGAATCTCGATATGCTATGATAGAGCTGGAACTCCTCGCAGTCGTATGGGCAGTTAAAAAGTGTAAAATGTTTTTGGATGGACTTCGACATTTCGAAATAATGACTGATCATGCTCCGTTGATACCGTTCTTAAACAAATATACCTTGGATCAAATATAAAATCCACGATTACAACGTTTAAGAGGTCAATTGGACTGATTCTGTTTTACCGCCTCATGGATTAAAGGGGAAGAAAATGACGCAGCTGATGCATTATCACGTGCACCAGTAGACCAAGCATCCAGGTCGGACGAAGTTGATGAACAAATAAGGCACCGAGTGTCCATAATCTCCGCACTTTCATGTATTTCACATGAAAACGTCGATGTTTGGCTGGAGAAAATTTCCGACGTTGCTAAATTCGATACAGAATATCAACAGCTGAAGGAACTTATAATTCACGGATTCCCACTTGTCAAAAACGAAGTACCTTGCCAACTCCAACCATACTTCTATATGAAGGATAAGCTCACTGTAGACGACGATTTGATCGTTTTAGGACGACTACTGGTTCCTGCCAAAATGAGAAAGAATGTTCTTGATAAGCTCCTAAACATGCACCAAGGAGTAACGAAAACTAAGCAGAGGGCAAGATTGTCTATGTTTTGGCCAAGTATGAATAAAGAAATAGGACAACACTGTCAGACATATACTTCATGCCAAGCATCACTGCCAAGTCAAATGCGCGAACCAATGATGCCTGTTAAACGTCCGGAACGACCGTTTCAAGTGCTCCACGTGGATTTGTTTGATTATGCTGGTCAAAAATACTTTGCTTGTGTTGATGATTTCTCCGGGTGGCTCTCCCTAAATGCTCTGGGTAAGCACGCATCAACGAAACAAATGTTGACTGCTCTCAGAGACAGATTTATTGAGAAATCAGTCCCAGAGGTTTTGTTTTCTGACAATGGACCACAACTCGCCAGTCATGAAATGGAAACATTTTTACGACAATGGGGCGTAATTCACAAGACATCTTCACCAGGTTACCCACAAAGTAACGGAACTGCAGAAGCCGGAGTAAAACAATTGAAGAAAATGGTAAAAGGAAGTTATGACCATATAAAGAACACGATCGACTGGGACAAATTTGGCCAAGGATTATTATCATACTACAACACGCCAAGATATGATGGCCAGTCACCTGCGGAGCTTCTCTTCGGCCGTAATATACGCGACACTCTTCCGGCACATCGAAGATTTTTCAAGAAAGACTGGCAGCGATCTTTCGATGAGGCAGAAGAAAAAGCAACGAGGATTCGAGAGAAAGTCATGGAACACTACAACGCCAGATCTCGTCACTTACCTTCACTAAAAGTTAATGATAGAGTAGTGATGCAGGACAACCGTTCCGGGAAATGGAATAAATATGGATTGGTGGTCGAAGTCGGTAATAACCGTGACTACCTGATAAAGTTACCTAGCGGTAGAATATTTCGTCGGAACCGAAGATTCCTTCGACGTCGAATAATAAACTTACCAGGAATGGTAGACAACAAGACTGCGACAGAGCCGACTCCTGTACAACCTAGGCCTCAAGGGAATCAAGCGACAAGATATGGACCAGTCGAATGTCACAAGAACAACAATACACGAGTTTCCTTGACAGTTTGATGAGAATAGCAAATTGATCAGCTTGATTTGGTAATTTCAAGTACACTTTTCATCTTTGAATGACCATCTCAATGCTGGAAAGCAGAAGTCACTACTGAAATCCGTGCAGATGTTTGCATATCCATCTGAAATCCTGTGAGCAACGAGATGGTTGGATGTCATGATTACTTCGTAGGACTCAATAACTTCTTTCCGAACAGTTGACACTAATTCCCAGAAACGAACAGGATAAGAAAGTCAACGACCACGCCGTGAACAACGGACAAAAAACTATTCCGGCTGCCAATTGCAATGCGTTACTTATGGCTCTGCTCTCACTCTGTCATGTGACATTAGGATTTCTTAGAAATAGAAGTTCCATTGATGATCCACTTCTGCTACTATTAATAGTAAAGGGAAACCTTTCAAACATTGATAACAGAGTAGTTGTAAATTGATGGCTTTATATCGTTAAATTTCACATGTCGTAGCGTAGACATTCGACAAAGGAGCATTAAGCAACATAAATGATCAATTTGACACAATGCGGCAGCGCAACTACTAACGGATGTCAAGTAAATGAATAGCTTCCTAATGAGATATTGAGACTGAAATACTTGGAAATAAGACGGGCAGCCAAAAATGCTGTAGCGAAACGCATCGTCCTGCAAGCTAGGTCAATGAACATAAATTTCTTCAATGTACATAAAATTATGTCATATTTATGTATCATGAATTACGCAGATCTACTGAAAATAAAAAAAAGACCTCTTCAATTTATCTCCAAAACTCAAAAGTCCATCGTCAGTGTTAATAAATAAATTACCACAACAAAATACAATCTCTTTAAATGAACTACTATATATAAATGCTTCCCTAATCATTAGATTTCCATAAGCGCATCATTAGCTTTCTTATAGTAACTAACACTGCTTAGACGGGTATTTTAAAAAAATGTAGCGAAATTTTTCGCCCCGTAAGCTAGTGTTTATTTGACTATCTTTGTTGTATCGCTTCTGACTATGAATCTATTCTGTATCTATGCATATTAGTCAGTATCTATGTAATATTATGAAATTCATAATATAGCCTACTCTGGTGACTGCAGGTGGTCTTCTCATCAAGTAATATGAGTACCGATTAACGGATACCTAAAGGTGAACATAACACATGGAGGCCAGCTCTATCAGCTTTCAGTCGCGTCATCAGATTCCATCCAAAAGCAATCATCGAAAAAGCAACCACGTCAACTTGAAAAGCTGACTCCCAAGGAATTTCAATCACATGAATTTGAGATGCTGCCAACAATTAATGACAATAGGGGCCTAGCCAAGATAACAATAAACCGCACTTTGATTCATGTTTGTCTTATCGCACATACGCACGCGTTGCGGAGAGCTTCATGTTCACGTGGCCAAACACATTTCACATGACGTATATGATGACTTAAATGCTTCCTAAAATGGCCTATAATGCTAAAATGTCCCTTATAGCGATCTAAGTACAAAGCATCACATGCGCGCAGAACATGAAAGATTCTGATTTTGCCCTCTAAGGTAGGAAAGTGTCAAATACGGCGGAGAACTGCGCTTGACCTGACCATTCTCGAAATTCACCATGCGCATGTATGCCTTGCTCCCCTTCTTGGCAACAATGACATCGTGATTCAATAACCCACGATGTGTACGGTGCTCACAATGGGATTGCCCTGCTACAATGCTTCCCTGTGTGCAACGTAATAAATGCATCCTCAACGAGCACTGGCATGAGTCGCCCTAAAATCTTCAAATCAATCATCAGCTGCTTGCTGCTGCAAACATACAATATAACAAGATGCATGTAATCCGGACAACTGTCACTCGAAAAAATATCATCTCAGCTGTTTTTGCAACTTTTCAAAGCGAGAAGCTGCAATTTAATGGTTTTTTTAACGGTTTACTCCTATTTTATGACAGTTGTCCGCGAGATCCCTATTTAGCACATGCGTTCGGAGAAACGATACCATAAATGAAACCGTTTGATAAATGAGACAAATTAAAACGAATTAAAATTGTGATGTATTAACGGCTCATAAACAAAATATCATTTGAGACAGCTCACTCCATGCTAAAGAGGAAATTGCTCCCACTAGGTCAGCAAGCATTCATTCAACGCAGATGTGGCTTTCTGGGAATACCTGATTTTGAGGTAGCTATGGAAATTATGAAGGAATTTCTTGTGAATCTATATTTTCGATGACGACATCGAAAGAAATGAAGCTAGGAACGAAAGAGAAGATGAAGCAAGCTCCAAACAGCACTCACTGTTGGCAAGCCTGGAGTCCACTCCTCGACCCGACTGCTGTGTGTGTTGATCACGCCATCGACTTGGTGATGATTAGTGAGCCATTCATGCTTTCAACATCAGACATGGAACGCGTTATTTCAGCCAATGCTATTGCAATGAGACCTCTTGATCACTTTTGGGCTGATTTGGACTTTGACCTAGGCACATGTGCATCCATTTTGCACTAGAAAGTAGCTGGAATTCCCATCTTAACTATCTCAAAAAGTCGAATTTTTTGCGTAGCAGCTGAGACGAGTTTTATGGAGACGTGTTATAGGCCAACTTACTCGTCTCTGACGCACGTCTCGGTGCGCCTTCATTTAGTCCAAATTTAGACGGCCGAACAATCAGAAACTACCGAGCAAATCCTACCGGTAAAGCATGTTAGCGTTGCTTTGGGGGCCAAATGAGCCAAATAGTGGAGCTTTGCGGAGTTATGTTTTGAAATATAACTTAGACCAGTTAGACGAAACTGAGGCCAGTTTTGGACGTCACAATTGTTTCAGGGGTAATTAACAACTGATTATATCGAATATTCTTCATTGCATGTTGAGAGGTTGATACATAAATCGTTGATGGAATCATGAGTAATAGCATTCAACGACCAACTCTTGTATGTAATATTGCACTCATTTTATTTCAGATACTGAGAATTAGCGGAGTCGTCTGCCATGTTCTCGTCTGCACCTCCTGCCATGGTTTCGTCTGCACCTTCTGTCGTGGCCCTGTCTGCACCTCCTGCCATCACTCTACATCGAATTTTGAAGTAAAGCAATTGTCAAAATTAGCTAAGAGTGGTTTCACCAATTTCCAGTGTGACCAACAATTGCTAAATAACGTTTAGCTTTCATAAGTTTGTTGTTTTTTCCTAAACATTTGATATGGACCGTGTACCGTATGGGTTTATTACCGAATCTTTGAAAAAGTTTTTAATTTGCAATAAATGAATTGAATAAAAACTTACGGCTTGGCCCGACAGGGGTCAATTTGATTTACCTGCGGTATTGTTTATCAAATTTTACATGGCATTCATGATCGGTGACTATTTATTACTTTCATTTGAATTTTTTCGGTTCATGATCGATGACTATACTTCCACAAGAACGACGATGGATTCAAAAATATAGATATCTACGATTGCTGTGTAGTGCAGATGAAGATATCTATCCCTGATGTGTCTATTCTGTGATCAACTATGTAATTCATTTTGAATTCAAAAAATTCAATGATGATCAAAATCTTTCACAGATATCATTCATTCACTTTATAACGCTTTTCATTGCCACGTGTTTGTGAGAGGAGAAAATGTTTTGATGATAGACAATTGGATGGAAAGAAATGTGAAACTGATTTGATACGAAAATGAATCGGAAAGTACTTTCTCATCTATTTCATTCAGGAATTCTTGTCGGTGGTCATTTATTTGCAAAATGGAAACCAAAAGTTATTTTCATTGAATTTCCAAAAATCGACGACATTTCTAAATTTTTGATGAAAATCTTCAATGAGGAAAACAATTTATTGGGAAATGAAAGGGAAAAGATGACAAATGCAAAATGGAAGGAAATTTGAAGTTTTTGTTGAATTTTCATCGGGGACGGATTCCGAGCCACAGACAGTGTCCCGGAGGAAGGAGAAGAAGTTCCGCATCGTTTTCTAGAGTTTCAAGCTTCTCATCCTTCACCTGCTGCCGTGAAAATTCTTCCTTTCCATCAGCTGTTGTGTAATAGCCTCCTCTTCCTTCCTTCACCACCCAGAATAAGCATTTCTCTCCAACCTTCGACTTCGCCGTCTGTCGTTCTATCTTCGTATTCTGCGGACGTCTCCCCCACAGCTCCGCCACAGCATTTCGTACATCGCCGACTGTCGGCGTCTGTGGCAGTTGGAAGTCCTGGAAACCATCTTTCCCTGCGCCCGTTTCGTCCACCAGAAAGAATCGAACTGCAAAGAAGAAAAAATGAAAGAATTTCACGCAAAGAAGTTGTTTGGAAGGAAAATCAGTTGAAGGTTCCGTTCTGTTAATCGAATCATTTTTCACTGTTTGGAAACGGAGAATTGACAACTGCTGATCGTCCTGTGAACGTCTTTTCCATTCATTTCTTCTCTTATTCATCTTTTCTGTCTACAATTCATTTATTAAAAGAAAATCTTTCAAAAACGGATTCTCCGCATTCAAATGATTGAAATCCAATGAAAATGACAATCAAAAGTCATCGAAATGGAAAAATATTGAATAATTTTTGTTTTCATTTCTTTCAGATTTAACTTGTTTTGTCGGATTTCATCTTTTTTATCATTCCCGTCAAGGAGGATGAGTCTGCGTTGTTCTAAATAGAATTCGGTTATCGTAGAATGTCAGTAGGAGACATCTAAGCTACAAATTTACTTTTTAAACTCCGTCATGTTCAAGCAGTTCATTCTGAGAACTTCAGATTTCAAAGAACTTTATAACTAGTAATAAATTTGTTCGTTACCGATATCGCGTTTCAGTTCAGAGGAACGAACAGCATTTATCTCAGTCTGTAATTATCAATTTGGAGCTTCAGTGTCGATGTATTCACAAATGATTGAAAAGTTAGTGAATACCAAGTTAACACATGTTTGTTTTATAACAAATAAAGTTCTATTAATGTCTGTCTTCGTCATGAATCCATCTGTTAACACATCAGTTTAGTTCCCTGAGGCCAGCTTCGTGATGAAGACAGATATTTGAATTTATTAGCTGTAAAATTCCTTTACTTTTGAAATATCAATGAGAATTTGAGTTCAACCTTAACCCGTGCTCGCGTTCAATATAGCGCTCAATATAGCTGCTCTTTGATCCGAAATTATTTCTATAGCAATAATCCCTTAAGAATAACAACGGTCGGAAAAGCATTCAGCATTGGTGCTCTCAATTGCAGCTCATGTTGTCAATGAATTCGTCACACTTCTGCTGACTAAACAATCAGGAAGATCTCTTTGCATGTAAAGATCTCGGAAATTTATACAATAATCACTACATGCTTGAAGAACACTTACTTGAATCACATGATTGCCATTCTATGAGTACAGAAGAGGGGAGAACAATTACATGTTTTGCTATCGCACACCGCATTCTATCGAATAGAAACTATCCCTAGAAGCATGACACATATCGCCACTGTCATTATACAATTATCAGGGAGCCCTTTTGAGTATTTACATTGATTTGCTAAAATCCCAATTAGAGTGAAAAATAAAGAAAAAACAAAGCCCGTCCCATTCAAATTCACTCCATTATATTCCATTATAACTATTTCTGAGTGAGAATGACCCGTGAAGCTTCGAAATTGATTCGAGAAATAATTCGAATCGCTTCGCTTCCGTTGCCCGAAAATTACTCCTATTGTGTTCTTTTGATTTGTGGCCTTCTCTCGTTCAACACGACTTTAAGCATATTAATAAGCTTGTGATGCTGGATTCTCGCTGAAAGCAGCTGAAGACGGCGGTTGCCAAACAAGAGTTAGTCGGAGCAGCTCTATGCTCCCCAGTGCGTGCTACGTGGTACTCAGATGACTTGTGGTTGCAAACTCGGCTACCTGAGAACCTTTTTAATCAAGCAGTAATCGCAAACACGAGCTTCCATGACCTCCTGAACCGGGCTTGTCCACGCTTATACATTACAGTGCTCAAAGTCTTCTGTGGACCTTTAGACTTGCACAAATATGACTTTGAGTGACGAATTAAGAAATCGACATATTTTAGTTTACTATAGTCTATATTGCTGTGAATTCAACGTGAATAGAATATTCAAGGATAGCAATCATCACCAGTGATGATATGGGAAGTTAACTATTGGAACGATAATTTAACAATTTAGTATTTTAAGGACTTGTTGCAAAAATTCTATTTTCGCTTTCTGAAAATTAAGATAAGAATGATATAGAATCTACTGACCTTAAGCTCATAAAAGTTGATGCTTTCCTCAGCTCAGAATTAAGGTATAGGAACGATTGATGGAAGCTACGTTTCCAGTCACATGAGATTCAAAGGAATTCCAAAAGTCTGAGGTTACAAACATAGTTTCCATTAGCAAATTACCTTTCTGGCAAAACAAGGTCAATGAAAACTCCCATGCCATATCGACATCCGCAATCTAGCGGCAATATGTCATTTAAAAAAGGTCCCCAAGTTATAAAGAGGAGCAGACCGCAATTATCTCAGAATAATTCAGACTTCTTTTTCATTCAGTGCCATGGTATCTATGTATCTTTAAATAGCCATCCAAAAACGTTTTTGGGATGCCTATATACTTTCTTATTGGTCAATAGTACAATTGGTTACTCTTTTTGGCCCATATTCCAACGGAACGTGAGAAACATAACAGCTTTCTCCATTTATCTCGATATTGCGTTACTTTGAAAACATTAATGGGTGACAGATTGTATCTCTTTGATGTCGTATTCAAAAGTAGTAACTTTTGATTACCTATAGCTCGCCTATGGATCGCCATTCCAGTTTTTACAAGATTTTCTTCGTGCTTTTTCTCACAACAAGCCCGAAAAATGTCATGTGGCGGATTTTGATATTAATCAACAACTGTTCATCAGTACTTGCAATTTGGAAGTCAAGTTCGTTGCTCATATTAAGAATCCACGAGGTCTTTAAAATCACTAGGCAAAGCACACCGTAAAATCAAAAACCCGAAGCAGGTCTATGCAGATTTTCAATGATTCGAGATTCAAATTTGTGATGAATTGAAAACAAATAAACTGATTTGTCTGATATTTCACGAGGCCTTTCGCCCGCCATTTTCAAAAGTTAGTGAACAACGGTCTTATATTCAAAATAGAAGAGAAAGTGAATTAAAGTCAAATCCATGGCAGTGTGAGAGTCAATACTGATTGTTTTTAGATGCACAAAACTGGACGGAGATCAGATCACGGATGAACATGGGATCCAGATAGGGAAGAAGCAGTGGATGGCGTGACGTCACGATCTGGTTGAGAAATGACAGCTTTAGTCTGTCAGCTGCAAATGAAGGGCCGACGATCACGTGTCGTGTTCCTGCGCTGTTTGGTTACGCTGATGATCTCGGTCCTGTCTATGGCCCTTGTCGGCAGGTGTTCGTGCGCACGTCGTTGAAGCCATCTCTCTGTACGCCCAACATAACTGTCACCACAGTTACATTCAAATTTGTGGAATACGCTGGACGCACAGGAGAGGGCGGCGGATCCTTGAGAGATCGGACCGGAATGCGCTTGGTGTTGAATGCAATCTAAGGCTCAACAGCAAGGAATGCCAGTGGTTGCCATACGGACTCGAACCTTCAATCTGTAGGAGAAACGATCACTGATGAAGGGCACGATCAAGTAAGCGTTCATGTTGGGGAACTGTACACCTCTGCTTTCTATTGCAGACTGGAGGTATTGAACCGGTTGATGCAAGAAGAAGGATACCCGAACGATTGAAACTCTTCGCTGAGAAGGTCAGGAGTGCAAGACAACGGGCACGATTGAAGAGATTACGAACCAAATTCCTCTTATAAACCGCAGGAATTCGAGATTGAATTTGATTCGAATAACGAGCCGATTCGATTGGAGATTCAATTTCATTCACAGGTCCCTTCATCACAGCGCATATTTTTACCTCAGATAAATTTCTCATGCCGAATGTTGCATGTCTCTTCAGAAAACATCTGGTTAAAGTTGCTTCGTTTCTTCGCACATTAACAGTTTTATCCATTAATTGGATGAAATTGGTCCAACATTATTCCTAGAACTTACCCACTAAAACAACTCAATTGAACTGTTGATTATGTGGAGAGGAGGATGGCTCTTGATGGTCAGCTCAAATGAGCTCTCTAAAAAAATAGACGAAATCCTAACTGACGATAAACCGATTACTCAATATTGCATTTAATTGCTACAGCAACGGAATGTTATTCATGATATACCAAGCGAATGATAGGAATCAAGCGCCCAGTGTAATCTGCTCATGTAGGGGAGAGTGGGGCAGGTTCGTGCAAAAAAAATTAAAATTTGAATTTCTCAACACCTATTCAGTTGACGGGCAATTTGATTGTTGCCTCAAAGACGGTAGGTCTTGTAGTTATTTTCCATTTAATAACTTTAGTCTAGAGTCTTTACTCATCCCGTGATATTGACTTAAGTAAAGTGTGTCAACCTGCACGAACCTGCCCCATGGGTGGGGTAGGTTCGTGCAGATAGTTGGGCACATTCGTGCAAATTACTATTATCCCATTTTTTTTCTACATAAGTCCGCAATAAAGAACTGGTATCTTACAAAACACTGAATGAATTAAATTCAAGAATGTGGATATATTCATCTGCAAACTCAGATAAAAATAACAGATGTAGCTACTCCTCTGCAAACTCAGACAAAAATAACAAATGTAGCTAGCTACAAAAATAACAAATAATAGGCAAACTTTAGCACTCTTTTACGTAAATGCTTCCCCTGAAGCGCACGTGAGCTTTGCGTCCGTTACTCAAAATCTCATCAACAGGATTTCTCAACTGACAAATTATGTCGGTCAGTGGAACGGCGAATATATCATTCTCAGATATTTTGAATAGTGTTTTTGACTCATCGACGCTTCTGTAACCGTTCATTTGAGTGTCTCCGTCCTCATCAACGTCGGCGGTTGCGCGACCAACATAGCGGAAGTCAATACACTTCTTTCTAGTTCCACCGCGAATCAAAACCAAGCACCACGATCCTGCTCTTGGTGAAAGGGTTCCAGCTCTGGTCACTTCGTCTGCTGTCATCAAGTTGTCGTCATCCGATTCGAAAGAAGGTAATGTCAGCTCCTTGGCACTAGTACCTCTCTGGACTTTGCGGCATTTTCTTTTCTCTGATTCGATTATCTTCAACTTCTCCGGCGTCGAAGTAAGAATCCTCGAGTATCCCTTTCTTCTGCCTGCTTTTCGCTCGGGCACTTGACATCATTCAGAAATTGATGCTGCACGAACGTGCCCCACCTGTGTGTGAACGAATGTGCCCCATGCCATTTGTTGCAACGAAAATCGATATTTATGCAATTCAAGAGATGATCATGAATAATGTACACCACTAACCAATATGGCACATCAAGCTCAACTCGTAACGCAAAAATGATGTGGATTGAACAAAGCAATGCTTCAGGAGCACGAAAAAACAAAAAAATGAAAAATTTCGTAAAAATGTAAAAAAATGATTTTTTTGACCTTGCTAAGCGTCGATTGCACGATATCAGCTGATATTACAGTCATAATAGCGGATGAAGATAAGGAATAACATATCGTAATGCAAAATTAATGCGATGAGTAGTTTTCACACAAACCCCAATGAACGAATGTGCCCCACGCACGAACCTGCCCCACTCTCCCCTACAGTCCATATTGCGAAACACCTCAGCTAGATATTAGGGCGAGATATCCTACAGCAAGTACTAACTTAATGGGAGTAATGGGTAAAACCTCTATTATGCTGAAAAATCAAAAGCAAGTTTTTCCGACCAAATAAGATGAATGTATCAAATCGATATGTGCAACTCATGATTAAATGTTAGAGAAACTATCTTACTCCCATGAATACTTGCTAATCCTTCCATCAATTACAAAAAATGAAAAACGAGTTTTGTCTTCTCGCCGTTTTGGGTCCTGATTCTTCTTCACTGAGAGAATACAAAATCATGATCCTTCCGTATATTGTCATCACTTATATATATGAAACTTCTAGCGTTCTGCTTCTGCTGGGTTTATTATGAACGCAAAATATAATTAACATAATGATCCTGCACATAATAGCTTAATAAATTCATCATAATTGGTTGAAGAAGACTTATTTTTGATTTTCCAGTCTAATTCTAGCCAAGTACGAAAACAGTGAAGTCGTTGATGAAATTCAGTCGTACTATGTAAATTGCACCATTTTGCATCATTTCCAAAGAAGGTTTCAAAACAAAAAACAATATATCCCCAACAATAACAACAACTTTTAGTTTCATCACATTTACCTGATCAGATACTGATAAGCAGGCTTACTGAGATTGTTATATCGAAAGTAGAGCATCAGTTACAAATGTTGGTAATAGATCGAAATATTTTAGTGTTCTTAAGGAGATGCATGTGCAACAACCGGCACATCCAAAGCACGCATCCAGGTAGACCTCACTCATATCCCTCAAACTGAACAAGCTCTTCCATCTATACAAGGCTGCCGGAGGTACAAATTTCAGATCAAGGCATGAATATCTGTCCGCTAAAAGTATAGTCCTAACTGTCCTACACAACAAAACTAATAGAGTGAAATATGATAATGACTATGACATTTATTACCTTGCAATGTTGCGCAGTTTGAAAATAAAGCTTTTCGAATTTGGAATTTTTTGCTGTGGTAATTGTTGAACCTGGCCTACATCTACAAACGAGCATAACATTCACGGCACACAGTGATATTCGATACTTGTTGATGGAGCCAGTCTACTTGCTAACGATATTGATATTTCTAATTTCCAAACCTATAGTGATGTAATTGACTCTTCTCGTCTACACTACTACGTTACTAAGCTGACTATCTTGCGGTATTCTGCAATATCTCTGATGTGGGCATCTCAATGATCATCAAGTGATGGTGAATGAGTGCTTTGATGCAGGCGTTTTCAGAAATTAGATTGATATAAAAAATGACGGTGGATTAAATTCGCTGCATGTGGGCCTACTTCTGTTTTGTGTCCCCTGGCCTCCCCCTATGCTTCACCCACGTAGTTTGGGAACGCTTGGATAAATTCCACGTCTGTCAATGTGTAAAAGTACACACATTTGAAAGCGCACATAATCCACATTTGCTCACTTTTGTATGCGGTGGTTTTTTGTCCTTCGAAAACAACTGTCTGACGAAGAGTAACAATTGGAGGAAGTATACTACTGCTTTATGAAGCAGTGCATGATGTTTGTTAGCGTTGAGCAGCATTTGGCAACATTGACACATTAGTAGTCTCTATCGTGTCAGCAGCTATCTTCCACCACAGACTGTCTGCTATCCTTACAAGTCCACCATTCGTCCTCTGATGAAGAACTGTTGTCATCTGAGGGCCGGCGCCCCACAAACACATCTTAATCTCCTTGAGCGGGTTGAGAAACGTGTCAAGAATCTTATGGGTGAAAAACTTGCTAACGAGGTGCAGCTGTTCTCCGTCAGACGGGATGTTGCTTCACTCAGTCTCTCCTACAGATACTATTTCAGCAGAGGCCCATCTGCAACAAATAAGTGCGTACTCAAACATGCGATCTTCTCCAGAAGCCCACGCAGAGCTCATGCACTCACATGTTATCATGTGAGCTCAAAACGTCCACGTAATGTGAGTCGCTTTTGTTCGTACGGCGCAGCTGTGGAATCAGCTTCCCATACCACTTTCCCTGACCAATACAATCCTGATACTTTCAAGAAGCGTGCGAAAGCAATAACATTTCTGATGGGGACTACATAGTCAGATTAGAAGATCAATTATTTTACTTGTTGTCTATTTAAAATAATACAATTTATTACTTTTTCCATTGAGTAACTCCTAGCTTCATTCATGGCTAGCAGCTGAGCTAGGGGGGAAATTCAGTGAAAAATATCCCTTCAATAGTGTCTCATGAAGTAACTAGTTGGATGTCAGAGTCTGTATTTATTCCATTATCAGCCATCAACTGACAGAGGTTTTCATCGTTTCCAGAGACGATTTCAAGATTTCGAATACATGTTGTTCTCAAAACATAAACCTGATCACAGCCCACAGGCATCCCTCTGCTGATTGTATTTATGTTGTGATGTAATCACATCTTCAATGCTATAATCATCATCTGTCACTACTTTTATTAATGATTATATGGTTCACTGCAAGTCCCGATAGACATTGATAGAATGCACGGGACATGTCAAAATTGATTAATATAAAAAAAGATTAAACTAAACACACGGGTAAATGAAATGGGAATATTTGCACCAGCATATAAAGCCTACGTCATCCCATGGGCAAAATGAAAAACATAAAGTCTTTCTCCAACATCGTTCGCGGATTAATTCGTTGGAGCGGGTTCGCTAACATGGTGCGCATAGCTAAGTGCTCCTATGCTTGGAAACTTTACGCACTTGCATTCACTGAGTAATCTAACATGTTTTGACCTACTTAGCCCTGCGTTTGATTAAAGACACACAATGAATGATGTCACAGAAAAGTGAATTTACATTGGCGCTTAACGCGTGCAGAGCAAGCCGGTACATAATTTCCACGTTTATCTACTGCTTACTGCGCACACTCCCCAGTCAGAATCCTTCTCGAAATCCGGAATCCATATTATCAAATTGGTAGGACTTCGAATCTCTACTTTGAAATTGTCACAATTTCTGTTGTAATTTAACGCAAACCTTCTCAATTGATCAGCCGAAAATAGTCTCACAGGCGGAATGATGAATAAGTCTACTTCCAAATCAAATTTAATTTAAAAATCAAGAAAAATGAAGTGAAACATTTTGCTCCAATTGAAATTTTGGTGTTCATTTGCATAAAAATCATTCATCTTAAATACTTGTAGACAGATGGCCTGCACACAAATCTGGCATGAAAACATTTCCTGCCTAAGATATATGTGCATTTTTAAGTGAAACATTTGAGTCACTATTGATGGATAATGCTTTTGTACAAAAATGCAGGAGAATCGGAAAGATATTGGCTCACAGAAAAGTCGGAGCAACATAGTTCCGATCCTCCCACGGCTGAATCGGCGAGTAACTATAGTGCTCGAGCATTCCCTCTTTGCACATGCAAAGCTTCTGTGCACACAAGGTGTCATGCTGACAGACGAATGTCCGTAGGCTGCGTTTATTTTATGCCAGATCTCCACCCTTCTCAAGTTGTTGAGATAAACATTCAAACCTAGCAGTATTGAGATAATCAATACAGCAAGATGTGACGATTCACCACAAGAAGACAATTCATTTTAGCTACATTTTGCGATGTAGTTGTCAATCACGTATTTGACCAATATTGCCGAGAAAAAGATTAAGAGATTCCGATGAACTGGACTAAAATGATTATTGATGAAGATTAATATCGTCAAATTAATATATTGCCCATGTCTCAAGCACTCAAAAAATGATATTTATTAAACAAATTCACAAGTAAGCAATCTTCTCATTGCATATACAAGCATGACAACGATCACGGCACAAAACATCAGTACAAACAGTAATTATACCATGTGTGGCTAGAATTGATTTTGCACTATTTGAGTCCATTATCATAATATGTTACTTTGCTTGCCTGAAATATAAGGCGTTTTGCAATAAACTAGTAATGGGGTCTTTCATCAGTTTTGAAACAAGTTACTTTGTTCAATTTTGTAACATTATTTTAGATGTTGTAAAGTAGGCCAATGTACAATTGTGCTCCGCGAAAGGCCAGAATTTCTTTGAATCGATAAGAACTTGTCACTAATACGGTACCTTAGTGAAATAATAGGCCCACATACATGTTTAGTTGCAAAAATAGCAAAAATTGTAGTCTACTAAAGATGTAGTACTATTACCATTTTGATGCAACGCTTGGTGGTAATGCTGCAACGTCTTCAACTAGTCTTCTTTATACTGAATACATAAGCAGTAGCCTTCAAGGTGGAACGAGCAACTGGAACTTGATGAATAACTTCATTGCCGATTACATCATTCTCCTAAATGCGTGCTAGAGTAGCTACAAGACTTCTGGTCACCGCGATCGCTTCTCTGAATGAATAAATCAATCACTGTTCCTTTAGACAAGTAAGGTTGTACGTTGTGCTGTTAAAGAACTACTTCAACTTTACGCTATTCACTCTTTGAAATTGTCACCATGTTTCAATAAATCACAAGTGAGTTCTGAGGTCCGTCTTTGTCCGTAGCATAGGTTTTAGGCGGCAGGTTGATATGTTCCGGTAAGAGACATGCGAATATAAAGTGTTCATTCGCCACATATAATACACATCATTTTACAGCGACGGTCGCACCACCCTCAAAAGAGAGGAAATAAACTAATGTAGCTCCAGTTTAATTCTTTATGTACTGCTGCAACTTGAACAGGCGCTGCATGAGACACCCATACTAGACAAAAACATTAAAGTTGCTAGATAGATTGGCTTCAATCTGTCACTCGCTGATTGACTGAAACAACAAAACCACTACACTGACAGGGAAAAATCTTACAATGCCTACATTTCTTGAAAATCTTCGGTTTGGGAGACATTTTGTCCAACAAATAAATTGATGCTTCAAATACAATTGGATTGGCTATTTGGCTGAGATTGATAGCTACTGCATCATCACTCATAGGTTAATTTTGATTTCTGCGTAAATCCCAAAACCCACATTGTCAAAAGTAAAAAACGATAGTACATAAATTACAAGACAAGGATTACGAGGAAACGTACATAGGCTGCTAGCGGAACATACCGGGAAATGGATTAGCAACGTGCAACGTCTGATATAAAGAAGAGCAAGATGACGCCCTGCTTCTTTTATGATCAATCATATACAGATTGAAGGCTATTACTCTAGAATCTGATGTGTTCCACTGACGTCAAAGACATCTGGACGTCTCTGAAGGCTAATCCTTTCCACAACATTCGTTTTTACTTTCTATTTTGAAAATTCAGGAGAATTAAGATTTTTTCTTGAGATTCATAAACAAATCAATATCAACGCGATGTGCTATCATATTCATACATGTGGTTTACTTTTATGACATATACACTTTAAGAATTTCTAAATGAAGGTTCCACATATTTGCACAGAAAGAGGATTTATTGAAAAAAATATCTATATAATCGAAAAGTGAACAATTTTCCGCTAGAAGCAGAAATTTTCATAAGAAACAATAATCTGATGTGTTAAGTGAAGTAATCATATGGTCTAATTATTACATGTTTGAATTGAAACTCCTCAAACGTACCTGTAAAATTAGACAATAAAACAAAATTGTTGGGCAAATTATTGACCAATCAGAGATGAGTTTTATCGACTTTATCAACACCAACTCTATTGAAGAGGATATGTGATATAGGGCCGTATTCATAGTCACTGCTATATCTTAGCTACAGCTAAGCTGTAGCTAACTAAACAATATTGGTATTCATAGTTCACAGCTATCTTTTAGAGCTTAGATGCCGTCTTTCAGGTTCCATTATAATAGTTAGATAGCTTTTTAGATGTCTAAACTCTATATTAAAGACTTGGTTTGGTCATGAATTGCATTTCTACAGTTATGGCTTACTTCATTGCCAGAAACAACCGACGGAAGAGATATCACTGCGTTGAAAATCCTTTTGAGAATTTCTGCGACACGGAACTTGTTGAGCGCTACCGCTTTGACAGTGCTGGACTTGCATATCTTTCCGAAATAGTAGAGCAACACTTGCCAAATATCAACAGCAACCGTGGTCGTCCAATCTCACCTTCTGTTCAGCTGGCTACTGCCTTGAGATACTACGCGACAGGCTCCTTTCAAATTGTATGTGGTGACCTCGTAAACATCTCGCAACCTAGCGCCAGTAGATGCATTACACAAATTACAGACTGTCTATTAACTGAAATGAACAATTTTATCAAATTTCCGAATGGTGAAGAATTGAATAGACAGAAATCTCTATTCTACGACTTGCATGGAATACCTTCTGTGATCGGTTGCATCGACTGCACACATATACGCATCAAAGCACCCTCCGGACTCATACGCCTACATAAATAGAAAAAACTATTATTCTGTAAATTGCCAAGCAGTGTGCGATGCTGAAAGACGCTTTACAAATTTTTATGCCGCTTGGCCAGGAAGTTGTCATGATTCATTTATTTTTCGCCAAAGCCAATTGTACAACACATTGCAACAGGGACCACATCTTGGTTATCTGCTGGGAGACGCCGGCTATCCTGGTAGTGCTTTTATGCTAGTTCCGTATGCAGTGCCAAATGGACAAGGTCAAGCGCGATACAATTTTGCTCATAGTGGCACTCGGATGCGCATTGAGCAATCTTTTGGCATTTTGAAGCGACGATTTGGATTACTACACAAGGAGCTACAAGTAACTCCCGAAAAGGCTTGCAGGCTCGCCACGGCATGTGTGATTTTACATAACATTGCTATCACTCGCAATATGCCTTTGCCAGAGATGGGTAGAATGGAAAATGTTCATGAAGGAACACATGTCCAAGACAACCAAGCTGAAGATGAACAAGTAAATGAAGGTGGACGGATTATTCGTGACAATATAGCAGCTTCGTTTTTGCAATGAAATTTTGATAAATTTTGTGATAAAAATTAACTGTGATGATGTCCGGAAAGAAAACAACGATTGATTACAATAACAGTTTTATCTTATTTATCAAATACCACTCGTATAAGAGAGCATGAAGAAAATGACTATACTGTTTTTTTATGTACTAAATATTATTTTCATATCCCAAGTTCTGTGAGAGCTGTTCTCTCCACATGGTGTAACAGTCATGCTGTACCTGAAGCACATCATAGTGCTTCTTCAGCACAGTAGCCTGCATCTTGCGTATCTCAGTATCGGTAGGCACGCTTCCTTTCGTTCGAGGGAACCCTGTGTCCCCTGCTTCCCGTATCCACACCTGAGGACCGTCCTGGTCGTACCTGAACTGGCTCCAACTCGTGCATTGTAACGTTCTCCACCGTAGACTGGAAGCTGCTACTCGCATGACTCCTCTCTTCCTCTCTGTCAGGCGTCTCAATAGCAGAGTGAGTGTGGGCTTCAGTTTTACCCAAATCAAACTGTCTACGATCAATGGCAGGTGCTCCGCTCTCAAGGCCACCTGTGATGCCATGAAAAGAGGCACTGCCATCATACACAGTAGCCACTGCAGTCATGTAGGTCGGAAGTGCAGAGATAGGAGAGCCACCGCCTGTTCCTTGGGCATGTCTTCTCTGTTGTGCCAGCTTTTCTTTTGTCATCTGCTTGCAGTTGCTCCACTTCTTTGAGGCTTGCTCCCACGTTCTCCCGTGTCCGAAGCGGCTGTTCAAAACCGACGTAATTTTCTGCCAGCACTCTTTTCGCATTTCCGTACTAGACTTGTCACCAGGCATCGGTTCAAAAATGCGTTTATACTTGGCGTACTCTTCTACCAGAACAGCAATTTCATCATCGTGAAAAGGTGCTTTCCGCTTGCGCTCTTCAGATCGGGACATTGTCAAACGTCAGACGGCCGAGTACAATGCAGCCAGTCTCCCTCACAGCTGTGTTCACACAATGCGTGCATGCGAGAAATCAAGGTTTGAAGCTGATTGGTTCTTCGATGCTTAGCGGCAGCTTAGTCACGGCTATTCTAAGAAATCTTAATGAATCCCAGTTAGATAGCAATGAAATTCGGGTCTTAGCGAAGTCGTAGCTTAGCTGCGTCTAAGACATATCTGAAGCTGCCACTATGAATACGGGCCATAGTCTGGTTTGTCAACTTCATGCGTTTACCATGCTGGAAATATCTGGGAATTTTTCCATAGTGAAATATAATGCAATTTTGAAAGTTTTGAGTCGTGAGTTCCGACATAATTCCGTGGGGAAAAACGTCCTCAAGCATCCATAAAGTAGGGAATTAATAAAGTGGAAACTATATCATCAAATGGGTGATAGAGAAACTTTTACTATAAAATTATGTATTAAGCGAAATATTTCTGAAAATAATGACTTTGATGTCGTGAAATTAGCAAATAAAGCGATCTTAGACATCGGATTACATGATTTTAACTCCAAATAATAGTAAGTTGTAGAACTTGAATGGATACCTAAAAAACTGTTTATTTATTCAGATTACTGACAATATATCCATAGTTAACACAATTGCAGAATTGCCTCCAGTTCCCACAGAATCTACCACCAGTGCTTTCACCGAAAGCGAAAGTTCTGATACCCTAGTTGCACGTTTGAAAATACTCTATAACGTGACATTATGTAGAAAAGCATAAAAATATCTAAGTTGTTCGACTTACCATAGAAAATAACAATCCCGGTGAAAAAAAACTGTCGGGATCTGTCGGTCAATTGTCGGGCCGACAATTTACCGACAATCGACCGACAGATCCCGACAGTTTTTTTTCACCGGGAAGCGCATAAATATCTAAGCTAAAACATCTGTTCCATCTCTGTGAAAATATCTTCACGATATATAGTCCGCGGTCTGTTAAGTCACAATTTCACGCTTACGTTTACCAGACCAGAAATGTCTCTGAATTTTTGCATGATGAAAGATAATGCAATTTTAAAAGTTTTGAGTCACAAGGTCCAAGAAAAATCCATGGAGGAGAGGAGTCCTCACGTCTCAAAGTTGGCACTACATCACGATTTTTGGTTGATTTCATTGGCTGAAGTTTGTTTGTCTGCATTCAATTAATATTGTCTGAACTCATTTTTGTTATTCTCACCTTGGTAATAGCAATATACAACTTTTGATATTTTCCAAGCTAAAGTCCAAAAATTTATATCAAGTCAATTGCTGTCTATATTCTGCTACATCTGCCACTGAATGAAAGAGCAACCCCTGAAACTTAATGATGATGAATTAAATACGATTTTTTGTGAAGTAGAATTCATTTTACATAATCGACCGATCACCAGTTTCTGATGATCCTAACGATCTCGAACCCTTGTCTCCAAACCACATTCTATTCATGCGGTCTTCTCCAACGTATCCTCCCGGTCTGTTTCTTAAATCTGAACCTTTCATCAAGAGACGATGGAAACAAGTACATTTGGCATCTACTTAGGTCTCGATAGCACAAAGAGTACCTTTTAAACCTTCAAAATCGGCAGATGGCCGTTAAGGTAGAGCCACCGCGCGCAGGATTGGAGATTTGGTGCTTTTACCTGATCAATCGCTTCCAAGGAATAGATGGCCTCTTGGTCGCATTATTGATGTCTTTCCCAGTGCTGACGGTCATGTGAGATCTATAGTTTCTGTGAGAACAGTGAAAGAGCAATTTTATTCGCTGTAAGTCTAAGAAATTTATATCGAGTGCACCAAAATTTGCAGATCATGTAAGACCCATTTCAAAATTGATTCCATTGAAATCTGCCGATGATTTATAGTCCTGCTACCTTTACTTTGGTTCAAATACGAAAAAGTCGTTTCAGTTCATATTTGTGGGGCCGGTGTTAAGTTTGTTCTTTTCTGCTTAGAGTTGTCTTTGGGTTGTTTTCGATGTCCGTGCTTTGAGTGTTTTGTGATATCTTTGGTCTGTTGTCAATACGCTTGAGTTTGTTATCTCGTTTCCGTCGTCGGTTACGTTATAGCGCTGCCCTTCATCTATGTATATAATGTAAAGCTTCATATGGATTGCTATGATCTGTGACTTTGGGTTGTGACTTTTAAATCTTTCTTCTTACCCCAAGTAGCACACTTTGTTCTGAAAACGTGCTGAGCACGTTCTAAACGTGCTTGAACGTGTTCGGGGTATGCGAAAGTGCTGAAAACGTGCGTGGCACGTTGGAAATGCACCTTGTTTCTGATGTGCTTAGAGCACGTTGTGAAAACACCTAACCGTGAAGTGCTTGGTTGATGTGCTCTGCACGTGTTGAACTCGTGATGTGTGAACATTGACCTGTCAATGTTCTGTTCATGATAGATCAGAAATTCTGCAGTTTGGAATTCCTTATAATTCTGATCAATTCAATATATACGTACTTAGGCTATACAGTTGTTTTCATTATGTTTTTGACTCTGAGATGATTCGACCTCATCAACTCAACCTAGACAATTGGGGAAGCTTGGAATCGGACGTATGGATATCGTCTGTGGTTGTATAAATGCCTAGAATTTGCTTAGATGAGAACTTCTTTTGTTCGATGACGTCAAGAAAATAAAGTTCACAAATGAATGTCTTCCTATCTCTTAGACGTGTGAATTTACCAACAAAATCTTTTGATAACATTGAAAATAATAGAGAAACAAAGTAAAATGATATTTCTCGTTATTTGTCACCCAACTAGCGAACGAAACGTCATATCGATCGAAATTTTTGTAATGAATCAACATCTTTGTAATGAACATAACATACTAATGTAATTTATACTAAATCATATTCTGTCTGAAAATGTTCCAAATTCATACTTGAATTTTTATCATTTACCTTTAGTCAAATTGCATTTTCGATCTAAATGAAATAAAGGTCATAACTGGAAATTATGTAATTAATTTTGCTTTCTACCACTGCTTGCCAAGCAGAACAATTTAGCTATTTGTGGTGTTTCAATGTTTGGCGAGAGCAAGCAAATACTCATAAAGCAAAAAAAAGTGCCTTTTGTGTTTTTGGTTCCAAAAGGCTGCGAACTATCATGGATTGAGAAATTGAGATAAATTTGTGAATTCACAAAATGATCCACTACCTGGATTCTTGTTTAACTGGGCATAGCTTTAAATATTCCAATATTTTGAGTGTGGAAATACAGCAACGCATTGCCTGAGCTCCAGAATCGTTGTGTTCTCATTGGTTTATTTCAGCGATATTTACAGTCGATGAAATCATTTTCACAAAAATGTCTCACTGCCATTGTCGTTAAATGACAGTCTAGCTGCATGAGGAGATAGAATATGATAAATTATATCAGATGAAAATAGCAGTGACATAAATTTCGGCTCATATCACATATGTGATTTTCTATTTCGAATAAGTATCAGTTGAAAAAGTAGCGACGCGTTGACAAAATTGTATGGCGTTGTTAAAGCAACATGGCATCCAGGAAGCGACAACGGTTACTGAAAAAAGAAGTTGACAATATTATCAAAAAAATTGAAGCTGCTGCGGACAATAGTGAGACAGATGACAGCTTACATCCCGATATGGAGGACGTTGGTGACGATTTTCGCTGAACTGTTCCTGAAGGTGAGCACCAGTAACATTTCTATATCAGCAACCCTGCATCTACATACACTGTAGAAGGAGAACTTTTTTTAATGGTAAAAGAAGTTCATATTATGTAAGTTCATCAAATAACATTCATGAAACTTGACATGAACTTGATCAGATTAAAAGCAAATTATGTTCCAGTACATCCTACCCAGTAAAAACAAGGACTCGGTCCGGCACCTGAATCATCCTCAGGCGCTGAGACGCCATTACAAAGGATTTGATTTTAATAACTAAATACTAATTAGCCTATCCTATTCAAAGACTTTGTCTTTGATCATTTACGTTGTATTTGATCCTACTGACAATTTACTGACTATATTTTTCTCCCTCTCCCTCGCTTTCTCTCTCTCTCTCTCTCTCTCTCTCTCTTTCATGTCCTTTTCTTTTCCTCTCTCACTTCTTCCCTGCTGACCATTGATGCTCCTGACACCACACAGGGGGAGACCTAAGGATGACAGTCAGTCACAACTGTGAATAATTGCTCTCTCCTCTGCTCATGTTTTTCCAACCTAGGTCTTAGTTCCTATCACTCGCAATCTCGCTGGATATCACATGATGATCACATGCTGACTCAGGGATTGCACATCATATCTGCTACAATTGGGTAAGACTCCTCTGTTGAAAGTTCCACGTTGCTCGCCCACTGAATGACCGACATTCAGTCCGTGAATCACATGACAGGATGCGAGCGGATAAAGTACCAAGTCCTACTTGTCATCTCCCACTGCATCGCGATGCTGCGCAGATCTGTCAGCGAACTCGCCGGCATAAATACATTGTTCTCCAGTCTTAAACTCACGGATATACAAAACTTTCAATGACGCTTCGTCATAATTGTGATTTGGACATACAGAGGATTCTGTCATAATTCGACTTTCAAGACCAATTTCGAGATTGTGCCTACTCATTTTTTTCATTTTGGAAATAATTCCTGGCACGTCTTCTACATGGCACTCCTTGCTTAGCATTTGATTGCAGACCCAGTGAGTTTTACATACATTTTATTGCCTCTACGAATTTTCGCTGAAATCATCAAATTTATGTGACTGATATTAGTTGTATTGCTGTAAAGCAATGGTGAATTCGAAATATGGCCTAAAATTTGGACAGGATTTACATACCGCTGTAGGCGATATGCTTTTTTGATTCAGCAGTGTAGATGAGCTCACTGCTAAACAAAGCTTCATTCGGGGCGAAGATGCCTTGGTTTGATATGCAAATACTAGTTGACTGTTGAGGTGTTAAACATTTTC
Source organism: Prostheceraeus crozeri (assembly GCA_907163375.1). Taxonomy (NCBI): domain Eukaryota; kingdom Metazoa; phylum Platyhelminthes; order Polycladida; family Euryleptidae; genus Prostheceraeus; species Prostheceraeus crozeri. The sequence goes on from CAJQUW010009606.1 coordinate 42,758, forward strand.
AATTTTGATTCATTGGGATTCGGAAAATTAACTGACTACTGAATTTATTACAATTAATCTATGTGAATTTATCAAAATCATGCGGGAATGCAAATGGTTGAGGCGTTGAATATTTTGAATTTTGATTGTAATTGGGATTTGAAAAATTTGCTGAATGGCTACTGAAGTATAATTGCAATTAATCTGTGACAATTTATTTTATCATTTATGAATTATTATAGTATTTCTAGAGAACAATGGATTATAGCGGAATAAGAAAAATATTCAAAAGTTATTTTGACAGAATAATCATTTCGCCGGTCTGGTGCTTCAGCTGTGCTATTTGCAGAGATAAATTCAAAGTTATGGTAGTAGGCTACTATCAAAGTCAAAAGTCAAGATGTCTCACATAGTCAAAGGTCAATCTCTCTATCTCACACACACACATAATAATGTAGCTAGAAGTATAAATCTTGTAGGTTGGAAATTACTATCCCTAATCCTGGCAATGAATGAAATTCTTGTTTCGTGTTAATTAATTTTTCACTGTGTTTCTTATTTCCACTGATTCGGCTATTTGTCTTGTAAATGCATCACTGTTAATCACAGAATTAAATATTTTGTTTATCTGCTTCGGTTTGCTAGAAGTGTGATTAATACGAAACGGACGGCACATTGAGGAACCTATTAGGTGGGCAAAAAGGAATTCCTAATACCTTACAGAGATAGGAAAAAAGTCGTGCGTCGCTTGCGGATTAATGTGAGTTCCAGCAAAGTGCTTCAATTGCCAAAATTCCTTCAGATTCGAAGAATTCAGATCATTGCCCACAAGTTTTCTCCATGATGTTGACCCTTCCGATCATTATTAAAGAAAGTAGCAGGCGTACGAAAATTAGTTCACTTGATGATCCTCTCCTCGGCATTGCTCACTGTATAGTGCATACTGCATACATTGAATCGAAGCCACGCATCGATGTGTGTTTTGGTGTATGCGACGTGATATCACAGCACGCACGCATCTCTCACTGGCTCTGGTGTCCTTTGCTGACAGCTTATTATTTGCCATTTCCAATAGCAAGCGATACACGAATTATCCATTCGAGAAGGAGCAAGTTATCTAATTCTGTGATATCATGATATGTGCCATTTCGATATTAAGGTTACATACAATTCTTCCTTTCTAGGAAACCGAGGCGCGCGCAGATGAATCTAATTCTGTGCTGTTAATGTTGTACACCTTGACATCATTCATCTTGAACTTTATTATTTTACTTATGCCTCTCTTTGTAATGCTTCCACAAAACTGGGTTATCATTTTTCAGTTGTAATTGTTGCATTCTTTGCCCCGAATCTTGCCATTTCTTGAAGTTTCTTGAGATTTGACTTTTGACTTTGATAGCAGCCTTTGACCATAACTTTGAATTTATCTTTGTAAATAACACAGCTGAAGCGGCCAGACCGGCGAAATAATTATTTTGTCAAAATAAGTTTTGATTAGGCCTACTTTTCCTATTCCGTTAACGTGCGTCGAATTGTTCTTTAGAAATGATACAATAATATATAAATGATAATCCAAACAGTTCTTTGCTAAAGCTACTTATTCAAATCGTAACTTATTTTTTGCCTAATCACACGGAAATGTAAATACTAAACTCAGTTGAGGTGATTTTGAATCTTGATTCATTGGGATTTGAAAAATATACTGACTGATTAATTTCAATCTACATGGCTATATTTCCAGTTTTAATCCTGCTGACCAAAACTGACCAGACATAACATCAAAAGATGTACGTCTGTGAATTTTCATCGACAAACTATACAGTCTTGATGATGAAATCTTTTGTTAAAGGAAACAGTCGACTTTCGTCTGTAAGGCCTACTGACCACGACTGATTTGATGAAATAACAGTGCACGTCAAATTAATCCTTGAAACATAAGCTTTCATATGATATAAAGGTTATCAAAATTGAACCATGACTTCAATGTAAAAATTGCTTGAAAAGTGTTGGATTTATTGTGCAATAATTTATACATATTTATATAGCCTGTCGGTATACTCGGTCGTGAAAAACATCGATATAACCCTTGACAAATATGATGCAGTATTAGCGGAGGTTCAAATAAAATGCATCTTGCTTAAAATTCATGCGGCTATGGAAATCCTGAATTATCTCTATTCTGTAGCGACAGATTTACATTTACATGGTGATACAACGATGAATTAATCACTTACAGTAAATGCATTGAACTTAACTTTGCATTGGAGATAACTGAATACTAAAATATTTTCCCTTTGTAGGACACATATTTATCAATGAATTTGAGGATCAATTGATGAGTGAAACTAGCCTCGACATGGATGAAGAGAAGGGCAATACCATTAGACAGGAATTGAAGGCATGGGCATCCGCTGAAAACATCACGCATCAGGCTTTAAATCGATTGTTGGCTATCCTCAAACCTTATCATTCTGATCTACCGAGGGACGCTAGAACACTAATGGGAACTTGTCGAAATTCCTCTGTGATGACAATTGGAGATGGACAAATGTTTTACTATGGCTTGAAGTATCATTTCTCAATTTGATGAGGACATCGCCTTACACTTGGACCTAAATGTCGATGGACTTCCCCTATTCAAGTCCTCAAAGAAAAAATTCTGGCCGATTTTGGGTTGTATTAATGATTCCAAACCGTTCGTTATCGCTGTTTATTGTGGATCAGGTAAGCCACTGATAAATGAATTCATCAATCCCTTAATCGCTGAAATTCAAGAGAATCGTGTGAACGTGCGGAAAGTTCATACATCTTCTTCTTCTCTGAGATCTTGTTATGAGTTCAAAATACTTCAAAAGGCTTCTATCTCATACGTTGTTTTTATTGTGAGCTTTCTGGTGACTTTCACCCGTCGTCAGACACGCGCGAGCAGAGAATGACATAAAAGATGGACAGAACATGTGATCACAATGATTACATTTCACACTGACTCCATTCGACGACACATCGATTAACTTCTGATTGAAATAACATAGCTTAATACTACTGAATACAAGAATAAAAGTAACAGTAAGAAAATATAAAAGTAAACGTAAAGAAGTAAACAGATCACTTTAACAGGAATTCCAGCATCGATCTAACGACAGCCACAGTCCGATTGAAGGTGTTGTTTTGCATAATGAAGATACCTTCTTTTATCCGCCTTCTTTTCCAATTGCTCTCCATTGCCACAACTTCAAAACTATCGAGGTCCGGACGATGGCTAAGCTGATGGCAGTGCTCACTTATTGCTGACCGAACATTCATACTGCGTATGTCCTTCTCGTGCTCCTTCTTCCTTTCTCGCGCCCTCCTTGCTGTCTCACCGATATAGCATTTGTCACAATCACCGCACTTCTGCTTGTAGATGACTCCTCCACGATCCAGGATATCGACTTTGTCAAGCTTTGGACGACTCACCATGTCACCGATGGTTCTCGACTTGGAGCACCTCACCTTCACACCAATCTTCCTGGCCACGCCCTGTACACGCTCATATACCCCTGGTATGTACGGCATTCGAAGGACCGGCTCATCTTCGCAACTTTCTTCCTTCTGCTGGCGACCTCCAAACAATCTTCTATGGACGATATGGCCAGGATATCCATTCTTGAGAAACACTTCCTTCAGCTTCACCTTCTCATCACGTGGCCACGTGATATCCTGGCCATATCGTCCATAGAAGATTGTTTGGAGGTCGCCAGCAGAAGGAAGAAAGTTGCGAAGATGAGCCGGTCCTTCGAATGCCGTACATACCAGGGGTATATGAGCGTGTACAGGGCGTGGCCAGGAAGATTGGTGTGAAGGTGAGGTGCTCCAAGTCGAGAACCATCGGTGACATGGTGAGTCGTCCAAAGCTTGACAAAGTCGATATCCTGGATCGTGGAGGAGTCATCTACAAGCAGAAGTGCGGTGATTGTGACAAATGCTATATCGGTGAGACAGCAAGGAGGGCGCGAGAAAGGAAGAAGGAGCACGAGAAGGACAGTAATGGGTAAAAGACCGTTCCAGGACACCATAAAATCAAAAAAATTAGTATCTTTAAAAACGACATAAATTCATAAATTTAGACCCTTTTTCAGGTTTTTAAGACCTAAATTCATGAATTTGGTTCATTCAAAAAGTACCATTTTTTTCAAAAATGGTACATTTAAAAACGACATAAATTCATGAATTTAGGTCTTAAAAACCTGAAAAAGGGTCTAAATTCATGAATTTATGTCGTTTTTAAAAGTACCCAATTTTCAAATTTTTCAAAATCTCAAATTTGAGAATTACAATCGGGCGAAGCCCTAGAACCTTCGGTTCGATTTTCACCCTTAAAATCATGACCGTTCTAGGACATCAAAAATCAGAAAAGTTAAGAATCTCAAATTTGTGAATTACAATTTTTACCTTGAAAATCATGACCGTTCTAGGACACTAAAAAATATAAAAGTTGAGTATCTCAAATTTGAGAATTACAATTTTTACCTTGAAAATCATGACCGTTCTAGGACACCAAAAATCAGAAAAGTTAAGAATCTCAAATTTGTGAATTACAATTTTTACCTTGAAAATCATGACCTTTCTAGGACACCGAAAACCGGGACACCGAAAAAATCATAAAAGTTAAGAATTTCAAATTTATGAATTTTATCCATTTTTCAGGTTTTTAAAATATATCATGTGATTTGCGGGACATATGAGATGTCTTCCAGGGCTTCGCCGTTAAAAATATTTCTTTAAAAATGGAAGAAACAAAAGTGGAAGGAACTTCAGAAATGGATGAAACCGTAAGAATATATCCTTCATTATCATATGAACGTAGTTCTACTTTAATGGATATTGCAAAACACAAAGATAGAGTACGTTATATGAAAGATAAGGAATCGCAATTATTACTTAGATTAGAACATTATAATAAATTAAGAAAGAGATGGAGTAAAGTTAAGAATGTAACACAAGGAATTGGCATATTCTTAACAATAAGTTTAGGTACTTTAACAATTGTTATATCTTCAGGTGTTTTAGTAATTCCAGTAGTTGCTACAGCTTTAACAGGTACGGGTGTTTTTGCAACTTCACTTGCTACAATGTTAGAAAAATCTTTAATAACTAAGAAACGAAAATCATTAAAAACTAAGCATTTACCTATTAAAGAAGTCTATGATAAACTACACTACTACTTTCAAAGAGTATGTGATGATAATGTTATTACGTTAGATGAGTTTGAAAATTTTGATCAAATAGCTAATGAAGTAAATCAAATATCATTTCAATCACAGACAGAAAAAGTTAATGATAAAAATAAAAAGGATGTTAAAATTTCTAGTGATGGTAAAACTTTTATTGATGATAAAATTTCTAATGAAGAAAATGATAAAATTTTTTTAGAAGAGCTAAAAACTTTATTAGACAAAACTTTATTAAACAAAACTTAATACGAGAAAATTTTAAACGAGAAAATTTTAAACGAGAAAATTTTAAACGAGAAAATTTTAAACGAGAAAATTTTAAATGTGAAAACTTTAAACGAAAAGATGTCAAACAACAAAGCAATAAAAAAATAATTTGTTCAGTAAAATGTTTTTGCTGTATACCAATGTTACCACAAAATTCAAATATTATATTTTAAAAAAATAGACAAAATTAAAGCTGATAATAAAAAATAAAATATTAAAACATTATATTTGTATATTTTTATTACTCGGTAAACAATTGTTCGATAACTCTTTCATGAATTTTTTTATCAATATTAATTGTGATAAATCCATAATCTTTTGACCAAGCATTATTACACGATTGTTTAAATTCATCTTTATCTCTTATACATAAATCTCTTAACAAATCACTTAAGTTTCTTGCATTTATTTCAAATAGTATAAATATATTTGCATTCTTTCTAATAAAAATTCCATCTAATGAATACATACTTTGTGTCAAATAAAATACACTACAGTTATTATGTCTACCTCTTGTGAAATAATTTCTTTGAACTGACTGATTTCTGTCATTAACACAATCATCAAAAATTACACAATGTTTCATTGTTTTATCTAGTTTACTAGGATCTTGCATATTACCACTATCATCTATTAATTGTATTTTTATATGCTTATTTTTATTGGATTCAACTTAATTGTTTATTTTTTGCTGCTTCTTCACACCACAAATTTATTTCTTCTTCATATTCAGATTTTTCATATTCTTTGAATAGGGAAGCAATTGCTGTTTTTGTAAGATTATTTTCAAATCCATATTTTAAAAATTGATAGACGGGTTGTTCTGCCGTTGTTGTATAAATTATAAGATTGTTATAATCCAAAAAATTTGGAGTCGTTAAAATTTTAAATAATAGATATGTTTTTACACATACTGATCTTACGCAAATAACTGCTAAAAATTTATTAGATAAATTTGGATGATGATTAAATTTAAGTTTTTTTTTTATTTAAAGACATTTCATTCATTTTTAAAGTAATAAATTCATCCATTATTGAATTAGTGTTTTTAGAAACAAAATAATAAAAATAAAATTTTAATTTAAGTTTATTTTTTTGTTTCTAATAATAAGATAAATAAGATTAATAAGATTAATAAGAATAATAAGATTAATAAGATTAATAATGAAAATGATAAAAAAATTAAACTTCTTATTGTAGCGTAAAAGTTTTACCTCCCGAACGGGAGTTTATACCTCCCGAACCAAAAGATCTATCATAATCTCTTCACCTCCAAAATTTATTTCTTGTCCTTTTTCATCAGTGATTCTAATGCCAATGTTGTTAATAGTTTTTCTTGTAATAGGAAAATATATTAATGTTTGTGGAATTACATTTAATCTATAACCAATGGGTACAGTAAAAGATGGAAAACTGAATATTAAATTTGATAATTTACCATTTATATATCCTCCTTCAATAATGTCACAATGTACAACAATTGAATTTATTTCAGTTATTTTTGGAATCTTCTCACCTAAATGATAACCTTGAATATAAGTTTGTTTATTAAATCCTAATAGCTTTGACAATGATCTATCATGATTAAAATCAACTTGATGATTTTCGTCTAAAGTAAGAGAAAATTTATTAACTGCCGGTTCAACTGCAAAATGTAATTGTTTCTTA
>CAJQUW010009607.1:0-107500 GCA_907163375.1 Prostheceraeus crozeri
AAATTGTTGTCGAGCAGTTTTTTCTCCTCTTTAAAACGAGTAGCTGTAAGACAAAATCCGTCCACTAGAACCAAAGTTAGAAGATTGCTGTCGGGGGGGGGGTCAGTGAAATTTGATGAAAAATGTTTTGGTGACGGTCCCAGGTCGAAATTCCACACTTTGGAAAATTTTCAAAATTTTACCCATACAAAGTCACTCTGACACTTAGGATTTTTTCAGGTAAGCGAGCTCCGACCTAAAATCTTGTAACCGCTCTAACTTTTGAACGGCTGGTCCGATTGACTCGCAACAAAAAAATGTTGTCGAGCAGTTTTTTCTCCTCTTTCAAACGAGTAGCTGTAAGACAAAATCCGTCCACTAGAACCAAAGTTAGAAGATTGCTGTCGGGGGGGGGTCAGTGAAATTTGATGAAAAATGTTTTGGTGACGGTCCCAGGTCGAAATTCCACACTTTTGAAAATTTTCAAAATTTTACCCATACAAAGTCACTCTGACACTTAGGATTTTTTCAGGTAAGCGAGCTCCGACCTAAAATCTTGTAACCGCTCTAACTTTTGAACGGCTGGTCCGATTGACTCGCAACAAAAAATGTTGTCGAGCAGTTTTTTCTCCTCTTTCAAACGAGTAGCTGTAAGACAAAATCCGTCCACTAGAACCAAAGTTAGAAGATTGCTGTCGGGGGGGGGGTCAGTGAAATTTGATGAAAAATGTTTTGGTGACGGTCCCAGGTCGAAATTCCACACTTTTGAAAATTTTCAAAATTTTACCCATACAAAGTCACTCTGACACTTAGGATTTTTTCAGGTAAGCGAGCTCCGACCTAAAATCTTGTAACCGCTCTAACTTTTGAACGGCTGGTCCGATTGACTCGCAACAAAAAATGTTGTCGAGCAGTTTTTTCTCCTCTTTCAAACGAGTAGCTGTAAGACAAAATCCGTCCACTAGAACCAAAGTTAGAAGATTGCTGTCGGGGGGGGGGGGGTCAGTGAAATTTGATGAAAAATGTTTTGGTGACGGTCCCAGGTCGAAATTCCACACTTTGGAAAATTTTCAAAAATTTACCCATACAAAGTCACTCTGACACTTAGGATTTTTTCAGGTGAGCGAGCTCCGACCTAAAATCTTGTAACCGCTCTAACTTTTGAACGGCTGGTCCGATTGACTCGCAACAAAAAAATGTTGTCGAGCAGTTTTTTCTCCTCTTTCAAACGAGTAGCTGTAAGACAAAATCCGTCCACTAGAACCAAAGTTAGAAGATTGCTGTCGGGGGGGGGGGGGGTCAGTGAAATTTGATGAAAAATGTTTTGTGACGGTCCCAGGTCGAAATTCCACACTTTGGAAAATTTTCAAAATTTTACCCATACAAAGTCACTCTGACACTTAGGATTTTTTCAGGTAAGCGAGCTCCGACCTAAAATCTTGTAACCGCTCTAACTTTTGAACGGCTGGTCCGATTGACTCGCAACAAAAAATGTTGTCGAGCAGTTTTTTCTCCTCTTTCAAACGAGTAGCTGTAAGACAAAATCCGTCCACTAGAACCAAAGTTAGAAGATTGCTGTCGGGGGGGGGGGTCAGTGAAATTTGATGAAAAATGTTTTGGTGACGGTCCCAGGTCGAAATTCCACACTTTGGAAAATTTTCAAAATTTTACCCATACAAAGTCACTCTGACACTTAGGATTTTTTCAGGTAAGCGAGCTCCGACCTAAAATCTACGCAGGACGTATGAGCCGTAGGATTATGCTCATTTTGCTTATTACGGGATTTGATGCTCATAGCTTTCTGGGCTCAATTCAAAACATTTTTGAGAAAATGAGGCAAAAAATGAAGTATCATTTATAGAAAAGCTGACACACTGATATTGCGCTACCTTCATCATGAAAAAATATCAATGAGCTTTTTCCGGAAACCTATGCGAACGTAGTGGCGCGCAAGTTTACCGGTTTGAATTTTTCACACCAGGTTTCGATTTTACATTACACATGCCATCTAATCTATGCGCATGCCGTGAAATCATTTGATTCAAACCAAAACCTGCTCATAGGAGTTAATTTGCTTACCTATTTAACTTTTACTTATCTAAGCGATATTTATACTTCAATCATCATTATCTGTAAGCCGATATATCTTTTGAGTGATGATCTGTCATAGACTTGTACTGATTTTCTATGAAAAAAGACACGATAGCTTTCTATACAGACAAAATTAAAGCAAGAGATATACTCAAGTAGTCCTCTGCAAATTTAAATCTATGAAGAGTTTGAATACTGATGCGATAGAACTAATATCAGTTGGACTTAGTTTTAAACGTTGAGAAAAAGCATAGATCTACTTGCAATTGCAGTCATCGCCCCATTTTATAAAAATGATTTCATAAGGACACTTACAACAAGAAAAACAAGGGAATGATTGTTTTAGAAAAGTTTATTAAAAAAATGAGGATATGAAAGAAATCTGTAGAAGCAAACAAGTCTTTTTATAGTATCCACTATTAATGGATTGTCCATGGTCATTGCTTTCTTCTTTAGAGAGCCATGATCTCATTTCGAACCTGAAATAGAATAAGCAATTAAGTAGGACGACCATACAAAATATATGTAAAAGAATGTTATGAAATTTTCTGTGCACGTATTATCATCTCCAACATACATGCGCAACATCTTTAAGTCAAAATTATATAATTCATCATGAAAAAATTATAAAACATAAATTAACCAGCATAATCAGTCATACAGCTTATTTGCTCATGCTCAAACTGTACAGTACACGTCATATTTATTATATATTTACGGCATCACCATGTGTCACCATGCTGTTGTTATCGTTATTGCTACTAATGAACTCTTCATAAAGATCATTAGTTCAACAGATGTGATACATGATCCATACGATGTGCTCCATACGCTGATCCATGCTCAATTACTTACAATCAAGTTAGTAAGATATCGTATACTACGGCATTTAGAAGAATAATCATAAAATTCATCCATACCACAGAGATGTGGACCTTAATATCGATGAGAAGAAATTGTTCCAAGCAGCCAACTGATCTGGCTTAACTGAGAAGTATGCAATGTCAGACTCAAGCATTTCAACTTAACACACCAAGTCGGAAGACTGTGCTCAAATAGAGAATATGAGGTAACAATGTCTTGACTGCAATGTCAGACAGATGGACAGATGATAGCTGCATACAATGTGCTCTTCACGGTCATCTATGCTCAATCACTAACAATCAAGTCACTGAGATGCCGATTGACGATTGCAGGATTGTCTACCTTAATTTTCGATGAGAAGAAACAGATAAATTATCATAGTAACCAAATTACGTTAGTTTAAATGAAAAGTATGCAATGTCAGACTCAAGCATTCCAACTTAACACAACAAGTCGGAAGACCGTGCTAAAATAGAGAATATGAGGTAACAATGTCTTGACTGCAATGTCAGACAGATGGACAGATGATAGCTGCATACAATGTGCTCTTCACGGCCAGCTATGATCAATCACTAACAATCAATGTCTTGACTGCAATGTCAGACAGATGGACAGATGATAGCTGCATACAATGTGCTCTTCACGGCCATCTATGCTCAATCACTAACAATCAAGTCACTGAGATGCCGATTGACGATTGCAGGAATGTCTACTTTAATTTTCGATGAGAAGAAACAGATAAATTATCATAGTAACCAAATTACGCCAGTTTAACTGAGAAGTATGCAATGTCAGACTCAAGCATTCCAACTTAACACACCAAGTCGGAAGACTGTGCTAAAATAGAGAATATGAGGTAACAATGTCTTGACTGCAATGTCAGACAGATGGACAGATGATAGCTGCATACAATGTGCTCTTCACGGCCAGCTATGATCAATCACTAACAATCAATGTCTTGACTGCAATGTCAGACAGATGGACAGATGATAGCTGCATACAATGTGCTCTTCACGGCCATCTATGCTCAATCACTAACAATCAAGTCACTGAGATGCCGATTGACGATTGCAGGAATGTCTACTTTAATTTTCGATGAGAAGAAACAGATAAATTATCATAGTAACCAAATTACGCCAGTTTAACTGAAAACTATGCAATGTCAGACTCAAGCATTCCAACTTAACACACCAAGTCGGAAGACTGTGCTAAAATAGAGAATATGAGGTAACAATGTCTTGACTGCAATGTCAGATAGATGGACAGATGATAGTTGCATACAATGTGCTCTTCACGGCCATCTATGCTCAATCACTAACAATCAAGTCACTGAGATGCCGATTGACGATTGCAGGAATGTCTACCTTAATTTTCGATTAGAAGAAACAGATAAATTATCATAGTAACCAAATTACGCTAGTTTAAATGAAAAGTATGCAATGTCAGACTCAAGCATTCCAACTTAACACACCAAGTCGGAAGACTGTGCTCAAATACTGGACGTGAGATATTCATGTCACAAAAAATGATTATGTGATGTGATGCATGGACTTTGCTCACTATTTATCAATGAATCACTGTTTGATTACTATGCACTTGTTGATTACTATGTCTCCTTGTTGTTGTTTTATATCATTGTTAATGATCGAATTTCGTCATTGACTCAGTCAGGTAAATGAGTTGGCCCGCAAGTGACTTACCATTTCTGACGTGTCCTCTTAATCTGAGTCAGATAAACGTAATCTTCCGTCTTTGGAGGTCGCAGATTAGTGTTGTCATCGTCATGGCCATCAGTGTTCTGTTGATGCAGGAATGGAAAAGAAACTCATTAATTCAAGAGCGAGAGCGTTGCTCATAATTCGCCGACCACCTGCGATTTCTAGATATTTCTACTGCAAATCTTAATATGACTTGTCCTTGCATAAAGGTTACACTTAACGCTTTTATCGATATCAACTACCAATGTCGATTCTACTAACTGAAGGCAGCCAGTAATAATTGACCAATCGTATAGCAATGACACCTGATTGGTCGGTTAACAAGGTGAATGTCATCCATCTGTAAATGCCTCATTCGTGAGGAAAATGACAAACCATTCGCCGGTACGTTGAGCAAGTATCATTCTCTTGAGTAAGGAAAGGTATTCTCAGCGCGAGATTGCTGCGAGACTGGCTATCTCTAAAACCTCTGTTCAAGAAACAATAGCAAGAAAGAAGAGAACTGGCGATGAAAACCCAAAGAAGAGACCAGGTTATCCACGAAAGACTTCAAAGCGTACTGATAAGTTAATCCGACGGCTTGTGGTGATAAATCCAAAGGAGTCAAACAACTTTATAAAGACACAGTTACCTGAGTGTTGATATTGGCGCATCCACAATTCGCCGACGACTGCAAAGACTTTAATCTCCGTTCTTACAAGCCGGCCAGAAAGCCATTATTGAATGCGCGAAATATTCGAGATAGACTCACATTCTGCAGAACTTTTCAAAATTGGACAGAAAGTTATTGGAGCAATGTTCTTTTTACAATCCAATGCTGTCTATGTCAGTTCAATCCGACAGTCCAACGCATTTGTAGACCACCAAATCAGCGATATGATATGAAGTACGTTCAACCAACGGTAAAATATTCATTATCATTGATGGTTTGGGGAGGCATCTGCTCCCAGGGTCGAGCTCCGGGTGCTACGGTTAATTCCGATCGATACATTGATATCTTGCATGAAAAGCTGCACACTTGGTTCACGGTCAGAAACTGCAACATCCTGATGTACGACGGTGCCCTATGTCACCAATCAAAGAAAGTCAAGAAGTGGCTTCAGGATAATGTTCATGTCCTCAGTCCTTGGCCAGGCTTCTCCCCGGACCTCAATCCTATTGAAAATTGTTGGAGCCTGGTCAAGCAGAAAGTATCCCTACGGAATCCCATCTCTTTGAATGATTTGCGCCGCGAAATAATTCACGTTGGGACAACTGAATCACGCAGGAATATTGTGAAAACATGATTCGAAGTACTGTATGCCAAGACGGATCAAGGCTGTTCTGGCAGCTAATGGACAAGTAACAAAATATTAAACTGAAAAACAAAAATTAAAGCTTTTTTGTTTAATATATTTTTTGGAATGATAACTAGCTTTATTTTTACCTTTAAACATCGTTCTAGAATTCATTATGATGATATAAAAGCTGTAATGATAATTCAAGTCCAGTTTGATAGAAAAATCGTTAAATCAAGAGATGGTCGGTGAATTATGAGCAACGCTGTAGATGTGACGGATGATATGTACAATGTGCTCTTTACGGTCATCTATGCTTAATCACAATTACTCACTACTTATACTTATTTAGAAGAGCATTAAATTACATTCATAAGATTCATCTATACTTAGATTCATCTATACTTCAGAAATATCTACCTTCACTTTTGAAGAGAAAAAACGGACACATTATCTTAGTAGCCAAATGATAATGGGTTAACTTTAATGTACTGTGCAATATGTATATAGTATTATTGTCAATAATCTGAATTCGGCATTGACTCAGACAAGTAAATAATGAGGCCCACAAATGACTTACCTTTTCTGACGCTTCCTCTCTATCTGAGTCTGGTGTACTCTAGTTTTGTATCCGCAGCTAGTCTTGTCATTGTCATCAGTGCCATCGTTCATGTCCCACTTTACGGATATCTATGCATGTGACTCTAATAGAAGTTGATATAAGATATCCATATTTAGCACACTTTAACAAGTCCATGAACTTCACACAGCAAGCATAGGTATACCTCATAAGCAAAATCCATTTCTTTCAATGAAAATGAAATATCCGATGAGAGTAAATAAACTTTTTAGACTCTCACATGTATTTTCTCTCAATATTGACAAAAACATTGACATTTTGCTATGATTTGAGCATGTCGATAACTATGCGCGCATAGATTTATGTGAGCATAGACCTGCCTTAAATATTATGTAAATCGCATAGATTTACGGCTCCTACGTCCACACGCACGCTCACACAAACATGCATGGAATTCACACACATAGAGCTGCTACCCTGCTAACCATGATGCTATACCTCTTGCAATATACAAAGATACTACCCTTAATATATTCCTATTATCATATTCTATACGAAATGAATATTCTATACTCTAAAGGAAACCAACTTAAAAAGTCACAACACTCACCCAACCAGATACAAAGAAGAAAATACACACAGGCAGACATAGAGAGAGAGAGAATATAAAGAAAAAATTAAAGGGAGAACTACCCAACTGACCAGATTTATTCTAATACAACCATCAAACGTTATTGAGACATCTACACAGAGACCTAATACTATTTCTCGGATAGGATGTATACGTTAACATACTTTCACATACACATCGACTCTGTCACTCTATAAATTACTTGCTTTTCCCTCTATGACATACAACCAATACTTTGTGCCTCCTATATTCTCAACCTGTGAATGAAACATTTATTCTATTATACTTCATACCCATACTTATGACTTGATACAGTGTTCAATACGAAATATCATCACAAGACATACTGCATAACAATACTTGAGTTCAATCATCCCTGAAAGATAATGCACACTAGCTAAATACTTTTATTCTGCACTTATGAAGACAGTCATTTCTCAACTTATGAAAGTCAGCCTTACATAGACACTCATAAGAAAGGCTTAGAAACACTTTATCACTACATCATACTTCCATTTATGAATATCAATTCATTCTACATAACAACCCATGTGAAATCTATCAAAGCTACCTTTCATCAACTGTGACCCTTTAACTTTATTTACATAGTGTAACTGTTTCATGTGTTCTATCCTATACACTCAAAACCTGTAAAGACATTTATTCTCTTCCGCTTTTCATCTATAAACATGATGTGATACTTTGAATTCAACCTTGACAAATATCATCATAAAAACTTTCACAGTACCTGAATTTCAACATAGGCTGAATTCCCCATTTACGACAACAGTCATTTCTTCCAGTCAACCTCATCAATATGAAAGACTTGTAGCACCTTAATACGTTCGTGTTACTTATTTGCTGTTGGAAATAACTTTTCATATACAGTTGGCATACAATCATTTCAACGCATACTCCATTGCATGCTATTCCTACGTTCACACTCATAGTATCTTGTCTTCATCAAGTATACAAACTACTTCAGTTTAACTTTACGTGAATTACTTTCATAAATTAACAGTTCTAATGCAATATGATACTATCACGATATGTTACTGCGGTTTCTTCTAACTATGTCTAACCAATTTGCTACACTACCTATTCATTAAACTTTGCAATCTCAATCTTTGCTTTCGTTGAATATGAACCTCCAGTTTACATGCAACAACTATGATATGTGTTCTATCTTATACACTCAACCAGTAGAAACATTCATTCTGTTACATCCATGAACATGACGTGATAAAATTCACATCATCTCAAAACCTTTTAACAGCGCTTGTCTTCAAACATATGCTGAATCTCACATAGCTTGTTTGTTACACTACCAATTCATTTCAATGCGAGCTAATCTTGCATCACTGATTTCATGCGACATAACTTTTCACTTTACTTATTCCTACAATGCTACTACTATGTCTTCTAAACTTTATGAGATCGCTTTCACTTCTATCTCACACTTTCTCCATCATATAACTAAGTGAATAAAGTTGATGATACATTATCTGACTAAACTCATTGAGTCACATCCTACACGAGCAGATATTACTAACATGGATCATATAAAACGCCAAGTCTTGTCATAGGCTTGACTATACTATGGACTTAGTGATTTATCTATGTAACTTACACTTTTAAAACGTTAAATCCTTAAATTTCAACACAGGGGCACCTATCCTATGGATTTAGGAGTTTTGCTGTATAATTTAGTAAACTTATGTCTCTTTCAGCATACAACTTTTAAAATACAACACTGACTGATGAATGATGTTCATATATTCCTAGATTGGATAACAAGAAACTTTCCTGCGTTGACTATTATGTATTTTCCTCATCAACTCTTTACACACTTATGATTCCAATCACTAAGATACATACAACGCTTCTATTGAACATGTATCAATCATTTTTCAGCTGACCACATCAAATGTAAAGTGTATAACATAATGAGTATGTAACTATCTCTCATCAACGATATCAAAACTGGCTTTTCACCATGAAAATTAAGTCTTGCCTTCAAAGTCATTTTATAAAGCGAACATATGCATCACGTATTCTATACTAAAAGAGATCGTTCATTTGTATTATCCAAATGACTAAGTCCCTAAATCCAACGGTAGGTAAGCCTACCCCTTAGATGATGGACTTTACCAATTTAGATGTGTCATTCACCAATGGCTAAGTCAGTAAATGCATGTATACACTCTACAACAACAGTTATCATTGATGTATGTTATATAAAACGCTAAATCTGTAAGTCCAATCGTGGCTGTCATTGCCTGCATTGCTATACAACATGTTGCTCTGATGATTCTTCCACCACCCTTACTCTTTCCATTTGAGGGGTAGTGAAGAAATAAATTCATGACTTCAGGTCAAAACCTCTCTCTACACACGTTTATATTTTACATCATGTAAAAGATCCTTGCTACTTATCATAGGGGCCTTAAAACTTTAAACATGATGATTTCATGGCAGTTAGACCTTTGGAGATGTGTGTTGGGCACCTTGTCATGAAGTTGAGTTCTCATCAGATGAATTTAATAAGAGCTTCTTCATTTTCTAAGAAAGATAGAGATCCTTGAATCTAGTGTTTGTGTGTGGCACAGTCTGTAACTTTTCTTTTTTAATAGGGTGGCCTCCAACGAATTGGTGACCGGGCCCTCGGAAGGACCGATGGAATACTTCGAGTAATCGAAGTATTCCGGACGCTGAATTCTCAGCAACGCCAGATATTCTAGCGCCATATCCCTAAATAAAGGGTTCTCCACAAGCTCATGTGGAATAAGATGGACGGGGCAGCGAATTGCTTCGCCTTTCTCTGCCTGCAAAGCAGCCAGGAGAAAGACTTTCCCCATCTTCACCCTGCATTCACAGCGGAGCTCAAGGGTTCGACTCATGTCAAAGAAAGCGATATCGAAAGACATTGCTTCAAACGACTTGTAATTGATGAATGAGTGTGAACGTCTCCCTTATATTTCTCACACAATTTTGTAACTGGCTAGCAAGACATTGAAGAATTAAACAAATCGACAGTGTCCATGCTTTAACAGCAAATGGTGACTTGCGCGCGCGCGGAGTGTACAGTAACAAATTGTCAACGTGAGAATCCTTTCAGCCGCCCACGATAATATCTTCGACGCGATGGCAATGAGCTGTGTGGGAATCAGCTAGGTGCTACGATACGTTCCTGCATCCTTGCTCGTGGGACAGATGCGATAGCTCTCTGTTTCATGTGACAGACGGGCGCCAGAGAGAGAGCGCGTACATCTTTGTGTTCTACTCCATCTGCTGAGGGGCTAGCGCGACAGACGATCACCCACCGACTGCGCTGTCATTCATCTTTGTGTTCTACTCTATCTGCTGAGGGGCTAGCGAGACAACCAGGCGGCAGAGTGCACTTATGATTCTTTGTGGGTATAGGAGGGGTTTTTTCACTGATAGGTTTCATGATAAACATTTTGAATGGCAGCATGTTGACTATTGCAAGCCATGTTAAATGTCATGTTTACATCGTCTGCATTCGCACAGAAAATGCTGTTTCCTACCAATGAGTTTTCTACACAGACGTATTCATTGTGTGAGTTCAAGGGTCGAGTCGTTGAACTAAGACTTATGCGTTTCTACAGGTCTTTATATCAGCTTTCAACACGCCTGCAATCTATGAAAGTTTTACCAACATAAAGTTGTTGACATAAAGTTTCTTACACCACAGTTCATGTTTACGTCTTTCATTTGAATGTCAGATTTGTATGTTCATCTGTCCATGATGAGTGCAAACGTTGTCACAGTTCTCCTCTATTTCCCGTAAACCAGTTGTGACACTTTTGTGTTTCACTTCATCTAGCAGGTTGATTTTTATCTCACACATAATGTTTCCTATCTCATATGCATTCGACTAACAACAAGTTGTTATGTCTATACTTGTATGCTGTCGATGTAGAGTGCAAACACGCTGTCTTTATTTACAAAACACACACATTCAATTTGATAAAGGCAAACAACACATTTAGTAAAGCTGGTACGCTAACGGGTGTGACTGCAGAAACATTTTATAAAACTTTTTTCAACGTTCGCTAAGTTTCACAACAACTTGTCAAAGACTTCTTACAAAACTTATTTCAACATTTGCATTTAAGCGAACATGTGCTTCACGTATTCTACACGAACGGTTAACGCATGTAATATAAAACCCTAAATCCAACCGTAGAGGAGCCTAGCCTTGGATGATGGACTTTACAACCCACGCGATTCAATGTCATGGAATCACACTCAACGTGTGTGACAACATCTGGTTTTATAAAACATTCAACACTTATTCCTATCCATCTCACTTTTATATCCAACATGTTAAACTTAGATTTGATTTCAACCACTCAAGTCGTCAAAAACTTGCATGCGTTGTCTAATATTCAATTCATTCTGTACACAGATTCGCTTTACTTCACATCCAAAGTTAATGACTACCTAACAGATGGATTCACTCTGAATTTACACTTCACCGTTTGTGAAAAGACTGTCACATAAAACATTTTACACACTGCAGTCCGGATCTCAACTAAGGATAAAAACTTTCTAGTGCTGTGGTGAACACTGTTTTCATATAACATTCTAAACTCTCATTGCAGTAGAAAACTGCTTTTAGTAAACCTGATGAAGCGAATCTAACAGTCATGAAGTTTGAATTTTCTAATAGGGAAACAGTTGGCAACTCTCCAATAAAACTTTCTAACACTGTGAAAGTAAGTTACAAGACAATCTACACTGTGCAGTAAAACCTTTTCGATAAAACTTTCTAGTGCTGTGAAAGTAAGTTACAAGACAATCTACACTGTGCAGTAAAACCTTCTAAAACTTTCCAGTGCTGTGATGAGTTCGGTCAGTCATACAACGTCAATGATCAAACATTATTTTCACAAACGTGTGTCGCGGTAATATTATTTGACTACACTAACGCTCACATTTCATAACACTTGCGTTTCATAAAACGCCATGATCAAATTTTCTAACTATACATCAACCTGTGTTGCAGTAAAACCTTTGTACAACATGATACACTTTCTGATTAGACTTACGAATACAACTTCAATGATCAAACTTTCTAACTATACATCAACCTGTGTAGCAGTAAAACCTTTATACAACATGATAAAGTTTCTGACTACACTAACTTTGCAAAAAACATGATACACTTTCTGACTAGACTTACGAATACAACTTCAACAATGATCAAACTTTCTAACTATACATCAACCTGTGTAGCAGTAAAAATATTTGACTACACTAACTTTGCTTTTACAAATCATGATACACTTTCTGATGACACTCATGAATAAAGTTCGATGATCAAACTTTACTTTCTCAAACGGGTGTCGCGGTAAAGAACTAGTTGACTACACTAACTTTGCTTTTACAAACCATGATACAGTTTCTGACTAGACTTACGAATAAAACGTTGATGATCAAACTTTCTAACTATACATCAACCTGTGTTGCAATAAAACTTTTGTACAATATGATAAAGTTTCTGACGACACTGACAAGAGCTTGTTCACTAGCGAAGAGAGAAGTCTGTGACGTGTTGCGTGTGGCGCATGAATGTCCTCCCTTCATTCCATTCATCAATTCGTCTCCGTGATAGAGACAAGAACTGATGGTTCATTCTCGCATGCTTGGCCAACTGTCGGGAAACAAGTGCAATGGAGATTTTATGAGGTAACCTGTGGCAGATAGCTAAATGTCGCCCTGGCGGTCAGAGTACAACGTTGAGACGAAAGGCAACCACTTGCAAACATGACGCAGAGAGGTTTCACAAGGATTACCATTGCCCACGTCCCGTACAGTACTCATCGCTACGGACTTCACCGCTGTCTCGAAAGAACGCCCACCCACAGGAAGTATCACACCGAAAATCTCCGTGACTTGCACCGTCCATGACTTGATAGCCAGACATGAAAACCGGTGGAGTTGGTAAGAGGTTGGCAGACTTTGATCAGCTTGATAGCAAGCCGTAGAGAGCTTGATTCACCAGCGTTTTGCAATGGAGATGTTTAGAGGCCACCCATGGCAAGATAGCTAAGACTCAACCGATTGGCGTTCAAAGTGCTACGTTGAGAACTGTGTCAAATGCCCAACATGAGACATGAGTTGCCCCAGCGGTTTCGGTCTAAACTATGACACACTCCCTTGCCACACTTATCACTACGGTATCGTCCGCCGTCCCGAAGGAACACCCTGTCAGTGGAATATTACAGCAAAACTCTCCGTGTCTTGCTCGCTTTCAGTGAAAAGCTGCTTATACCATGAGAAGACTGGCTCAGACATTATTAAAAATCATCTAGTTGACTTCAGCAGGGTCGAAAACCCCAGAAAGCCTCCAAAACTAGTGAATTTAAATTTTTCAACTTTTTAGCACTACTTACGAAATTTTATAAGTAGTCTATCACTTAGAGCAGGTCAATAGCAACCGAACCTTTTTTGAATCAAGTCAAACGGACTTGTAGAAGCAAAGTTACAAGCCTTTAAAGTTTTGGAGTCTTTTATGGCCTGGAGACGAAGGCCATCTCCTGGCTAACCTCTAAGTCTGACGCCTTAGCTGAGTTCAGCAATGAAATTTTCTAAGTCGGTTTCTTACAGAAACCCGGAATTTGGAATGTCCGAAGCTATCATCGGAGCTCAGAGAGACGACCTACCTCTGACAATCGCTCTCGTCTTAATGACAAGTCTCTCTCGGTTCCCAGCTTATATAGTGTGTGGCGATCAGCTGATGACGTAACACCCATCATCCAAAAACTTTAAACCCGTCTATCTCCGGTTCTAGTGCTCCGATTGACTCCAAATTTTGAGTGTCACGTTTTCTCGCTCTCCCCTTTCATTTAAGACATCCCTCGACCCTCTACGATGACCAGAAGCCGAGATGAAAAAACTGTCTTTTTTTCAAAAAGTTCCAAAATCTTGGAAAATGCACAAAAACTCGATTTTTAACAGGCTCTCATTTGGAAACGGAGCCTGTCATGCATCTCAAAAGAGGAGATCCTAGAGAACAAAGTGCGGTCTTGCCCCTAAAAGAAACCCGAGCTCTTCATTCACGTCCAATCCTCCACAATTCATCGTCAAAGTTGGCAAAAAAAAGCGACATTTCACATTTGGACTTGAAAAAATCCTAAGTGTCGAGACCACCGTAGTGAAACATTTTCGAAAAAATTTTTTGGACGAATTTCAACCTGAAACCTTGATAGAAGTTTGTTTCACATGATTCTGAACAACTTTGGTCTTTTCAACCAATTTAGTCAGTTGAGTCGTTGGGGGGGGGGGCGGTTTTCTCCTCACGGACCCATTCCTCCCAACACATCCTTGGCCAACTCCCTCACACTGCCTGCCAGAGGGGGGGGCTGAGTCAGCATGATGACTCATCATTTCACATTTTGCACTTGCGTCTGGAATGTGCTTACTACTCGCCACACCAGAGGTCTGAGGTTGACACGATGCTAGATGACCTCATCAATGATGATGTAATTCGACCCAGTTACAGATGGTCCGCTCCCATTCTGGTAGTGAAAAAGAAAGACGGATCTCTTCGTTGTTGCGTTGATTTCAGGAAGCTGAATGAGATAACTGTCAAAGACGCATATCCCATACCTCGTATAGACGAGAGTATCGACGCCTTAAGTGGATCACGTTATTTCAACGTCCTAGACTTGAAGTCTGGTTATTTTCAGGTACCTCTGGACGAGCAGTCCAAAGAGAAAACTGCTCTCTCCACTCACCGCGGCCTATATGAATTTAACGTCCTCCCTATGGGGGTGACGAATGGTCCAGCTGTTTTTGCGCGTCTGATGAATGTACTCGCCGGTCTGACATGGTCAGCCTGCCTCGTTTACCTCGATGACACCATAGTCATGGGGAGGACATTTAAGGATCATTTGCTAAACCTGCAGGCTGTCCTGCAGAGATTCCGTGAAGCGAATTTGCAACTGAATCCTAAGAAATGCCAGTGGTTCAAATCTAAAGTTAAATACCTTGGACATGTAGTCTCTCGCAAGGGAGTCCACACAGACCCCTCTACCATTGAGAGAATAATCAACTGGCCCGTTCCTAAAACGCAAAAGGAGCTGAGGAGTTTCATAGGACTCTGCAGCTATTATCGTAGATTTATTCAAGGGTTTGCGAAAACTGCTGGGCACTTACATCGCCTCACTGGTAAAAATGTAAGATTTGTTTGGACAACCGAATGCCAAACCGCTTTCGAAGAACTCCGCTTCAAGCTCAGTAGTGCCCCAATATTAACATTACCTGATTTCTCAGAGAACGCAGGATCTTTTATCCTCGACACAGACGCTTCTGAAAAAGCCATCGGAGCTGTGCTGTCCCAAAAATGTCCTGATGGTCTCGAGCGAGTGGTAGCGTATGGGAGTCGCTGCATGACAAAGCCAGAGCGCAATTACTGCGTTACACGCAAGGAAATGCTAGCCATGGTCTACTTCGTTCACGAGTTCCGTCCTTATCTGTTAGGCAAGCATTTCATTCTGAGGACAGACCATAGTGCTCTCACCTGGCTTATGTCATTCAAAGAGCCTACTGGACAGGTGGCACGCTGGATACAAAAATTGCAAGAATATCGATTCTCAATTGAATACCGGTCAAACCCTAAGCACACAAATGCCGATGCTCTATCCAGGCGGTCACACAGGCGCCACGGAGAATGCCCCTCTTGCGAACCGAATGCTCCGCAAATTTCGTTAATCCAGTGGTCATTCTCATTGACTGCAGGGGGCCTCCTACAAGCACAGCAAGCATACCTGCCGACGGCAGAGTGCCTGGATCACGGAGAGAAGACAACCCCCATCAAACGCCACATATCGCATTCAGCAAGATTACATCAAGCACTTTGACTATTTCAAAATTTTTGAAAAGCTCTTACATATCAAAAAGCCTGACGACACCGACTGGCGTCTAGTCCTCCCACCAGAGTGGAGAAATATTGCTATTCACCAGTATCATGACAATTTCACGGGAGGCCACAACGCTAAGGTCACTACGTACCAGAAAATTAAATCTCGGTTCTGTTGGCCAAAGATGAAAACGCAAATAAGCGAATGGGACACCTGTGGAGTCTGTGGGCAATGCCGTGGTCCTAATCCAAAGACGGTAGCCCCACTACAACTCATAGAGTCAAGCGAGGCGTTCCACCGCATAGCGCTGAACATCGTCGGACCCCTTCCAACCACGCTGAAAGGAAATCGTTTCATCCTGGTTATGGTGGACATTTTCACCCGTTGGGCAGAGGCTGTGCCCTTACCACAGCACACTGCAAAACAACAGACTAACACTGTTCCCCCTCCCTCAGTGGAGAGACCAACCGTCAACATCGACGAGCATTGCTTATACAGTGATGACGACAGCGAGTCTTCCTCAACGTCTGGAGACCCAATCGAGCATGAGGAAGTGATTTACCTAGACGAGCAAGACTTAGACCAGCCGTCGGATTCAGACGAGATAGGCTTAGGAGAAGTAATTGATATAAGCTCCGACCCTATCCTAGACTCGGACTTTGATTCCGACATCTGCATCTCCCACCTGTCATTCCAGTCAGACGAGGAGGAGGAGGAGCAGTTAGTCGGAGCCATCAATTTTGGGGAGGGGAGGATCCCTCAGGATCTGCTGGAGTCCTGGAGGTACAGTGTGGTCAACCACTGCCTCCACGACACACGATTGCCCCCGCACCTCAAGGTCGCCTATCCAACCGGGAAGGGATGGATCAACTCGGTCGCCGAGGCCTCTTTTGCAAAGATCATGGCAAGTCTCCGCAGCCAATCAGAGACGTCTAGGCGGATCAAGGCCACCGAGGAGCGCTGGACCGGGTGGGTACGGTACCACCCCCAGCTACTGCCCAAGTTGCCGAGATGGCGTCAAACGCTTCTCCAGCTGCAACCCCGAGACTCGCAGCCACCGATCAAACCACGCTCCATCTTGCGACCACCACGGAGCGTGAGAGACGACCAGCCGTCGACCAACACAAGCCTCGCGCAGGACACAATCGACCGGATGACATCCGAGATAACGAAGAATGTCCTCCAAGTCCTCAGGCCCAACCGCGGCAATTCGCGAGACAGGGCAAGGCCCAACCGCGAGAATTCGCGAGACAGGGCAAGGCCCAACCGCGAGAATTCGCGAGACAAGGCAAGACCACCCAACCGCGGCAATTCGCGAGACAGGGTGAGGAATAGGATGCTGAAGGATATCCATCCTGCAATGAGGAGGATCCAAGCGCGGCGAATGGACGCAGAATCCAAGGAAGACTTACGGAAGAGATCAATATCTCCTGCAGCCCGTACCCGGCAACCGGTAGATGCAAGCCGAGACAGCCGCAAGATGACGCTGGTGGTTGGCGATTCCAATTTCACCCGCCTGCCCTTTACCGTTGCCCCATATCGCTCGATTGCGAGACCGGGCCTCCGAGCAGCGCAAGCTGCGGACACTGTTCGCCACTGCGATGTGCGCCGCAATGACGTTGCCGCAATCGTCGTGGGAGTAGGGGTAAACGACCGCTCGGCGAGAAGCATCGAGGAAGTCCGGGCCGGGCTCCGTTCACTGAACGAGGAACTTCAGCGGAAGTTCTCCGGCATCCCGATGTTCTTCATCGACGCGCCCGCAGACAAATTTGGTCACGACCGGCGCATGAGAGATCGCCTCCACAGCATCAATAATGTAGGGGCATGTTTTTTTACCCCAATACATTTCAAGCCGTCCGTGGTGAACACGGGAGACCCGCACTACATTGCGGAGGAGCGCCACGCACTTGCGCGATACGCGGAGCGGATCATCCACCCACGTCTACCCCGTGTGTAGAGTGGCACCGCTCGCAGGAGCGAGACCCTCTTCGTGGAGGAGGGGATAGTGTAAGGTAGGGGTCTTTAAGTGAACTAATTTTATTGACTTTTACTGCACTACTTTTTAATTACCTGTACTTTTCGCGGGAATTGTTTTTACTACCTGCTAGCAATGTTCAGCGGAGGAGATTGTTTCCCGTGCACAACAGCTGCTAATTAAACCGGAGCCACGAGACTCTGAGGCCGCTGTTTCTTCACCCCGACGACAGCCGGGAGAATTACCCCGAACCAAATCGGGAGACTCGCCTCGACGGAAGCCGACCGTTAAAGAGATCGACCCACCGGCAAGCCCGTGGAGACACCCGCCTAGTATAGGCACCGCTTCACCTCGGCGACTGCGTGTACGCTGGGAGGACCAGGCCGACGACGACTCGCCCGGATCGATGTTAATGGTAATTACTATAAAGACTACAGTAGCTCCTAGCGTAGAACCACAAGCAAGTTACAATACAAACAAAAGACATCTCCTGTTCACAAATAAACGTTACCGGCAAATTGTTGATTTTCACGACCTATCATAAACATTTGCTACAATTTCTCGCCCCATCCCATGACTGCGTGCCTAGGTAAGTAATTTGATCATTGAATATAATAGAGCACTGCATCAGTGGAGTACACTAGAGACTGTCTGTGTTTCCGTGATGCTATACAGCCTGCTGCCGGTCGGACAAGTACGAAGATGGATGAGTTTTCACGTCACAGTAACTTCACTTTCATCGTTGATATGTTTTGATATTGCCTTTACGCAAACAATGTTATGATTCTGTATGCTATTGGCGACAAGCTCCAGCCACAGCCCTAATATAATTCGGTGTAATCAACATATCTCCTACAGAAATAAAGGCACTGCATGCTCATAATAGTTGTGATTTAGTGTGATGAATATTTCAGTGTTCAGAACAACCTTTGGCCAAGGAACCTAAAATTATTGGTGAACTGAGAAAAGCTTTCAATTTTTGAGCGATTTATTTTAAGGATTTTGTTTTTCTCCGTAGAGGGCGTTGCTATGTACATCGAAAATCTTCAACAGAAATGCTAAAATGTTTTGGAAGTGTAGAAGACAACTAATCTTTGCGGATGAAATCTTCTTCATTCATCGTCTGAATCACTCCAGTCACTATCACTGTCTCCGACATCTTCATCGACATCCATGTCACTTTCACTGTCGTCGTTGTCATCATCGAAATACTGAAATCAAAAGTAATGTTGGAATAATGAAATACTGGTAGCTGAAACATCTACATTGGTGTACTGATTCACGCCAAAATTCCGCGTATGTACTATTACTGTCTATATGCAATAGAGAATCTTTGCATTTAAGAATCTGTTTTCAGCATAATCAAATTGCGCGTATGTACTATTACTGTGTATGTGCAATAGAGAATCTTTGCATTTAAGAATCTGTTTTCAGCATAATCAATATTGTAACTGAGATCAATATTGTAATTGAGATCAATATTGTAAGTGAGATCAATGTTGTAAGTAATATTGTCGCTATAAATGGATGCTAGTATTTTTACGGGCATTGAATAGTGAGATATCAAGAACATGGCAGCAATGTATAATGTAAAAAATCCCTAGGACTTTTGGATTTATTTGTTGAAGAATTAGTTTGATACATGATCCCGTAATACATACCTGTGTGTTGCCGTCAATGTTGTTAGGCACGGGTGGTCCATTGAACCACACAGGTTCATACAACCCGTTAGACCAAGTCCATCCGAAGTTCTCTGGGACGAGTCCAATTGTTGGATTTGGGAGATGAGATCTATTCCACAGGATTGATACATATTGAGCTCGAAGGATCTTTTGTCGCAAGGTTCGCCAGCAAGGCGGAAGTAGGGCGGGGTTTAACCTTTTCACGTTGGAGAGAGGGTTATCCTGTAAATGAATACGGATTTTTGTTATTCCAAGAAAGAATTCCTTCTCAAAGTGATTTCATAGTCTATAGCATTTTGTATTTTAATATTCTTTGAGAGGATGTACTGTTGTGTAATGCCAAGGAAGTTAAGATATATATATATATATATATATACCAGTTATATATACCAGTTCATATCGGTCTACTTGAAAAAGAATTATAAAAAATTCAATTACCTGATGAAATTGTCCAGTCAATCGACGATAAACCGCGTATCGAGCTTCATCTATATCTGCAAATGAGGGATGACCGTATATGGCACAAATGAAGGAAACTATAATCCTTCATAATCCGGCTCTTCTGTTGTTGAAAGATGAATATGGGCAGAGGAAATTCTACCTGACTCGTCTTTTTCAACTAAATCTAATGCTTTTCGTTTTCCCTTGTTAAAAAAGGAAGAAGTCACGTCTGACGCGGTAAGTGCATGAAGAGCTAGGAGTGCGGAAGTGAAACCTTGTCTCCTTCCTTCAAGGGATGCAGCAATACTAGATATGTCAATAAATCTTCTATTGAAGGAAGTTCCAAAATCCATGATCAATTTAGATATGGCATCATTGCTCACTGCCAATTTCAAAAGAAGAATGAAGACATCTGTGTCAGTTGACTTTACCAGCAACTTTCCAAACAAAGTTGAAGCATGGAATATGATGAGTGTGTCTGCCTCCTCATGGTCTCCTTGGATGATCGTTGGTCAAACTCTCATCTTTGCTGTCAATCTGGTATCTGATACAAACTCCACCGTGTGATACAAAAAGGGATTTCTTCTCGAAAAAACATCTGTATTCCTGTTTTTTCCATTCAGACATAAAAAAATCAACCAAAGAATCTTTGAAGCTGCCATTCTTTAAAAGATTTGACATCATCTGTAAAGGACTTTGGTCAGGTCCAAGAATAGAATGAGGTCAATTAAACTCTCCTCTTCTTCTCCTTTCACTCTCCTTCAAGGATGTGTCAAGGTAGGTATCAAAGAGAAGATGAATTTCAGTACCTTGAGATTTCATCACCATGGATAGCAACTCTTTAGCAATTGCACCGTAAGTGCGGGATCCCTTCATATTTGGTAAGTGGACTCTCAGCAGGTGCCCACCATCGATTAGTGTCACGTCTATATCCTGTTTTGCTTCACAATCAATTGGAATGCCTTTCTCTTCTAATGTTTTCAGAAGAACTGCTTTAGAAGTACGTAAAGGAGAGCCATCAGAGTGAGCTAAAGACAGAGGGACATCAGTGAGTGGATACGAAAGAAGATATTTCATATCAACAAAAGAATTGCTTTGACTTGCAAGTAGAACCACTCTCCCGAAAACATCCAACATATCTCTACAGTGTCGAACCGATCCTCGCAATTCTCTGTATTTCACATTCTCTTTGGAGAAATTCTGCACCTTCAGTCGCTTCAGTGGTTGTAGGAATCTTTTCCGGTCGCGCTCGCATTCCTGCAGAAAGATTTTTCTTTGCTCTTCTCCCCGCGATAATGTATCGGTTAGGTACTTTTGCGTTTGTAATGACGCTGTTTTTCCGGTTACGACGTTCACCAAACTCGACTTTGGTATTTCATCCGAAAATGGGTTGCAAGTCTGTATAATTGCATCAATGAGTCTCGACAAATCATCGTTATCACGTTTTATGCGATGGGGACAGTTTTGCTTTGATGGATCGTGAGATGAATTCAAACCTAAAAATAGCTTCAATTCAGAAACAGCGAAACCACGCTGAGCAGATGTCAAACACCAACGTCTGACTGCATCTTTGGAGTTGGCAAAAGCAACAATGCCCGCTGCTTTGGATGACGCATTTTTATTAACAGTTTGCTCCAAACATAAATCAATGGATGTCCTGGAAAAATGTTTGGGTGTACGCCTTTTAGAAAAAGCACCCATTTCTGATAGTTCCTTGCATCGACTAGGCATGTCACCAAGTTTTTGTTGAAATAATGCGCTCCAACGCGCATAGTTTGGCCTGTTCAGAGCAAAAATACGTTCATGACATTAGGAAGAACAGATAGAAACCCATCAACATCATTCATTTTGATGGATTTCTGAAGCTGTCTATATAAACGATTTATCAAGTAAATGTAAATGCCCCAAAACGCCGGCGTTGAACCGTATCTTCCTTCAAGGACATCACACAAGAAAGTGTCATAGAGGCGCATAATTCGTAGGAAATCATCGTTATTCTGCAGATACTCTTCGATATCGGATTCATAACTGTCGGAAATGTTTATCAATGACTGCACATCAGGGAAATCAGGTTGTTGGAGAACCTCGGACTGGAAACGTCGGAATAGAAGAGACTCCATGGCTGTGGCAAGCAGCTGGTGAACACGTGTACATCTGTTATAGAATTTAAAGAAAACCAGAAAGCGATCCCTCAGCTAAAATCCCAGCCTGAATAAGAAGATATTCTACACCACAATCTGCTATGTATGTTCCTAGTACTCCAAAGTACGCAAGCTCGAGATGGAAACATCCTAGCAAAATGAGAACTTTGTCAAAGATCGGTTGTTCCATCGCTTGTATAGTGTATGCCTTCAGGGCAATGGCCAGGTCATATGTTACAATCGCATATTATTGATTGGTTTCATTCGCAACTTCTAGGCTACGCTTTAGCGTTTCACGAACAACGTCATTTTGGGTGGGCGACTTCAAAATTGGTTCCATGTATCTTACTTTCTGTTGAGGTAGGAAATCTCTAACATAGGTTGAATAAAATCCAAAGAACATGGGGGGAGAAAAACTGAATGTCTGAAGGAGCCAATAAAAGTCCAATACTTCTAGTGGAATATCTTCTCGTTCTTGAAAACTTAAGACAAATTTTGCCTTTTGGACGGGTTTCAGAAATGGAGTCAGAGCTCTATCTGATCCTTGAAATCGTCTCCGTTTTTCGGGACATGTCATGGACTCATTCTCATGTGAATGATCTCCCTGATCTTGGTTCTGATAACAAATACCGAATGTAGCATGAAATGTTCCTCTTCCGTCAACAGTCTCAATCTGAGCGTCAAAGTTATCCCATGCTAAACCTGTAGCCAAGTTTGGCAGAGTCTGTAAACCATCGGGAGTCTGTTTGTCATTTTTTGCAATTGTATAAGCGAATTCGCTTTCTATCTGCTTTACCTCCGAGTAATTAATTGAGTGACCAGCTCGATTGAGTAATTGCACAACAGTCTTAGATCCAGTGAGACTGCTTATACCTAAGCCAAAATTGATATTTTTCCATGGTTTCACGCTGCCGTGACTGGTGCAAAATACAACATCAGAAGCAAGAGAACTAACTTTACAGTCAATTACTCCATCAATCAGATGTTTGAAAAAATAGACTAACTCAGGTGGAATGTCGGCTGCCGCTCGCTTCAAAGAATCAACAGTGGTAGGGGTAGGTATTTTTGTACTTGGCAATTGCAATATTAGAGCACGCAATTTCAAAGCAACACTTCGTAACTCAACCTTGAATTGATAGCTTTTATCACCAAAGAACATCATCTTAGCGTCTTCGAGACTAACATTTGCATTGTGAATTAACATGTCATCGCGCTTACTAAGAAAAGAAATTGTGATTTCATCCTTGAATTTCTTTTTGATTTTTTCAATGAGGGCTTTTTTTCTATATAGCTCAATATCATCTGAATTTCCCCCTAAAGAAATGAACTCAGATGTATAATTGCTGTAAATTGATGAACAGGAAAGAACATTATCATTTCGTAAAATTTCATCGGTAATAAAGTCCTTCAATTTTTCAAATGCTATTTCGTGGAACTTGCGCGTACTGGGCATCGAACTATCTGGAGAAGAGTTTTCTGTAATCTTGACAAATTTGCGACGACAGGACGGATGGTAATGTGCTTCTTGAGCTAAAAGATCTCCGCCTGAATTGAGAATGCCAAGAACACGCCGTGAAGCTTCAGTGTCTTGCATACGAGCTGCACTTTCAATCCTTGCGCAAGCATCAAAGGTGGAGCAGGCAGATAGATTCTCAAAACATCCGTTGTAATATTTGCGACTCTCATTGCAAATCAGACAGCATTTCTCAAGAACTCCTCTATTTGTCGTTACAGGAATGGTATTTTGTGAGCGAGTGGGCCTGTCAGAAGTACTTTTCCTCTGAGGTGTATCTGACAAAATCTTAGGTCTTTTTACAGCCGTGAATCTTTTCAAGCATGAAGAGTGATAACAATCAACTGAGGATGGTGCATCACTACAGCTGATTCTTGATGTGGCTTCACGGAATGAGTCTCTCGTAAATTCGGATCTTAATGAGGCCGCATTTCTAATATTAATCCAGCAACTGCTTTGAAAACATTTCAGTGATTCCGATGAGGATTTCCTACATATAATACACATATTTTCTAGAACGTCGTTATTGATGCTCATATTGCCTAGCGACTGCTGAAAATTTGCTGAGTAAAAAAAGTTGTAAATAGCACGTGCTTTTCGTAGACTGTTAGCCTTAGTAACGCTGGAATGACTACATCATTAAAACAGCTGAATTTCATTTGCTCAAAAATTGAGATATTCTTTAATTTTACCAGTTTCATGTGCATAGTTCCAACATGCCATGCTGCATTCATCACACTAAATCACAACTATTATGAGCATGCAGTGCCTTTATTTCTGTAGGAGATATGTTGATTACACCGAATTATATTAGGGCTGTGGCTGGAGCTTGTCGCCAATAGCATACAGAATCATAACATTGTTTGCGTAAAGGCAATATCAAAACATATCAACGATGAAAGTGAAGTTACTGTGACGTGAAAACTCATCCATCTTCGTACTTGTCCGACCGGCAGCAGGCTGTATAGCATCACGGAAACACAGACAGTCTCTAGTGTACTCCACTGATGCAGTGCTCTATTATATTCAATGATCAAATTACTTACCTAGGCACGCAGTCATGGGATGGGGCGAGAAATTGTAGCAAATGTTTATGATAGGTCGTGAAAATCAACAATTTGCGGGTAACGTTTATTTGTGAACAGGAGATGTCTTTTGTTTGTATTGTAACTTGCTTGTGGTTCTACGCTAGGAGCTACTGTAGTCTTTATAGCACTTACCATTAACAGGGGCGTCGATCCGGGCGAGTCGTCGTCGGCCTGGTCCTCCCAGCGTACACGCAGTCGCCGAGGTGAAGCGGTGCCTATACTAGGCGGGTGTCTCCACGGGCTTGCCGGTGGGTCGATCTCTTTAACGGTCGGCTTCCGTCGAGGCGAGTCTCCCGATTTGGTTCGGGGTAATTCTCCCGGCTGTCGTCGGGGTGAAGAAACAGCGGCCTCAGAGTCTCGTGGCTCCGGTTTAATTAGCAGCTGTTGTGCACGGGAAACAATCTCCTCCGCTGAACATTGCTAGCAGGTAGTAAAAACAATTCCCGCGAAAAGTACAGGTAATTAAAAAGTAGTGCAGTAAAAGTCAATAAAATTAGTTCACTTAAAGACCCCTACCTTACAGTATTTATAAAAGCAATATTTTCTTGGAGATGATATTTTTAATTTTTATCATATGTTCTTGATATATGTTGTAAAATAACATACAAAATTTAGTTTTACAGCGATAAAAAGCTCTGGAGTGTGCTTAATTGTCACACCCATTCCAAAGGCAGTATATCAATGTAAGGTCAGTTCTTTCATTTTGATGATGTATGTGAAGAGTGGAATATTTTTCATCAACAAATTGATTGTTTCATCGAAAAATGGGCATTTTCGCATGTTTTAAGTGTCTGTTTGCAATTATGCAACTAGCTAGATGTCTGTTAGGGTCTTCATGAAAAATACTAGGCACTGCGCTTTTTATCTTTTGTAATCTTTTGTTCTACCTCCGATCCTGCAAAACCGGTATATTTCGACGGTGCTTCGAGGTGTCTGTTAAGGATTTTACCAAATTCCTAAGTGTCTGTTATTTTCTGTTCATAAATCAGCTGAGCTTTTGGCTTGTACATGAATAGAGGACTTATGCTACCTCTTCTCATGTATTTTGAGGTAGTTTTCGGGAGTTAACATGGGCCTGTACTAGACAGGTGCAAATGACTGACATCGGCAGACGTTGTGATCTGAACTCCTCTCTGTATAGCAAACTCGTCTGAGAATGAAAAATTTACTACCTCGTTCCCTGCACATCTTTGCGCTGGCTCCCGGACTATTTCCTCTTCTGGTTTTCAATTCGTCACGAAGAGCCTTTTGTTCCTCCCTTTGTTTAAATGTCAGGTCATTATTTACAAATCTGTGACGATATGAGTTTGAACTTCTGAGGGAATTAGAATTTTTCAAAATCTACATTTTCATTTCAGAGTCAGACAAAGTCACCCGCACAAGTCTTGATCTTTTGGAACTAGGCTTCCCGATTCTTGCTACAGAGAGCACAACTGCAGAATGGTTGCCAAGCTCGAGAAAAATGTCTTTAACTTTCGTTTCATCGCTTTGTTTCCGCTCGTCGACAGATCCACTTTGGTTCTCTGCTAATCCAGATATAACCACATTCGATCGTCGATTCATCCGTTGCTCTAACTCATTTACAATGTCATCAGAGTCAAAGCTGATAGACTTGGATTTAGATTTTCCTTCAACTCATTGATTTGGATTTGGAGAGAATCGCACGTGGAGCGTACATTCTTGAGACTCTCCGTGGTATGGGATAACATTTCTTCAATTAATTTGAAATGACTATTCAGTTTGTTGTCCATAATCTCAACGCTGACATCCTTAGTAGCATATGGAGTGGCCGTTTTTCCCGCTTCTGGGGCATTGCAATTATTGATTGCGACTTTTATGAGGGAGACACCATCAAGTAAATGTGCCAGGGATGCGGAGTCGGAGTCCTATCATTTTTGCTGGAGTCGGAGTCCTATCAAAAGGTAGGACTCCGGTCTATAACTAGACCCGAAATATAATACAAACAAATTAATCATCCCCGTGCATATAGCTGTCACTGTATTGATGTCAACTTTCTCCGTCAAAAAACGTACAGAGACAACAGTGCATGCAAAGCTTGCAATAGTTGAGGGAATTAACCGTGATAGTTAAAGGATTGTATTTTCAATCGGTGATTCAGTAGAGAAGACAAGCCTTCCTAGCCTCGATCACACATACGCACCAAAGGTCACATCAGAGACAAAAATGAAATACTAGTTTATTTAAGAACATTTCCTCTTACCCTCACGTTAATCGTGTGTGATGACTCCTCCGAAGCGCATATTAAAATCAAAAGTGTAGGGGAAGATGGGGTAAAGGTTGGAAAATATGTGTTTCATAATTCTGGTACACGGAATAAACATCTTTCCGCATTACTTCAATTTTTTCCTGTATATTTGGAGTATGGAGATCATCTGTGTAGGGTATTGCAGTTTTGTACTAGTTTTCTCATAATCATACAAGGCATTTTATAATTTTAGAAATTATCCAATCTTTGCCCCACACACGGGGCAAAGGTTGGAACACTCTGCGGTAAAGGTTGAATATAAAACAGTTTCGATTTTTATATCCGATATTCAGTATAGTTTTCTAGATTATTGCTATTATCGCAAATATGTTGTCATTTATTTTTAACAACGAAAATAAATAGACAATAAGTTTTACATTGGGCTATTACTGAGCTTATAAACCATTTTGACCCGAAAGAATTTTCCATTCCATTATGATCAAACATTGAATATTATAAAACAATCGATTTTGTGCATTCAACATGAAATGTATTTTCAACAACAGCATGAAATCTATGACAGAAAAGTATCTATAAACATCGAATTACGAAGTTATTTCAATTCAACGAAAATCAGTAAACAAATTAAACAATTTTCACGTCATGTCTCAATTTCTGTCATTACCAAACTACGTTAAAGGCAGTCATATCTTCATTGAAGTAAAGAATACCTTTCGTAAGCCGTGAGGTATTACGTGAGATTAAGCCGTGAAACATAGCAGAAATTTTTTAACATGGTCAGCCAGCATCTTCTCATTTGCACTACTGAAGACAGGCCTACTTCCAATAAAGTTTTCATCTGATAATGTTCGCTTGCCGACAACGAAGAGTCGAAGAGTCTCATGAATCATTCCCACAATTCGTGCAGCTTCTGCTACAGTTTCTCCTTCCTGTTGAACCAGTCGAAGCCCTTCTCGTATCGTTTCAGCGGATGAAACTTTGAGTTTATTCTTCTTCACGCAATTACGGATCATGGCGTCAGAATTAGACACTAGAAAATCAATGGATCAATAACACAAGCAATCGAAGCTGCAACGAAGCAAACAAAGTGCACTTTACAGATCCCAACAATTCGGTCAGTTATTTTGAAGCGCACAGCTATGGAATGATTCACAATGCAAAGGCGAATGACTAAAATCATTGCGAATGACAGACAGACACACGCACCGGCGACATACATAGCTTCTCAATCGACGTCTGGGATCAATACGTTCGCTTTATGAGATATCGTTGACATGACAGTGTATCAACATAGATGTCTATAAAGTAGTGACGCAATGTCGTGAGAATATTATGCATGTTAGATTCATTCTTGCGATTCATATAATCAGTAGCCCAACACTCAACAGTGCAAAACTTCTACGTTATGTCTATAATTAGTCCCATAAGTCTAACTTGTGATCCTTACAATTCAGCAAATCAAATGACAAATGGCATAGAGACTTACATTTAAGCCTGTTATTTTAAGCAATCCACAGTTAATAGTCTCTGATCATTCGAATCCAATCTTTACCCCGAGACAAAATCCGATCATTACCCCAAGTTCATATAATTTTGAAAACTGATTATCATATTTATATATGAGCAATTGAGATTGATCTATTGCATGAATCGATTGCCCAAAGTTGTGGAGTTTACATATCATCTGACACAGCAATCAATAAAAGATATTTTATTCATAAAAAATCCTACGCCAATGGAAACTCAAGATTTACAAAATATCAGCCAAATCGCTTGTGACAACGCTGTACCAGAACCACGAAGAGAAAAGGTTCAATCTTTCAGTATGAAGACTTTCCATTGATGGTGCACCCCTAACTTAATTCTAGACTTGCTTCTTGCTTTAGTTTTTACTGTAGAGTCGTATCCAACCTTTGCCCCGGTCCAATCTTTGCCCCACCTTCCCCTACTCATATTTTTTGGAGAAGGATGGGGATTTCCTGCCTGGTAGAGACTGGAGAAAGACCGTGTGAAGCACACAACAACCAGGAGGAGCCGAGTCTTATGCATCCAACTTAAAACGACGTTTGATAAACTTTCATCGCAAATGATTGATAATTTAGCAATGATCATTAAAAACAGGTTCATGTAAGCCTATAATGATCTATGATGTAGGGTACCAGTTTTTTTTTCAAAAAACTAGGCTTTACATACTTGTCAGCCGGAGTCCTATAAAAATAATAGGACTCAGCATTCCTGAAATGTGTGGCATGACAGATTGCTACACATATAGAACTATCTATACTGTGGCTTGCTCTATTATAGAACTTAAATATACAGGGTGGGCCAGAAGTCCCCTGCACTTTTTAAAATGTGAATTATTCCTTAACTTATATAGTAAAAATCGGTGTAGAAATGCTTAAGTTTGATTAACATATGTATAGGAGGTCAAATACATGTGATGAGAGCATTTTAGGCATAGCCTACTTTCCATCTGATAATCTCATTAATTAACCTCATTATCGTTTAGTGTAATGTGTAATCAATAAAGATCCAATCTTCTCTTCTCTTCATAGAGATCTGATCTTCTGTTCCTTTCAGTTTTTAAAGAAACTGATTGTTCTATATCTCTACTTCCTAATTTGAAAATTCCGTTTCAAAGAATTTGATTATCCGATATCTCAACCTGGAAATTTGACAATGATTGGTTTGATTTCATGTCATCATTAATCGCTTAATTTCAAAGAGATTTGAATTTTTATCGCACTGCATTGTGATTATTGAATAAATATCATTTTGAAGTAAACTGGAGTTCACTCTGTTGAATCCTATGATGACTGACTCGTCACCTTACAGTATACCTTTTCGTATTCAAGCAGCGGCATGGTTATACGAATCCGATCGTTCAAATAAAGCAATGCGGGAAGTAAAGGACAAGTTACGAAGGTCTTATGACGTGGAACCCCCGAGAGGAGAACAGATTCGAAAATGGATGGATAAACTTTTTGAAACAGGAAGTATTAATGACAGTGCAAGAATTGGTCGTCCCAGCGAGCGAGGTGATTATGCTACAAATGTCGAGGCCTCGGTGGAAGCCAACCCTACGCTAAGTTCCAGAAGACGGTCTGAAGAATTGAATATTCCCAGAACAACGCTTCGAAGAATATTAAAGTCCGATTTGAATTACAGACCTTTCAAATCCGTGAAGGTTCAGTATCTTTCGGATGATGATCGTGATCTCAGAGTCAAATGTTGTCGAGACATTCTAGTCAGATATCCGATTGGCCGCAGGAGGAACCTGCTCTTTTTTTCTGATGAATGTGCATTTTACGGTGACGGGCGTAATGTCAACTCGGTTTTCTGGAGCAAAGCAAATCCTTTCTTTTGGGAACAAGTTCATCAGCATCCTTCAAGTGTTATGGTATGGGCGGCAATGAGTAGTGATCACTTAATTGGACCATTTTTCATGGAAGGAGCAATAACTTCAGCACGCTATATTGAATTGTTACGAACGCATTTCATACCAGAATTGCAGAGACTTGGACTCTTGTATTCCGCTAATTTCCAACAAGACGGTGCCCCTTCCCATACCGCCCATGCTACGAGGGACTATCTCAATACCGTTTTCCCAGACAGATGGGTTGGTAAGTTCGGTCCGATTGCCTGGCCTGCACGCAGTCCCGACCTGTCTTCCTGTGACAACGCTTTATGGGGAATATTGAAGCGACATGTTATTTCAATGAAATGTGAATGTGTTGATGATTTGAAATGTGTCATAAAGAACCTGTTTGAAAGTTTTGATAAAGAGACTCTGAAAAGAATTCATGACCGTACTTTCCGTCGAATGCAGTTGTGCATAGATCACCAAGGTAACCAAGTTGACCCTTTTGATAAATAAGAAAATCCTTTTTTCAAATACTTACTGTTTTTGTATTTATTTTCGGAAATTTAGAAGATAAATGGGGCGTATATACATCATTATAAATGTGTATAATCTAGTCATAAAGCAACTCTTAACTTTAATTTAGATGATAATTTCAATAACAAATTGATTTATGAGCCGTTAGAGACACTCATTAAGTATAACTTGATGTCTTTTCCATTTTCAAAAAGTGCAGGGGACTTCTGGCCCACCCTGTAGGTAACCCTTTCCACCAAGAAAAATGCATCTATTGAACATCTCATAAATATCTGCCGCAAATGTCTGTGATGAGATAAATCGTGTAGTAAAAAATTATCGCTTTTGGATATCGATTTGATATCCAGTGGGCATCCACTGGCATCTGCACATCTCATTTTATCGAAATTTGTCTTAATGATATCCATTGTGTAGATTATCGACATCAACGTGATATTGCCGCAACGAATATCGCTTCTTCGATGCCACCAATAGCAAGAATCCATCCATTAGACATCTAATAAATATCCGGTTCAGTAGAGCAAAATTTATCTGCGAAACTGATGTCGATTTGATATCTAGTGGATATCAAAAGGTATAATTTAAATATCCAACGGATATCTCATTTTATCAAAATGAAATCAAAATTTGCTTATTTGTGTTCAAGTACAGAAATGCCGATCGAACCTCAAGTAACTTTTAATCCAGTGGATATAACAACGTAGGTCTATCCATCAGGATTCAAAACTACCGAATTTTGAGGTATGAAAGCTGAAAATACACGAATTTACAAAACTCACCCATTTCTCCAATCCTTGTCAGGTATTCTCGTAGTTTTCATTAAAAAGCTCTCTGAAACAAATGACGCAAGACATTAGCGTTGGATAGGCCAAATAAACTCCCGGGACGAACACACCAGATGCTTTTGTTAAATATTTGGCAAATACTTGACAACATTTTACTAAACTTCTACTAAAATTTTATCAAATATTTATCTAACATAGCTGATGATTTGCCAATTTTTAGCAAATAGCAAATTATTTGGTAAAATTCTAATAAAATATCTCAAATTTCTCTCTGATATTATCTTACACAACTCTTACGTGAATTCCCAACAAAAAAACATTCTAAAACTGCTCAGAAAATGTCGTGAATTTGCTATAAAAACATTCCAAAAAATGTTATATGTTCAAATGACAATGCATGAGAATATTATGAAAATGCTATCTTAAAGCATTTTTAGAATGTTTTCTAGACATTGCCCCAATATTTTGCCACAACATATATCGTAGATGAACTGTAGTTTTATCAATAAAATGTGAGCATCCTGCGAATCCACTTAATGAGTCAAGATGAAACTAAGTTTAACGATGTGTAAATATATTGCATTATAATTATAACATGTTTAATTTACACATAATAAAACTTGTGGGTTTGATCTTGACGCATAAAGTGGGTTCGCAGACCGCTCACATTCTATTGATAAAATTACAGTTAACCTACGCCGTAGCAAAACATTGATGAAATTTACCGTTGATATTAATTGAATATATTGTTGATCGAAGTCATCCTGCTGCGAAATGCTCCAAGGATTAACAGCAGAAAAACTCAATGCTGCTAAAGCCAAAACATTCGGAGGCAGTGACAAGAATAGCCCTACATATTTATACATTATAACTGTTGATTGCTGTCATCATGCTACGAAATGCTCCAAGGATTAACAGCAGAAAAACTCAATGCTGTTAAAGCCAAAACATTCGGAGACAGTGACAAGAATAGCCCTACATATTTATACATTATAACTGTTGATCGAAGTCATCCTGCTACGAAATGCTCCAAGGATTAACAGCAGAAAAACTCAATGCTGCTAAAGCCAAAACATTCGGAGACAGTGACAAGAATAGCCCTACATATTTATACATTATAACTGTTGATCGAAGTCATCCTGCTACGAAATGCTCCAAGGATTAACAGCAGAAAAACTCAATGCTGCTAAAGCCAAAACATTCGGAGGCAGTGGCAAAGAATCACATAATTTAAAGACTCACCTCATCAGCAGATGTCAGCATACAGAACTGTCGTAATTGCTCCTCTACCATCAATTGTGCTGGTTTTGGTCAGTTTCAATCAGTTCCCATTTATGATATCTCTTTGATAAAAAATTTATGATATTGCGGTCTGAAATGCACAATAGAGTTTTTGATGCAAAAAGTATTGAATGTGTTTGACGCACATAAGAGAAGGAATAGGCCATACAGAATATAACATAATTGAAAAATAGTAAGATGACACAGGTTTTGATCGAGCTTCTATTATAAGAATCATATCAGGTGATATTTTTAACTATCTTAGTATCTTTTATCATCCCAATAATTTACAACAGCACGAATTAATCCATGACACATTTTCCCCACGGTGGACAACATACGCCGGTTAAGCAGAAAATCCGATTTGATATTTGATGTCAAATAATTTTTCCATTAACTGAAATCAGTAACAATAAGGTACCCTCAAATGTCTTGCACAAATCCGAATTATACAGTGACGCATTTGACATTTTAAAAAAACCACAAAAATTCGTATTTAAAAAAATATGCCAACCCTGCATGTAGGCCTGACAAACGACGGTTTAGATGTGCACGCAAGCTACATTATCGACAGTATCAATCAGCGAATTAAAAGAAGATTCAATCTTTTTCCATACGACCAGCTGGTACAGTGATAATAGTGTGGTCCCAAAGAAGCCCTGTGATCCTGATGTTTAGCACGAACACTTCACTTCATTCATGTATCTTGGACAGTTTCAATGCCACATTGGTGGACTACTTTTTAGTATCCCTTTCTCTCTCAAGAATAGATTTTCAGTAGATTCAATGACGCATGGGACGACTGCTGTGCACATTACTAAGCGGTGCGCGCTGTCATGGTGAGGATTGTCCATAGAATATGGATTCTCTCTCTATACTCGATGCTGATGAATTTCAGAGAAAGTTAACTTATGATTTGATACGATTTGATGAGGGACCACACTATCATCATCGTACCGACCAGCTCCCGAATGAAACACCCACTGGAAGGCAGCCGCATACGCTGCGGATTCTATTCGAGAATTCGGAGAACGCTTGCAATTCTTTTTAAATGGAGGAAATTAATGTTTATTTACCACCCCTATTTTTGGGAAATATGCCTCATCATCAAGGATCGAAGTCTCCATCTCCTATCATGATGAATCACACGATTAATTCTTTAACTGAATGCACATTTTATTTGGAAATTGAAGGACATTATAATTTGAATGGTTGGCTTAGAATGTTTTTTTAAGTCATGTTTTTACACCTGATTTACAAATACGATTTATTTACTACTCACATGTCTGAATAATAGTGACGCACCATATACACTCCATCTGGACACTCATATCAACGCTAATGATCTTAAACAAAGGATGGCAACATGCATATTATCCTCAATGAATAGTGAAAACTGCGCCGTCAGTTTTCACTTCGACGAAGTGAATCACACCCTCACACCACAGGAGGAATCCGTGAACTGACTGATAGACGTAGCGCGCGGCGAAGAAATGTTTTGCAATGTTCGAAGTCGGGAGGCTCGCCATCTTGAAGACATGATAATCCCTTCTCAGAATAGGTCAGAAATATAAATTAGATAATTGCAGAGGTTGGGATGCATTAGAATAAAGTAATGCTTTAGAAATAATCATGAAAACTGATTACTCGTGCAACATGCTCGTGACACACTCGTGAAACATCGGGAAATGATAGCAACTCTGCCTTATACAGACTTCTAAATATAGCACCCAATATAGGATTCTCGTCACGGGAATTCCTATCATTTCCTGAGAACGATTAGAGCAAGTTCGAAGCGATTACTACAGTTCGATAGGATCTCAGAGTCGGTGAAATTTCACACGACTTAAGCTGTTTCTTCGATTTAAGGCTCATATCATGACGTATCGAGTAGTTTTCACAAAGATAATACACAAGATTCATACAAGCAATATGGAAGTAAAACATACAATTTCGAACACAATATCTGATTGCTACATTCGTGCTGAAACTTATTTTCAAGCTCATTTGACCAAGCATCGAATCACAGGTCTTCAATGAGAGATATGTGAATCAATGCCTTTTGTGACAATTTCTCATCGATTCTTGTCAATCAAAAGTTTAATGCTCCTGACAACACACTGCGTTTTGGATGGCATATCAGATCTTATCTGAAAACATGTATTTAATTAATGTTTTGTTCTGACATTTAGGATAATTTGACTAATATTTCATAAATATTTAACAAAATTAAAAAGTTTTTTATAATTTTATTATTTTGCTTGGAAACTGGTAGTCCTCTAACAAAATTAGCAAACATAGTAGGAATTTATCAAATTTTCTATTTTTCACAAAATTAGCAAACAGCTAGCAAGTTTCTAGCAAAATTATTCGGTTTGCTCGTCCCGGGCTAATAAAAGATGTATCGATCAAGTAATACACATACATGTAGATTTTCAACTTCTTGCTTTTAAGAGTCGTATCTCTTCCATGCATTCATACCATGTGGTTGACCAGTTATCCGCATTAGAAATGACAGGTCTGTTTGTAATTGTATTTGACTGATAGCAGATTGGGATTTAGATAAGTTACAAAGTTTGAAGTATATAAGCAGACACACAAGTGTCATGTCTATAATCACTCCTTTTTAGACGCTAATGTCATAAGTAAGTTGTTAGATTTATAATTTTGTTTAAAACGCAGTAGTAAGTTATATTTTTTTCTCTCAGTTTTTAGTTAGGCCTGTAGTATTATTATTTTTCTTTATGATCTACCGGAGGTTAGCCTCAACCAATTTAATTAATGCACATATTCGTTTTTTAGATTTTTTGTTATGTTTAAAGCTTTTGATTCGTTAGGTTTGATAGCTAGTATACACTATTCTATGACATACAGTTTTGTTGCTACAGTGCCGTTCTCCTGCGTATGGTTGCTGGTGGCTACACCATGATTCATTTTAGGCTAACTATTTTCCTAGGAATCACTGTCGTCGTGCTGCATATTTTACTTGAATTCGTTTTAGCTAATGATGCATTTCGATGACCGCTATTAGGCCGTATGAACTACTAACCCAAGTAAATTCAAATTACGATTTTATATGAGCAGATAGCCTCATTTCCTTTGTGACCAGCTTTTTAGGTAAAGTGTATATCGTGCAGGTGCAAACTCCCAATTCAATAAAATCCTGCACAAAATTCCGTCATTGCATTTTCCTAGGTCCCTATGTGTGCCCAGTTAATGTATTTGATGTCTCATACATAAAAACATATATTATAGATTACTTAGCTCTCACAGACACAGAACTAGATATTTTGTTCATCTGCTTCGGTTTGCTTGAAGTGTGATTAATACGAAATTGACGGCACATCGAGGAACCTATTAAGTGGGCAAAAAGGAATTCCCTATACCTTACAGAGATAGATAAAAAGTCGTGCGTCGCTAACGGATTAATGTGAGTTCCAGCAAAGTGCTTCGATTGCCAAAATTCTTTCAGATTCGAAGAATTCAGATC
Organism: Prostheceraeus crozeri; assembly: GCA_907163375.1. Classification (NCBI taxonomy): domain Eukaryota; kingdom Metazoa; phylum Platyhelminthes; order Polycladida; family Euryleptidae; genus Prostheceraeus; species Prostheceraeus crozeri. The sequence continues at coordinate 36,553 of CAJQUW010009607.1, forward strand.
ATTACGCACAAGTTTTCTCAATAATGTTGGTACTTCCGATCATTATTAAAAAAAGTAGCACGCATACAAAAATTAGTTCACTTGATGTTTTCACATCCTCTCCTCGGCATTTCTCACAGCATTGAATCGAAGCCAGGCATCGATGTGTGTTTTGGTGTTTGCGAAGTGATATCACAGCACGCACGCATCTCTTACTGGATCTGGTGTCCTCTGCTGACAGCTTATTGTTTGCCATTTCCAATAGCAAGCGATACACGAATTATTCATTCGACAAGGAGCAAGTTGTCTAATTCTGTGATGTGCCATTTCGATATTAAGGTTACATGCAATTCTTCCTTTCTAGGAAACCGAAGTGCGCGCAGATGAATCTAATTCTGTGCTCACAGATGTCCAATGTAGAACATAAATGGTTCTCATATTTAGTGTCAAATCTCACGAACAAACACACAGCTTCCACCTCCTTGATTCACAGGCAATGTCAAATGATCAGGAATTGCGTCACCTGACTTCATCCAAACTCTCAAACGGCCATCGCGTCCTCTGAGACAGACAGAAGCTTCATCACTCCAAACAACTCGATTACATTGAGAATGCCAGTGGAGGTAATGTTGCATTGTCCACTTCAAGCTTAGGCTCTTATGGTTAGCGGTTAATTCGATCCTTGATGGTCTCTGACGGCTTTTGAAGTGTTCACTTTTCAGGCGACGTCTCACTGTTTGGCAGAAACCGTCGACTGTCGAAGTGAACTCCTCAACTCGGGTGAAGACAGAGAAGGATAGTTTCTTATCAAGCGAATAATAATCGGATCTGTTCGAAAACTTGTCTTCTTTTCGACCGGATCCAACTTTTCTGGAAAGGGAGAAAATGAGTTTTTCACCTGTGGACAGGGGCGTTGCCAAGGGGGGGCCACCAGGGCCATGGCCCCACCCAAACGTTTAAGTAGTGTTGAAAAGTACATTTTTAATCTGAATTTTAAAATATATTCTTAACAATTCTCATTGCACATCGACATGTATTCTATTTGAAGTACTGCCAACTGACTTAGAGGTGCCACTAGACGAAATGACTTGCTAGGTCTTATTAAGTCTGATCAGATTCTTGCAAAGTCTGATCAGAACTTATTTTATTTAAGATCTTACATTTCCTGACCAGAAAGTACCAGACTTACTAAGTCTTATATTTTGCAAAATAAGATCTTTTCAGATCTTACCAGCTGATAATTGAAATTAAAAAAAGTGAACTGAAATTTCAAATTTGAAGTCCGATTTCAGTGCGAAGATCAGACGATATCAATGGTTTTAGTTGTTAAATGATCTTGATGGAACATCAGTGCACTGAATATATGTAGACAAAACGCAAAATATAAGACTTTTTTCTACTCAAAAGATTTCTAAAAATCACAAATAAGATCTTATCAGATCTGATCAGATTTGCTAATAAGACTTAGCACGACTGGTATTTTCTGGTCAGAACTTGCAACATTTCCTTAGTAAGATTAAAGTCATTTCGTCTAGTGGCGACTTTCCTCATCTTTTTTAATGCAATTACATCCAGATTTGTCATCGAAGAAATATGTGGAACAAGTCAAATGACATGATTCAACAAAAGTTTGTCTGAAGCAGTGTATAGATTCTGCATACGTATTATCAATATTTCAAATCATCACTTAGCTCGGGTGTATTTTTGGTGGTACGCTTGTCGGTTACAGTGTATATAGACTAATATTTATATCTACCCAAAGACAATAAGTAATCAACCGTCTTTGAGTTTTGTAAAGTTTACAGTCTAAATCGAACGATATGCGTCGTTTTTCCATCAAATTTAGCAGTGGGACTAAGAATGTTACAAAGAACTGAATGTTTTATAATATAATTTACCTCCATAAACGTGTAGGCGCACATTTTTGTGATGTTCCTAAGTTATTCAGTTCTACCTGTAGCAGAGGCCAATCGGAAAATAATGAAAAAACTATTTTGCAAAAATATGGAAGAGCTATTCGAATTTTTATCGCAAAAAATACATTGAAATATTGAGAGCGATTGTGCATATTGGTTGACTTGATGTTTATCGAACGAGGCATTTCAATTTTTCAGTTAACATTATATGATTCCTTGAACAAAATTCGGCTTTTTTGATTATTTATTCATGTACAAACCAGGGTATAGAAACATTCATCTTATAATTTTGGATATAGCATGTAAATGAGAAGCTAAATCATGAAATGAAAATTGTTTATTATCTAGCAGGTATTTCAGATAAGCCTCAGATTCTAATGCGCTTGCATGTAGTTATACAAAGTATTCTTAAACGTCAATTAAAATCATAGGAAGTAGGTACCGCATAATGTATAAATACCAGTTTTAAGATTTGCAATTCATCAGAACTTTGTCCCCCCCCCCAAACTGATTTTCTGGCTACGCCCCTGCCTGTGGATGGTGGTCTTGGGACGCCTACTTTTCGGCTAATTAGCGATTCGGAATGTCCTTCTGACAAAAGAACAGAAACTCAAAACCCCTTCAAAAACACTTTCTCAAGCTTCGAATCAGTCATAATGACATCGATGAATTCGACATTGAATGGAAATTTTGTTTACAAATTATCTGGGTCAACACTTTGATCTGGCTATGCAGACGTCTGGACACCATAGATATTAAAAGCCTGAAAATGATCCTGTTAGCACCAAAAGGTGTAAACAACTTTTCAACAATCAACAGAAACATAAAATTATGCGATGAATTTGGGACTTCTGTAAAAGTAAACTGATTTCGATAAACAATACATTAAAAGAATACTCGGAGAAAGCCTTTTCACCTTTTTTGTTTAATTCATTGTCATGCTCACATGTCTTCACATTGAAAATTTGAGATTTCCAAAAGTGGCGATTTCCACATTTTGACCTCTGTCCACTTTAGGCAATGACGGATACAAATGTACTATGCTCATTGAAAAGCTAAGAACATGAGCTCTTGAATGGTGTATAGCTTAGCAATGTAAAATGCGATTGAAGAAAGACAGAAGAATGGACTGAAGTTTGACACAATTTAGATGGTCCGTTTCTATTATCAACTCTGTAGATCTCATTGTTTGGGATTTCCATTATTGATGCCACAAATGATCTATGTCATAAAAAAGTGATACATTCATATCCGATGATCAATTTTTTCGAACAAATGAGCGCATTATCAAAATGGACTGTAGAATGAAATGAACGCTTTTTTAAAGATGTCCTGTCTGTCGAAATGGATCCGAAAGATATCGTGTCGAACAAAAAGACTAGATCCTATATATATATTTTGTTTGTTTGTTTGTTTTGATTGAAGAAATGGTTATCAAAGTGCTCAATATTATTAAATAGAGCTATAATATATATATATAAATATATATATATATATATATATATATATATATATATATATATATATATATATATATATAAATAAATAAGAAATGTGCGCTCCTGCCCCACCGAGAATTGTACTCTCCTGCCCCACTTGTACATGAAGGGACCAGGGCCTACAGCAATCGTCGGACCAGGCATTTGGAGGTGCTCTGACTGTCATATATCTTCATTCATATCAGTACATATCACAGCACAATCATATTCCGCAAAAGCTAACTCTAAATACGAAAATTGAGGGCCTATACAGCAATCGTCGGACCAGGCATTTGGAGGTGCTCTGACAGCCATAGCACTTCTTTCACATCAGTACATATCAATGCACAATCATATTCCGCAAAAGCTAACTCTAAATACGAAAATTGATGGCCTACAGCAATCGTCGGACCAGGCATTTGGAGATGCTCTGACTGTCATATATCTTCATTCATATCAGTACATATCACAGCACAATCATATTCCACAAAAAGTAACTCTAAATACGAAAACTGAAGGGACCAGGGCCTACAGCAATCGTCGGACCAGGCATTTGGAGGTGCTGACAGCCATAGAACTTCTTTCACAACAGTATATATCAATGCACAATCATATTCCGCAAAAGCTCATACGTGGGGCAGGAGAGTCAGTGGGGCAGGGGTGCACATGGGGGCAGGAGCGTACAGTCGTGGGGCAGGGGCGTACATTTCATATTCGTCCGTGGGGCAGGAGTGTACAAGTGGGGCAGGAGAGTACAATTCGGTGGGGCAGGAGCGCACATTTCATATCTATATACACGTATATATAAATAAGAAATGTGCTCTCCTGCCCCACCGAGAATTGTACTCTCCTGCCCCACTTGTACATGAAGGGACCAGGGCCTACAACAATCGTCGGACCAGGCATTTGGAGGTGCTCTGACTGTCATATATCTTCATTCATATCAGTACATATCACAGCACAATCATATTCCGCAAAAGCTAACTCTAAATATGAAAATTGAGGGCCTACAGCAATCGATCGTCGGACCAGGCATTTGGAGGTTCTCTGACAGCCATAGCACTTCTTTCACATCAGTACATATCAATGCACAATCATATTCCGCAAAAGCTAACTCTAAATACGAAAATTGATGGCCTACAGCAATCGTCGGACCAGGCATTTGGAGATGCTCTGACTGTCATATATCTTCATTCATATCAGTACATATCACAGCACAATCATATTCCACAAAAAGTAACTCTAAATACGAAAACTGAAGGGACCAGGGCCTACAGCAATCGTCGGACCAGGCATTTGGAGGTGCTGACAGCCATAGAACTTCTTTCACAACAGTATATATCAATGCACAATCATATTCCGCAAAAGCTCATACGTGGGGCAGGAGAGTCAGTGGGGCAGGGGTGCACATGGGGGCAGGAGCGTACAGTCGTGGGGCAGGGGCGTACATTTCATATTCGTCCGTGGGGCAGGAGTGTACAAGTGGGGCAGGAGAGTACAATTCGGTGGGGCAGGAGCGCACATTTCATATCTATATACACGTATATATAAATAAGAAATGTGCTCTCCTGCCCCACCGAGAATTGTACTCTCCTGCCCCACTTGTACATGAAGGGACCAGGGCCTACAACAATCGTCGGACCAGGCATTTGGAGGTGCTCTGACTGTCATATATCTTCATTCATATCAGTACATATCACAGCACAATCATATTCCGCAAAAGCTAACTCTAAATATGAAAATTGAGGGCCTACAGCAATCGATCGTCGGACCAGGCATTTGGAGGTTCTCTGACAGCCATAGCACTTCTTTCACATCAGTACATATCAATGCACAATCATATTCCGCAAAAGCTAACTCTAAATACGAAAATTGAGGGCCTAAAGCAATGGACGGACCATGCATTTGGAGGTGCTCTGAATGTCATATATCTTCATTCATATCAGTACATATCACAGCACGATCATATTCCGCAAAAGCTAACTCTAAATACGAAAATTGAAGGGACCCGGGCCTACAGCAATCGTCGGACCAGGCATTTGGAGGCGCTGACAGCCATAGAACTTCTTTCACAACAGTACATATCAATGCACAATCATATTCCGCAAAAGCTCATACGTGGGGCAGGAGAGTCGGTGGGGCAGGAGTGCACATGGGGGCAGGAGCGTACAGTTGTGGGGCAGGGGCGTACATTTCATATTCGTCCGTGGGGCAGGAGAGTACAATTCGGTGGGGCAGGAGCGCACATTTCTTATATATATCTATATATATATATATATATATATATATATATATATATATATATATATATATATATATATATATATATATATATATATATATACGTAGGATATTATCCTATAAATGTCCTGATTGCCGCGTCGCGATGGGCAACGTGGATGCTATGTGACTATTCTAGCTGAATTTAATGCAGAAGATATCTGCAAAAAATTGCAGAATCTTTTTGATTAGCATTGATTTTTGTTTTGGGATCGCTATCAGTGGCGTCTTCTCCGTACCTGCGAGGCCTTCGGCGCATCCTCAAAAATTGTTTTCCAACAATTATAAAAATGAAAAGTGTCATCACTCATTTAAATTCGATAGCTTCTCGTGATAGCTGTGCACAGCTTTCCGTCTGAAAATCAGACATTGAAACTCAGAGTAAACAGTTTTGCAGCACGTGCTTGAATCACAGCTGTTTTCTTCGAACAATTAGACACACAAGCTAACGTATGTTCAGACAGACCACTGATGTTCAGACAGCGAAGGAGAGTTGTGTGCGTGTGAGAGGCAGGAAGCGCACGCGCCCACGACAAAATTGGCTTTCCCGAAAGACATAATGCTTTGCCTTCTCCAATTTTTGCAATGAAATTCTGCACAATTCTTGATCGAGGCGCGGTACCTAAATATAGTAAGGGAAGCGCAACCCAATTGTTCCTGGCTTCGCTTAATGTGAGAGAGACCACTACGTCAACAGTAGCAAATGGCTGACGTTCAGACAAGACTGCGATCAGATGATGAGCGTTCTCCAATGAATGCAGAGCAATACATCTGACTCGAACACCCAGATTCGGTAGAATTCCATAATTTGTTTGTGATGTGATGTGACGCTATGTTTAGTGCTGCACATGAGATCATAACCACGCCTTTCGTCCGAAGGAAATATACTGAAAAGATGACAGTCATCAAGCAAGGTAGGCCAACACCTGACATAAAATTGTAAGTACTCACAAAGAAAGAAATAAGAAATACACAAGACATTTTAATGCATCAAAATTTCAAACGTGTGAGTGGCTGACCGGCCGTGAGAAATATAAGAAACTGTTGGCCTTGCCTCCTTTTTTCTCGAGAAAATGTGGTCTGGACAGAGAGGGGATATAGTGATCTCAGCTCCTTGAGTAAGGCGGTTAAGCGACAGGAGCAATCACTTCTCATGTGCACTTTCACTTGACCTGAAAAAATGTTCGGGAAATTGTTATCAAAAATTCAGCTTTTATGAAAATCAGTGTTGTAGCATAAAAGCGTTTGGTATAGAAATAGTGTTCCAATGCCGAGTGGAGGCCTACGCTCAGGGAGCACGCGACGCCACTGATCGCTATATAAGGCTGAAACACCGCACTTCGCTTATTATTTTATGACGTTCGTTTAGATGGCTACTGTCTTGAGGTTGGTTGCATTAGTTTTCGAATGATCTTAGTTACCGACATAATTATTATTTACTTAGTTCACATCTTAACTTTGATTGTTGTTATTTATAACCTTAGTAGTCAGTCAGTTATTTGGTCAGAATTAAATAGTCACTGCCAGTCAAGTCAATCAAAAAAGAAAGTAAGTGAGTCAATCTGTGAGACAATAAGTTTGGGAGACGAAAGTTTCCGAATGATCAATACAGTGGAACACACAAATAAAGAAACTTTGTGATCAGCAGAAACATCTTTATGAAGGCTTTTTTAACACACGGCTTGGTCTATAAATTCATTTTGTATTTATGTTTTAGCACGGGTTTAAATCGCAGTTTATATCCGAGGTAGACTGCGGAAGGCAGTGAAAACTACACCAGCAGAGCAGATGCAATATTCTTCCATGTATTTAAATATGCATCAGAATTAGCCTTAACTCATGAATCAGTCTTGCTTCTTCCTCTTCGTTTTATTAAGAAACATATTGATTAGTAAAGCGACACAAATTTTTCCTAGCGACTACGCGACCAAAATGATATAACAAAGCGCCAATTTAGAGCTCTAATTACTGCTCAGCAGAAGTAATAACGGGAACCAAGATTACTTCAGCTCAGGCGGTGCGGTAGCCACTGCCAAGATGAATAAGTGCAGCTTGCTGAATTATCTTCAATGTAGTAGCATGTGTCGCCGAAAATGGAACAACCGCACACCAGCATTATTCATTACCCGAATCAGAATGTGTTCCATTGACTTATAAAATAATATCTGTCAAGACCAATACTTAGTGCCCATTCTTTGTACCTCTGCCGTGCATTATTGGAACATGTGCTGTGTATAATCCATTGCACGGACTTAAACATGCAACCTTTGAGCTCACAACTGCTGATTTCTTCATTTCGTTGATTTAGTTCTAAATCATAAACTTTTGAAGCTTCTGAGACCATTTTCTTCACATACTTGATTTCAGCTTGTGTTAAAACTTTTCTCAACGCAGAGGAAAATTAGAAATAATAAGAAAACTATGATACTATCACAGCAATAAATATTATTGAGAATTATATTATTTACAGTCGACGAAAGCCGTCGTTATCAGCACGCCACGAAATTGGCGACAGCATTCTGACCAAGAAAGGGAAAAGCCAGAGGAAGATCATCAGTCAAGTCGGACCATGCATACACATTTCGGTTAGACAATGGTTTTTGCGTGAACTCCCGCAATATTTTCAGAAAAGTTCGTGCCAGTGACGATGACTATTCCGTGATCACAGTTGAACCTGATACTACTCAAACTGAAGATTTGAATCCTGTTCCTCAAACACTGTCCAGTGATTTCATACTTTCTCCTGAGCCAGTGCCACATGTTACTGTTCCTGCGCATACAAGGCCTGGTCGTAACAGACGATCTCCTGCGTATTTATGTGATTACATTACATAGTATGCATTCCTTTGAATTTGATACAATTTCCTGATGAAATAGTTTAATGCATACTTAATGTAATGCCAGTTCTGTGATTTTGACTTTATGATTCCTCTTAATGGAACTTTCATGAACTTACTTATTCTATGCATATATTCTATGTGTTGTATGCAGAATGAATCTTTTGTTTTAGAGGGGAAACGTTGTGACCTGCTCACAAACATATTTTTATATTTATGTTCAGCTGATGTTTGTTTGAATACTTCAATTAATCGATGCCATTCGAAATATCAGCTGCTGTTAAGTGGTCTCTTAGAGATTTAGAGAATCTGTATTTTTAATTCAGAATCTTTTCTGCACTCCTGGTCTATGGTTGTATATCTTGTAAATATTACTTCAATACATTACTTGAACTACATGAAATAATTCTAATGGTCTTATAAACTCATAAGGAGATTTAACAGAAAGGCTATTTCTGGTCTCTCTGTATAACTGGGTACAGCTTCTGCATAGTTCCTATTTAGCAAGAGTGAAAGGGATATATCGAATAAATCTTTAAACTCACTCAAAAGCAGGTTTCACTTGCTACTCTTAAATGCCAGCTCCATATGCACGCGTTAGTATCTGATTCAACATAATTAAATGACTAAATAATCACCTCAGATAATTCCAAGAAATATCGGAAAACTGAATTAGCGGCTACGTGATTTGATAAATTATAACCTATGATTATAACCATTACTGATGATTGATGCAATTGATCGGATAGTATATTTTTGATTGGATAACCGTGTTCACCAGTCTTTATTCGGCAGTGATCGAGACTGGTTCTTTCGCCACCCGGAAAAGGCATATTACAGGTTGCGTGACAAGTGTCGTAGTGCGCATGAGTAACATGATGCTTCCTGAGCCAACTGGCCTATATGCATGCAACTGTCTGAAGAGAACATACCATTCATCAACTTCTCGCATCCTCCTCAGACCGCTTCCTCAGATGCTTATTCGCCTTGCATAATTATAATAGTATGTATGATGTAATGCATAATAGTTTCCTTTCAAGCGCTTGCTTGATTTGCTGTAACGTGCACGAGGCAGACTTAACAGATTTACGTGTATATGTTACCGATGATTTGCTTCGTTTTTATCCATCAATTTTATTGAATTAATTGGTGATGTTAACGCATGGTGACTAAATTTGAAATGGCACAGCTGACTTCTTTCGTGACTTAGTTGCATTTACGAATCTGAGTAGAACTACGTAACCTACTTATTTATCAACATGTGAAAACCCGAAGAATTGAAGGTTGCATAAGATATGATGCGGAGTTTTTTAACACATTTATTTGTGCAGAAATATTTAGCAGCGTTGTGCAGGAATTCAGTAAAACCTTTCCAAATTTAATTTCTAAGAACTAATTGCAAAGGCAGTGGCCAATACCGCGAGTTAGCAATTATGATCTCTCGGCAATCCGATGCCACGTCTGTTATCACTCCTCATGCTTCTGTGGTAAAAGAGATTTGAATTAAAATCTAGCAAGAAAACCTTTCTTGATCTCGCTCAGGGATTTCCTCAATAACATGTAATTACTTGGTTTTGTTTCGTCTCGTTTCTGAGAGATTGAGTGGTTTTGTAATAAACAAATTTGCTGCCTGAAAAGCCACTTCAAGAACATACAACATAACAAGATATATGTTATCAAATTTGGACTTTCATTTTAGTATTTTATTTTCTGTTTATTATTTCTATCTTTTAGTTATGTTTCAGGCAGCTTAATTGCGGCGAATCCAAATTTGTACCGACTCAGCCATGGTTATATTTGTTAATTTTATTTCACCTCAGCGAAATTCGAGATTGATTTTATGTTGTTCTTAGGGAACAGCGAATCGTCAAATTTAGAGTCGATTCGAATTGGCTCGTGATTCGCGAATCGAATTGAATCATGAAACTTAGAATACATACCTAGCTGCTTAATGAGCTTATTTTTGATGTGCGATTTACATAGTCAGCTATACGTAAGCACGCGGGAATGATTTTTCGGTAGGGGCTAAAATTTTAGGTGTTGCAAGACGATTTTTTGGTCGGTTAACGGAGGCCTACTGCTCACTCTGTCCTGGCAAAAACTGCATTCGTCGGGGATGAAACTCTGATACATCCTGTAATTGGTATTTTACATTAAAGCTGAATCCTGTTATTAAGTTTTGGCTTCAGCTTTTTTATCATCATGGTCTACCGTCGTCTTGAGTTAGGTACACATAAGCTAAATGACACGTGGGGGCTAGGCTAACTCTCCAAAGTAAAACATACGTTTCATAATATCATTTATGTCAATCCACATTTAATTATACATATAAACATATTTTGATTTTATTGCGACCATTCGAATTGGCTTGTGCTTTGACAGGATTCATTCTAATTGTTTCAATTGTTAGGGAATAGGGATACATTTTTCAACCGATCCGTCCACTTTGGTAATTTTTTAAATTGCTTGTCTCTTTAATAAATAATAATTCTTGAGTGCTTGCTACATGGGCCCTGCATCAATTGGACTTTTTTTCTACATCAACATGCCTTAGTTTTATCAATAATCATTTTAGTCCAGTTCAGAGTCTTTTAGTCTTTTTCTCGGTTACATACAAATACGGGATAGATATTTGTATCTACATCACAAGATGCAGATAGAATGGTGTTAAAGTATTACAATGCATTACTATGCTGTTGGATATGACACTCGAAGATTGGAATAAGAAGACAATTCATTCTAGCTGCATTTTGTGATGTATTTGTCTATCACGTATTTGACCAATATTACCGAGAAAAACTTTAAAAGATTCCGATTAACTGCACTAAAATATTTATTGATGAAGCTAGGGCATGTTGATGTAGAAAACGTCAAATTGATATAGGGTCCATGTGTCACTCAAAAAAATGATATTTATCAAACAGGTTCACTTAAGTGTGCAATCTTTTATCGCATATGCAAGTATAACAACGATCACGGCACAAAACATCAGCACAAACATTAATTATGCCATATGTGTCTAGAATTGATTTTGCACTGCTTGACTCCATTATCATAGTACATGATTTTGCTTGCCGAAATAGAAGGCGGTTTGCAATAAACTAGTAATGGTGTCTTTCATCATTTTTATGGTTGTAGCAGATTTGAAATGCTTTTCACTAGCAGCGCAGTTCATCCCGGTTGGATCATTCATTGGTTGGATCAGTTAAAATCCAACCAAAATCATCTAAATGTCCCATTGAAAATATGTAGGTCTATGCCTACATGTATATGCATTTAATTTATATAAACCAAAATTGTACCTAAATTAACATGTGAGATGACTATATTTTTGAACGCACATAGTCTTTTGCAATCAATGTTACCATGCCTCTACGAGCGGAAACTTTTTTGAAATTTTTCAATTTCTGGCAGGCTAAACGACCAATTATGTGGTTTTGTGAATGTCGAAGTTGACCTTTAAGCATCACACTTGAAGGCATTTGCTGAACAATTTGTAGACATGTTAATTAGACTCAGTCAATCTTTTATGTACTACATCTGAATGAAATTAGAGATTGCTCGAGTAAGGCTGAAGTTATTGAAGCATAATGATATGTACGCTGGTATGTAAACTTGCAAACTCATGTTCTAGCTTTTTGCTTTGGCAAATATTTCAGCAAGGGATTTCCTTAGACTTTCCGAATGCAGGAATGATTTTGTGATTTTAATATACCCGCAGCTCCATCGCTGAAATCCATCCCCAGAAACATAATTTACAAAAGAGAACCCGCAGCCTCTCCTTGTTATGTATTGACGAATAAGACTTCCACGACTGCCGCAATCATCATAGATTGGTCGAATTTTCGTCTTACGTTACCATTCACCAGATTATGCAAGAGCCCTGACTGTCGTTTCGAGGCACAAGCCGAATTTCTCTGGCAGACCCATCTGGCGAATTTGTCGCGGAGATGCTCTTAGGATCCTTTGGTCAAGTTGTCATACTGGCAGAAATCAATCACATTCTGATAGGCAAAAAGAGTTCTACATGTGTATGGGATTTCTTAAAATTTGATAGAATCGTGACAATTTGAATATTCTGGCAATATTCATGACATAAGATATGCGCAAGCGATGAGGGGCTGTTTTTACTTTTTAACAGATACATAGAAATTCAACGTTCATTCATAAGTTCTCGTAGCCTTAGTAAAAATTCCCGTTCATCGCATATTCAGCAACTTAGAAGATCAAACAATTTAAGTCTGTGGAGTCATGATATGCATAGTGACACCTTGGCACTCATAATAAAAGCAAATAGTCAAATTAGAGCATCATCATATTACTGAGATAATTGATATCTACTACGATTTTTAAGCTAGATAGTGGATGTTGATTTGACATGTGATTTCCAAAATTTTGCCAAAGTGGATAGCCTGATAGTAAGGACCATGCTTATAATCTCGGGTTTGCAGGTTGAAGAAAGTCCTTTGAATCCCACGAAGGATTAGCGATGTGCTTCCATCAATCACCTCCATGCTTAAATTCTGAGAAGCACACGTAGAACCAAAAATCAGTAGATTCCATAATGTCTGTCTTAATTGTCAGAGAGCAATGATAAATTTTTACAAATGAGTGATGCCTATAACGTCCCTTCTAATCGCTGTCCGAAATTGTTCAGACCGAATTCAATACAAAATATAAAATAACCTATGTACATGTAGACTTCCACGTAAACTCGTCACTCAGGTCACACAAGTACGTGCAGGTAAAGGATTACAAGACTTTGATTACTTTTAAGTTTGGCTAACTATTGCACCTATTTTATGCATACCTTAGACTAGCCTGACCTTCAAAATGGAACATCAAAAGCTCAACTATCATCATCGGACTCGCACTCAGTTATAGCCTACCAAGTCAAAGAGAGCCCATCTCAGCTTTTACTATTGTCAATAATGGGATGTTATGCGATACATCAATGCTACACACGATGCAGTGGGGTCTAAACTAGCACAGCAATAACAGATCTTACAGAATGTGTTTATGACTTCCCTCAAGTGACAAACTACACCGAGTTGTTGACGGTACAAAGTACACTACAAAATCATGAAAATCGATTGAATATTATTTTACGCATACCTGTAGGCCAATTAGTATTACGAACCAAGCCAAAGCACTAACACCTTTTGTGTTCGAGTAAACTGTTAAGAGAGTTGATGATGTAGCTGCATGTGTATTCACATAGGCATGCTTCAGGTTCCCCCCCCCTAGGGTGAAATCCTGGCTACGCCTATGCACTCAATAGCTGTCCGTTATTATACTATGTCTTCCACTTAACAGCTTTGCACTGACATAACTTATGTAATTAAAGGTTACACCACGAACAATTACACAAGCGCGAATCTGTAGTCAATAACGCAATAAAATCGTGTTTATGACCAATTTGGCACAATTTCTTCATCGGAAACACATGGGATTTCAATCCATGCTACAAACGATTTGATCCGGAAGATGTGCAATTTTGTAGAAGCCTAGAGGTGTACTGCGCTACGTGAAACTTTCAGGTACAACCTCGCTCCCTGCACAACTTCATGCTAGCTCCATGAGTAATAGGCCTACTCGCATCGATATTAAGATTTAATGGCTCGACCATCACATGGTGCGCATTGATTCTGTGCTATCTACTTCTTCAAGCTTTATCCTCTTGACGTACGGTTAAGCGTCTGAATTCGGAATCCAATGTTGGCAACTGCTGAACTGTGAAAATAATCGAGTTCACTGTCAACAACAATTCTAGTCAGTTTTCAATATTTGAGCAGTTTGCTCTTCTATTTCTAGTTCAATCTAATCTTACTCTATTTTTCGACACATTTTAATTAATCTAGTTTTGATCTTATTCTATTTCTAGTTTACCATATCAATAAATAGTTACATCAACCAACTTTTCATTGACATTTTCTATACATTAAATGCTTTCCACGTCTCATGCAACTAGTGCTAGTACAAGGCTGAAAAATAATGCAACTATACTTCCTAGATGCTATCTCAGTGCAAAATTTATCTCTGTGCGCATCAAGCATTTAGTGAGCAGGCTACTTAAATTTATTATACACAGGGGCTAGCTCAGTGAATGGTGCTTTGATATGCTCTTCTAATGAACGTAGATTAGTCAGACTTCATACGTAAACTATTTCATTTTTCTTCCTTTTGCTACTCATGTAATTAAAATGCAATAAAACGTATGGATAGTTATTAGCGAGTTTTCGGGTCAGAAAATTCGACTGAGAGAAAGTCCTTTTTTTACTTTTATGTGTGTTATAATTTATGCAAGTTCACAAAGTATGATAAGTATTTGCATGTCTACTACTTACCTATTGATGATCATCTCTTGATATTTCAATTACAGCGGATTATGTCGATTCATGGTAATTATTTTACAGATGATCACGAGGTAAATGCCTAATCATGTCGGCGAATTTGCCTTTAGAAAGTGCTATCTTCAGTTTTATTGAACCTTTGCTTGTTATATGTATATATACTAACCTATTTCCGGAGCGAAAAGGCTTTGAGCAAAGTTCCGAGATAGTTGGCAATAACATGGGGTTAAATCATCGGCTAGAGATCGCTATGGAACATCAGACATTTAGACACTACAACTTTAGCAGTGAATGATGTTGAGCACCTGTAATTATTTGTATAACATAACCGAATACCCCAGGTTGTACGGATTAACACTCAAATCACCAAAGCAGGCTACATGATAGTACATGTCGATAGAAATGTTATGATTGGAGACGATATGATAGACAATATGAAAAAAGTAAAGTTCTTCTGGACCCTAGTTAGTCTAGTGGAAAAAGCATGATAGTTCAAACATCAGATTGATTATCTCTTCAAAGGATCGAAATTCAATTATTTGAATCTTATGTGAAGGTCAGTTAAGCGAAAGCTTGGCATTGGGCAGGGCGTCATACGGCTCAGAAAGTTGGGTACTATAAAGGAAAATGTGTGTTTTTGATGTGGCAGCGGGGAAGTTTTGGGATTGGCAGTATATAAGAGAAAGCGCTACTTGCAGTGGTTTCTGGTACTGAGAGTTGTTTTTGACGGAAATCAAATAAAGGAAAGTAAACAAACACAATAGTGCTTTAAAGTGCTTTTATTGGATGAGGAGTGGATGCAAGTCTGGTAGGTGTTATGTCAGAAAAATTAAAGAAATCAAAAGATAAGTATATTTGCGACCGAGACATATATCGCAAATTAAGAAGGAAATTCTCGTTGGGCTTAATCATGCATGGAAAAGTCAATGTCATTGCAGCTAGCTAATTTAGTCTCTTTTAGTCTAAATTCATTGAAATCATTTAAATCTGGACTTCATGGTGCGCTTATTCGTCGACATAGATAGCTGAGCAGTGTAGGCATGTTAAGGAAGACGTCTTCCACTCGTGAATGGCAAGGTCAAATAACGAGTCTGTTTAGCAGAATTATTCGGGAGATGCTTTCTGTCTCTCATAGGCAAGAAGGTTAAAAAAGTATCTGACTCTAAGTATTTTATTGGTCTTAAAGCTAACTTCAAAAATATAATCGGACATGCCTTTTTCACGTTCAGTGTGCAAATGGTATGCTATTTCTACCTCTCTTTTCAACTTTTATCTAGAAATCCTCAAAAAATGTCCAGTTGCAATGGCACAATAGGTTTCTTAACAGAACACAACTTCACTGGTACACCAACTGATAAAACTGATCGCTTCGTTTTATGCAATCAATCTGCATTCTCGGAGCGTATAGGCCTATTTAGACTGCTAGATAATGCTAATGCCTATCAAGAACAAAAAATCTAAACATCTCTCTAGGGAGATTAATGCCAAATGTAAAATTAAATCAAAGATAATTATAGAAATACTACTTTTTTGTGGGTCTCAGCCAGCCAAATTTCATGTCACTGTGAAAACCACAAAAGAAAAGAAAGTGATTAATATACTTTGCGACCAATCACAAATTCTCCCCATATATATATATATATATATATATATATATATATATATATATATATATATATATATATATATATGCCCCAACTGCAGAGGTTGACTGGCTATTAAGTCACTTGCTGAATAAAGTTGTTACTAAGTGTGTTCTATCACATGTGAGTAGCACATGTGATTTGATAAATGTTCTTAACCATACCTCAATGATTCAAAAAAACTTCATTTTATTAGGCAGGAAAATCTATACGAGCATTCCAGTTCAACATGGCATTAATGCAGTTATGCATTTTTTAGTGATCGTTCCAAATTTCGATTTTCAAATAGAGGATGTAAACCGCTTTTCTGAAATTTGTCTCATTTATTTTTGAAATTATCTGTGATGCAATTGTATATTAAGAAAGACTGCTTAGGGCACCATCGCCTTTTGCTCCTTCATCCGCTATTCTGTTCATGAATCACATTGAAACCAAGGCTGTTGATTTTCTCAAAAATTAACATAGCATCGAAAATCGAACCTATAGTAATGTGTGGTTACATTAACGACATAATAGTAGCTTCGTTCCCCAAAGATTTTGATATGTTCAAGTCATTTCTAGAAACATCTTTTTCTATTTATCAAGGCACTCAATTTGCATTAGAGGCTCCAGATAATGATGCGTTGAATTTCTTGGACATATCAATTTCAATAGACTATCAAACAATCGAATCTGAACCCTTCCAGAAGTCTGGGCATTCAGGTATTGGCTTGGTTAGTCGCAGTTGGGTACCATCACCCGTGTGCCATCACAAATTACAGTTGCAATAGCACTGACTTCATGATTAAGTCTATGGCGAAACACTACATAAATTTTTGTATTTTATCTCATTCTACATTGTATGTCATGATTGCAGACATGTTTTCATAAATAATTAATCGAACCGACCTGTGGTCAGCATAAAAAAGATGCAATCTGCTATCACACAAGGAAATGATTCATTGACAAAATCTGAGAATGAAATTAGATATGACACAAGTAATGTGGATATCAATTACAAAGAACACGATACTTTTGTCAATTGCGAACTAAAGCAATAAGCATTTCTAAAGTAAGAAGAGAAACCTAGTAAAATGTAAAGGAATGCGGACAATCTTAATATTATTGACGTTTATAGATTTTAAATTAGTAGTGTAGGTACAAATACTAAATACATCATATATTTTTGCATCACCCAACACAGTACTAGAATTGATTTCAGATTACATTTTTGCACAACACGCGTGAGTCATTCTCACAAGTATTTTGCTTCAAAATGTCTTTTTGGCTTTTTATTAGCTAGGTCTGTTTTCCCGCAATTTGGCATTGTATTCCAATAATCAAGAATACTTACGTCTTAAACCCTTTTGTAAAAACCTCATCTTGGTGTTGTAGGCATTGGATTGTTATCAATAATGTTAGAAAAACTTCTTTTGTTTGATCTTCGGATAATATTTGTGAATGAACAATGACTGCGATAGAGCAGCCTAACAACGTCTTTCAAAACGATTTCACATTTAAGATGTCAAAATGCCAGTTGAAAAAAGTATAGACCAAATTGAGTTTTGTCGTCAAAAGCAGATACCCCTTAAAGATATTGACAGCACTCGTAGTGTCGAAGCTGTAAATTATCCGTTTGTTTTCATTCGCACAGTTTTGTGGTGAGTAATCTACACTCGGTATAAAATTTTCTCAAAACTATCCTCAATATGGTGCTTGCAATCTTTCAATGTAAAAAAATTGTCTGACACATTCGTTTTGAACGAAAAACGGGTTTCTAAAAGTTCAAGTATGGACTCCTAGATATCATGGCTTATTTAGATAGATGTCGTCGCTATTTATTTAGGAGTCCATGGTTAGACCACGTTTAACATACATGCAAGCATCCAGAAATGCAGAATTTTTTCTCTGAATGGTACGAGTACATTGACTTTTGGATAAAAATATAACGCGTACTAATGAATTTTCTGAATCATGACCCAATTCAAATGCAGAAGGCATCACCACGTGGGCCGCTAATCTGTTGCTCAAATGCGTCTAACCTAATGCAGTAGAATTTTATTTCCAAATCAGATACCGTGTCGATCACAAATTCTTCAGCTAAATCTGAGAAAATATTAACAAGTTTTCCACCCACATTGACGAATAATTTGCTTGAAGTTTGGCTAATTTGGTTGAGAAACCAGCATCCTCAAGACATATTCCTCAACGGAACTTCGCCACTCATAACTGTTCTTGCAGCATCGTGAACATACTTGCGAGTTTGTAAGGAAAAATCTAAATCGCACTGTACCTCTGTTTATAATTACTCACCACCTTTTTCTTCATGCCTCTCATTTACTGTAATACTTTTTCATCTCCTACAGTTGACCCTTCACACATGTTGGTATCGGTTGCTCTTGAGAATTTTACTTTTTGCGATCTAAAATAGATTTACAGCATCGAATCCCATCGAAAGCATTCACAAAAGTCTTTTGCTGTTCATCACTTTCCGTGGTATAGGCCTATCTGTCCTAATTTTCATCTAATAACAAATACTGTCACACATTCCTTCCTTTTTTCATTTAACTTATGTTGACAGAATTGCAAGCACGCGGCCAGAAGATGTTGCAAATATTTCCATTAGACCTACCGTTTCCGTCTTATTATTGAACATTAAGGCACGAATTACAATACTTCCTCTCAAATTTGCAGCTAATTAATTGTATTTGTCTTAGGGATGTCGCGAGTCTGTGGTTACATGGATATGGCATGGTCACATGGACTAGTGGTTAAGGGATAGCGGATTCAAATTCTACTAGAAACGGAAGAATCACGGAGAGAAGGGTTTCCTCGAAGTTTAGGGTTTTCAATGCATGTTCTAAAAGCAAATTTGCATAATGTCAAGACACAATGACCCGATATATTTTACCATAACCAGAGTAACTTACAAAGTAGGAAAAGGGTCTATAGAATCTCATCTTATCTTTATGTTGCTTTACCAAGAATGATCGTAGATTACACAAGCAACGAATTTTAGACCACCTTGTTGGTCTCTTCCACGAGTAACAGCGTCAAATCCACTTTGTAAGAATTATGGAATAGTTGTTTTCAAGTAATACATGTTACTTTTTGCAGCGTCTTTGTGTTCTGTAAACGTACTACCGTCTACGTAGCCTGCGTGTAATCTGAGTTTCATACTACATTTCGCATATTTTTGTTTTCCTAAATTCTTTTATGATTCTGGTAGGTGCTTGATTTAAATTTCTAAGTAACTCTTTACTGATTTCTTTTGACATTTTCAGTATTTTTTGGTATTTTCCTTCGATCTTTTATTAGTAAATTTCCTCCCCGTTACTTTCATGTACGAGTAAACAACAAGGCATTCCTGTTTTACTTTCCTCCAGTGTATCTGTGAGCATACGTGCACGTATGTGAAGTTTTTTCCGATAAGTTGTTGTGTAATCATCAACTACATGTATTTTATTATTAGGTTGTTGTTGCTCCCTTAGCTATGCTACACTTTTTTCAAGATACTATTCAGTACATTTTAAAATTCTGTATTGTCTATTTTCCTCGTCTGAGAGTACAAATGTGCCTTAGCCCTTAGCGACTTTAATTGCATTTTACGACTACAATGTTTTCCTTATAGAGAAGAGCCATGCAGCAACATCTAATTTTCAATTAAATACATTTTTTAAAAAATATATGACTGAATTTTAACCGTGAGATGCCTTAAAACCGGAACATGTATCTGTCTTGATACCGGGTAAATAGCGTCTTGACTACATGTATGAATTGTCGGTGCTTCAAAATGAAATGCGAACACACATGAGCTGTTTATTGTAGTCCACGTGAAATTCAGTAACTTACTTTACACATTAAAGGTGATGTAACTACTATTCTAATGACTTGAATGATTTCATGTAGTGGTTATCTAAACCTTGTAAATGCTGCAGCTGATGAAAATCCAAATGTGTATTCAAGCGACGATAATTCTCATCCGCTCACATGTTCTCAAGTTGGCAAACGAATTGTGACTAAAAGCGCATGGTTTTGAAAATTGCCTTTGTACATTTGAAATACGAGTAAATTTAATTTTTGAGTAGACCCATACCTAACTATTGATAGTAAATTTTAGGTAATAAATTACACCAATGAACTAAATTATGAAGGAAATCTAGATGTTTCTCGTCAAAGGCCTATTTACGTTGAGAAAGTTATGTCTTTTAAATGCATCGGTCGGGAATGGTATGTCAGAGATAAGATTCGTTTTTTCAATGGTATGCTAAAAATAACCATTGATGCAACCTCGATTAGATTTTAGTCGAAGTCGAGGTCGGCCCCGAATTAAGTTGTATAATATTGATTGACTTTTTATTGATTGCATGCGGAGAGATACAGCAGTGTGATAAAATTATAGAATTAAGAACATCACCAGGGTTCGAAGAAACTTTGTACGCATATTCCTTTTACCCATTCCTCCATGTCATTCATGTATTTCACCTAATCTTCTTGATGCCTAGAGTATGTTTGTTAACTTAAAAATCCTGAGGAGTGGTATATAAAAGATTCAGAATACTCAGACAGCAATTTTCTCTTTAGCAAGGCAGCTCTCTAAGCGTCTTGGTTTTGCCAAAACGGTCTCGGTTTTGCTCAATTTTTCAAGAAGGTTCCTGTGGAGGTCGCGAAAATAACATCTGGGTTATTGTGCAGGATAAATATTTTCAATCATATATCTTAGCAATTTGCAGTGCTTACATGTAATAGTTTTACTGCATGAGCAAGAGAGCATGTAATCATTATATAATATTTACGCAAGGTGACTTTTTAAGAAATTATATAAAAGGAATCAATGGTATTGAAAATGAAGTGCTTACATTAAATATTTGCTTTGTCTAGCTGGAGTTGTTTGAAAACAAACATATTTGAGACTAGATGATAGGAAGAATGTTTTCTCTTGTTCTGCTATTGTCAAATACGATCTGCTTTTCACATGCGCCGCTGTTGACTGAACTGTCCCATACCAATCAAACCATCTACTATCTAGTTGAGCGTAGCCTTAAACTTTGCTTTGATCATTAAAAAGTAATCAAATATATGATGATGTAATTGCCTCTGGTCACCAAAACAGAAAGTAGCTACCCTGAAATTTTGAGATGTAAGCCATTAGATCTCATTCACCACGGTATGTTATCACGCAAATACAAATTGACATGTTAGTTAACCCAATAGATTTGGGTATCAGCAGTAAGAAAAGGCACTATCATGTTGCAACTTCTTGCAAGAGAAATGATGTCCACAAAGTAGAGCGAAAGCAGACGCGCTTTGACTGCTGAACCATGTGGGAATCCACAATTCAATGCAGAGGCGGATGTAAAAAGTATTACCAGAAAGAAAATTCTAGCAAAAGCAGATCAGATAATCCATGACAGGACTGAGAAGCATGTCATAATCAACACACTCAAATGCTGAGGGCCCTACGGCAGGTCAAAAGCGCAGAGAAAAGAGATGTCACAATGGTCCATTGCAGTCAAAACGTCGGTGATAATTGTTGTTTAAGCACAATGAATATTTGCGATGGACTGATGTAAAGAGGAAAGAAGTATGGCCTTTTTGAGCACTTGCAAATGATGTCCAACGCTTGTAGACTGATGTAAGGTGTTGTGAACGCTTCTCTCTGAGGCATAATACACGGACCTACATGTATGTGAAACATATAATAGTATTTGATATGTGATATATCTCAGAAATGATAATCATTAATTTCATTTATTGTTTTCATGCCACTATATTTCCTGATTTCAAATAGGAAAGCAGTTGCGCCATAACGAACGATGCGGCGATTACAGATTGGTTGGTATGATGCTACAGTTCATCAGTCTCATGATGCGATATTTTCAAGACAGGGGTCACTGATGAGGTAGAAAGATCCACAGGAAACATGTCACTTAAAATTGACGAGTTCATCAAACTGCATAAAAGGGAATAATAAATCAATAAATACTCTTTGATATTGTCTCAAATTCTCATCGGCGCCTGATCTCGCATTATTGTTTGCTCACCTTTGATAGGATCGCAGCAGTTATTTGTCATAAGGTTCGCAGAGACATGAGTTATCATCAACTGAAGAAAGTGTTGGTGGTGCCCAACTGTTGTCATGTTTCTTAAAGAAGACTTTTTGGGAAGTATGACAATAATGAAAATTTTCAAGGATAGATTAATCACGATAAAGCAGACACTTTACATTTTATGCTTATCTATATGTATCTTTATAAATAAAATGCTTCTTTTCTCACCTTTCGCAACTCTACTGATTGCGTTGTTTAATGCACATACTCGTACGTCGATCTCGATGAAGTTAAGCAAGTTGCAAGTAAATTTTCTTTTCAATTCTCAGATATGCAAATTAAGTATGCCTCCATGCATTTGTTTTCGGTAAGACTTTCTGTCTGATTAAATTTCATTTAACCTTCTTTGCAACTCACTTGTAAAATGTGTTAACTGTAGCGTCTGAAGTGACAAGTTACATCTAATTCATAACTTATTCTTGAAGTATTGAAATAATCTATTGACTATGGTTTCGACTTCTGTTTGCAAACTGGTGTATGATGTCTAACAATCAATAGAAATAAAAAAACACTCAACTCAAATGCTATGATTTTAACCATTAGACTAACCCATTTTGAGGCATTTTTTTGGCTACCTGTCTGCGTCATTAAAAATGCCTTCAGGGAAATGATTGCAAGTGTAAACTTTGAACTTAGATTTTCAAATGCCTGATCGATCTCTTTTGCATTTAAACGCTTCTCACGAGAAAAATGTAATTTATTTTTCGTTCCACTTGTAGAGTATTTTTCATGTCCGTTTAGATAAGCTTATATTGAAAGTCAACTTTGATAACCTTTAATAAATTTATGATCAGCGAATAAAGTTAAATGCTACAGAATCTATTTAATGAAATATTTATATATTAAGTGACTGAGTGTTGACACATCATGCAGGTTACAAATATTGATGTGTGTGGCTAATATTTGTATCTGTTTTTATTGTGTACTCGAACTTAACTTAAGATGTAAATGAGTGTTGTTTAATAGATATGCTCACGTGAAATTGTTCAATTTCACTTGCATATGCGTGTGCTTTGTACATCCCTCTTACTTTTGATATCAGCATTACTAGCATTATTTCATTCTTGCTTATTGCAGTGTTTATTTTTGCTAGCTTTATTTACGACAATCTATTGGAATTGTTGCAAGGATTGATACTACACAAGATTGCTTGAGAACAAGTATAGCAAAACCGGAGACGATTGCATTTTAGCTGCAAAGTTCCTACAATTGCAGTGCCTTTTTGCAAGTCTTTCGAGAAACGCAAAATTTAGTGACTTAGGAAAGAAGTCTTGTATCTGTAATTTTTGTGAAGTCGGTTAAATTGGGTATGGAAATGACATTTCTATGTTAATGATGAATCATGAATGCGGATTGCTTTTTGGCTTTTGAGCATTTTTTCGTACACGAGTCTGTCGACGTGTCTTTCTGTCGGTGATTCGTTCTTTCTCACAATTTCAACCAGACAACGCAGCGATTATTTATTTTTTTAACTTGTGTTTGCGAGTATATGCTGTATATGCTGCTCATTGATTTCAACAATCTGCATTCAAAGCACATTTCGTGCACCTTATAGCTAATGAGTTTTTGATGACGAATAATGCATTGGTTAAAGACAGTAAGAAAAAAAACACGGGTATGCGCCTACTTTTCTCCACACTCTAATCCAATGTATTTTTCGTGAAATCATAGAAAGTACCATCGTTCAAAATAAATGCTCTTTACTGAATATTTTGCAACAAGATATAGTGCAATATTCATTCCGAATTCCCAAACTTCGTGTCCAAATTGGAATTGGCTTTAAAGAGGTCGTTATTTATCAGTTTCCATAACAATATTTTGTGCAGCGTTGATACAAATATTTTTCTTCACCATGGACATAAATTCTCTATGAATTCCTACAAGTCTAACAAGAAGCCCATACGTCTTGAGGTCACGATTGTTTGTCTTTATTACATGTAAACCTATTATTCGCTTACTAACTATATGTAATGAACATGCACTCAAAGAAGAGCTATCTAAAATAGTGCATTTTTAAGATAAGATCATTCATTGCCTTTCAAATGGTACACTCTGTAATACAGCATGTGGGTATTATAGTAAATTTGAAGACATCAAATGACTTAATGTCCTGACAAAGTATTAGATGTGACTTTAATTTTGATAAGAGTGCTACTAGAGTTTTGCTTGCTGAAAAACTAGAGTTTGCTAGAATGTTAAATGCCAAAATTGAAAATACTACAGAATGTTGGAAAATTAAGAGCAGTAGAAAGTATGTAGCTAAGAGAAGTAATCAGTGAAGTTAAGAACACAATCAAAACTCAAAGATTTTATGTGATGCTCCAGAGACTTCTGGTTCTCCGAAAATTTGAATCAGAATGAACACACCGGTGGTTACAGGCCGCTGTCAGGTATGCAATGAAAACTCTTTTGATGTGTCGAGGGTTCTTTTTGCTCTGGTTTCATAATTGTCTTCTCTTTTCTGTGCCAGTCGAGATATCCAGTAGCAGGCTACGCTTCTCGCCCTAATGACGAGGAATCTCGAAGGCAAGTTCTCTTAGTTATGTTTGAAAGAAAATTCATTATCAAGACTGCACGGAAATGCATGACCGTAGCAACAGATTGTGGGAAGATGATTAGATTTTTATAATTTTAATAAATCTTCCAAAATGATTTAAATTCAGCAGAATGCTCATTGATCCGTTGAGGTATTGATTCGTATTAATTCATGACTTCTATGATTCAGCCTTCCGATTTTATGAATATGATGTACCGCACCTTGTTTTCACTTCGTGCGTTGGGTTTGATTGTGAAAAAAATGTTTAGTGCTTTCATGTATTCCAGGATATGTTTTAATTCATGAACATAATCCTGCTGATTTCAGTGTTCATGTGCCTGACGAAAAATGAAGTCTTGTTTGAATAAATTCTTGCTTGCCCGTTTGGAATTGTAGTACATGGCACGCCCAATTTTCGGAGCAATTTAATTTTTGAGGAATTTGTTGTTAGATTCATTCGAAATTCCTTTTGTGATTCCTTTCTGTGACTCTAATAATGCGCTTGTGACTAATTTGTGGCTTAGCTTATTGAGTCAGTCATCCTTTTCATTTTTTTGAGGTAATGAAATACTCTTACTTTTTGTTTGCTTATTTGAGTCGTTGTCACACACGCACACTTAATTCGAGCAAAGTTAAATCACTTACATTCCAAAGCAGAATCTAAATCAAAAAATTTTGACAGTGACTTTCAGTACAATCCAGCAGATATTTCAAAATGTGTACTGAATACATTGTATATAATGTGTGCATATTTCACAACAACAAATATTTTCAGCATGCATTAATGTGATGACATCGTTTGATTTGCTCCGAATAACGTTCAAAAATACTTACATGTATATTTTAGTATTATCATGTTGAATGTAGTCGAATGTCCTCTAAATCTGTGGTCTTCTTGCTAGCACAAACATTATGTTAATCGCTTGACGATGCTTACTTATTGTACAGAATTACATAGTACAGAATTATTCTACAGTATTACGCAATTGATGCCATGTAGGGAAGAAATAAAGAGTACTTTCCACAGTGCGTTCAACACTGGGGAAAATGTTTACCAAATAAACTGGCAAAATTCCGGAAAGCTAGATTCACGGAGTAGATAAGTTCAAATTAACAGTATGAACAAAATAGATATATTCAAATTATACATCTATACAGAAAATATGATTTTGATGATCATATGTATTTCACATCGCTTATGATAAATTTGAAATCAAATAATTGTTCGAATTTGCATTAAAGGTGTGGTAGAGTGCTTTCTAGAAGCTTTTCGATGCATTGCTTTTCTAATCTTTCTAGCTCTTATTTCAAGCTACATCATTTGCATGTATTGAAGGTGTCGATAATTGAGTGAACTGCTTGAATTGAGTCACATCCTTGATTCCTACAACGTAATGAGAATAATGCCAGTTAAGTGCAATCTTTCAATTTTCTGAGTTGCAGTATGGACGAAGTATTATTTGCGAAGACATCGATTTCCGGGAGCTGAACATCTCAAAGCGTGATGCACCTGTATATTCTACACACTCACGTCTCATGAAGCAACATGCATTTAAAGTCATGTGTGCATTTTGCCATAATGAAAATCAACCAATTTTCGTTTTTTTATAAGAACAGCTGACGCCGTGTGTTTCTTGGCTGCTTGTTGTAGATCAACATAGTGTTTCCTCTGATATCAAATAACAGCAATTAATTTCAGCTACGAGCATATTGCATAGCCACTCTCAAGTAAAAAGAAATATAATATGTAAAATGTACAACTGTCTAAAAAATGATGTGGGATTCATTTGTGAGTTCATAGCATTAATCGTGGCAAGAAATAGCAATCACGATGCAGCACAGTGGGCAAAAGATCCATGATGTGCCACCTCAACCTCTCAACCAATTGGTGATATGATATTATAAGAATAGAAATTCTTTGAGTTGCTCAGACTCTGCCGACTGTTTATTTTTGGCTTTTGTTTTCTGATAATGATTGATTCTTTTAATCTAAAATTTGCGTCATCATCTGCTGTGTTGAAAATCTTTAGATTGAAAGTTTTGCTCTGATTGCATGTTTGATGATATATGTAAATAGATGAATTCTTGTTGTTGTGAAGTTCTTTTATTTTATTGTGAAGATGGCGAATAGTGCTACCAATATGATGTTAGTGGCATTGTGGACATTGATAACCATATTTTATTGCGGAAACACACAATTTTTCATTGAGCAATGATATTGTGTTGGAGCTTTCTTCATTAGGGTATTTCTTAATGTTCTCGATTTGCTGGCAAGACGCATAGGGATTCCCTCCGTTCTAAAAATTCGTTTGATTGTTTTGTTAATGTTATTTGAGATGTGATCAACTTTAAGATAGAGTGTCTCCTTGTTTTGATTTTTCTTCTTTCTTCGGTCATTTTTAGTATCAAGTTTAATCTTTTCTGTGTGGCCATTTTGCCGTAATATGTTGTCAAAGTTATCTTGAAATTTTCGCTAATCTTCGTGGTTCGTGCATCTCATTAATGCGTTTTCTTTCATTTCGGATAATGTTAATTTTTGATTCAGTCGGCATTTTCGCCAGGTAGCACTATTCGCTATCTTCATAATAGAAAAAAATAACGAGATAACGATGAATGCCATCAACTCACAAAGACATCTAACATCATATTTTTTGAAAGTTGTACATTTTATATATATTTCTTTTTACTTGAGAAAACCTACGGAATAAAGCTGAAATTAATTGCCGTTATTTAATATATATAAAACCAACAAATACTTGATTTTTCCTGCAATCAAGGCATATTTCAAAATTGTGTTTTGCATTTTACGTTGTTAAATTTCATTTTGTATTCAATTTTATTGTATTTTACTTACGATATGTGCATAATGTGAGATACCAGTCGATTATCTTTATTTAGTCATGCCTAATTATATGAGCGCATGCATTTACGCTCATACAGTGAATAGATTAATGCGGTTAGTCTCCATACGCGGTGTATGTCTAAAATCAGGTGCATGAAATTCTTTTTAATAGACTCAACTGTTTAATTGGTTGACTGATTCAGATGAATAGCTGATCTACGGGCTCTGACAATTGGGTTACAGGGAATCACTTTGATTGGATCCAAATTCAGTTGTTTTAATGTTCATGTGCAGTATCATCATAGCTGCATACATGACTGAGATTAGATTGCGCATTTCAAAATGAGTTCTCCTTCAATTCTGAAATCGGTATTCTATTGCAATGACGACGAAGAATTCGCATGGTGAGAAGATAATTTGTTATATCTTATAGACTTAGTGGGTGTATGACGTTGTATTGCTGATATTAAAGAACTTTCTGCTGTGCGTTGTCATAGCCTACGTGACCGAAAGCCATACAGCTACTGAAATTAATTGACAAAGTTCTACTTTTCAACATCGTCTTTAACATGCGAAATAACAACATTCATATGAAAATGCCAGTACTAATTCTGCAAATTTCGTTCACTTTCTTCGTTCTGAACTGATTATTTTTAGTATAAGGGTGACTTTCCTGATTTGAGACTTGACGGATCGTGACTCGTTTTAATCCTGACTAGCTCCTTGCACCATTGAATTTGCACTGGACGTGATTGATCGCTGACTGCGACTTTAATTATCAATATTTTTTACTTTATCTAAGTATTATGGAATCATCAAGCACATATTTGTTGCTTTTCGATAAGCTGATTAGACAGTTGTCGCTTCAGCCCATTTTTTGATAAATTCATGAGAAAATTCGATTGAGTAGCTAGAAGATGCTTTAAAAGCCCATATTTATTCGTTGGCTATAATTAACTCGAATAATTTAAACATTATACGTCCTTTGCGTACAGTATGCGTGCGTTCTATGAAGTTAGTATTCTCTCTTCACCACGCGAAGCTTCATCTCAATGATTGAGGCCTATGTAAACTTTGTTTAGTTTTGATTACTAAAATATTATCCAAGATCACAAGTATCCAAAAACAGAATCTATGGAACTACCTAAATTCACTCTCCACAAATGAAATTTAACTTGTGTTTTTTAGTTAAATTCATATTTTCATCATCAAACTCTCAAAATTAATTATTTTACATTGCATTGTTGTACTGCAGTATGCAGCACCCGGATATTGATGCTCCTGTCATGACCTTACTTGGTGAAGTTGACTAAAATTCATGGTGATTATAATGATGGCACCCGTACTTAAGTCTCGTACTGATTGTTCTGGCTTTATTCATATGCAACTTATTAAGTAAAGTGAAACAAAACAGTTGTTTGTCTTTTTCTATTCGCTAGACTTTTCGTCTACTCTCTTTGAGCTTTGCAAAGGACAAATGTATGACTCATGCAGAAAGTGTTTCAAAAAATATTTTGCGCATAAGTGTCACTTTTTAAAGTAAAGCAGCTCTATGTTTGACTTACATTTGGAAACGTCTGATGCAATGTCAGACAGTTGTGCAGACGAAACAGAGTGACCTTGAAGAATGTCGAGCGATTATCCGAACATTTAATCGTCAGCTTTCTCAATTCATTATCTGGAAAAAGGCTGACACTTTAGTTAATGACATTTTATTATTACTGGAAAGATTGTGAAAAATAAGGTAAGCATCTGTTTCCGTAAGTTATGGAAAAGTATACAAGGCGACATAGGTAGATATCCATTACAGTCTCCAGCTTTTTCGGAGAAACCGGCTTTTTCTCTGTCCGATTACAAGTATTCAGCTATATAGTGTCATTCAGCTATATACGAATTCCATTTGCGATATTGCATTAAATAAATCATTGATATCTACATTGCATGTATTCTTATTCTTCGGTTCATATAAATTATACGGGCAGTGCTTTGTGGTACAGGAATGCAACATCTTCCGCATAATTCTGCCCATTCAACCAGTTACACAAACATAGAAAAATATCTCAACAGATGATTTTTCTAGGTTTCCAAATTGACTAAAGAGCATAGCCAAAATAAAGTTTTCGTTAATTTCGAATTACTTTTTTCCGCTAATTCTCATATGCATGCACAGTGCGTAAGTAGATGCTAGCGCCAGAATATAAACAAAGGACGTAGGTTTAGCAGACATCATTGTTTTAGAGACTTTTTTATTGCTTTTAATTTTATCTGTAGCAACTTGTTATCTACTTCATTAAATCAGACTTCGTGACACGATTGATAGATTATGTGTCTCAACGGCTGTGTAATGCATCGCTTAAGAAATAAGTCGACTAGATTGCATCTTCTTGAATAATACATCTCAAAGGTAAACAACATATTCAGGATGCTCGCAGTCACGAATGAAATTCATCGGACCTTCTTAAGATCAGGATTATTAAGTAAAGTCGATGTTCATCTAGTGCATCACCTCTTTTGGTGACCACTATAGTTATTGTGTGCAAAAGTCCCAAAGTCTGTCGGCAATAATTCTTCAAGCCACAGTAAGGATCATAATTGCATCAGTCAAAATTTCTTCCAGTAAGCGATTGCACTGTGGAAGTGGCCTTCTTACGAAAGGTTTTAATCACGAATTGACAAAAACGGACGTCCCTCAAAGAAAAGGACGACTGGCAATCCTGTTAGTAATACTGTACTCAGTTGCTCACGTAGATAAAGTGCGTTGTATCTATCTATATATCAGTTTACACTTAAGCACAAACTCGAACTTACACTCTGTATGACTTGTGAACATTCACTGACAAGCCTGGAATGTCTGCTGAGATTTTAGCATGAGATTTACCTGTGTTAAACTCATCCAAGACTTGTAAAATCGCCAAACGTATCCACAATAATCAAATAGGCTTTGGTGATGTGATATACTACAGAGAAAATTGATTTTGATGTCAGGTCCCCAGTGAAGCGATTGGAGAACGCATTGTACGAGTACATGATCTGATACGATCCTACCGATTTACTCTTTCATACTGGAGATTCCTTCTGATAGAGATTCCAGACTTTCATTATGAAAGTACCGGATCATTATAGGATCAGGTGATGCTCTATGATCGGATTATGGTTCAGTTGATCTTGTCAGATATCTGTTGTTAATTAAATGTATAAGGATCATACGAATATCATAGGTTGTGTCATGTTAAGGTAATAGCAGATGTTGACGTTATCCACAAAAATTCGTCTAAGTAGAAAACATAGCTTTCTCAAAGTCGTTTGAAAAGTAACCCCCTTCCTCACCTCCAATGTCGATTTCTTTCTGAAGAATCCGGATTAATTCACTCTAACTCGTATAACTATGATTTAATCGGTATCTTCCTAGGAAGCTAATTGTCCCGTAGGACTGCAAATCAGTCCCATTATTCGTTTAATTGGACTGGAATTTGAAAACCAGGCCTGATTATACAACATTTTATCAATCGAGAACGCTATGGTAATGATAATTCTAAATCTCAATGAAAAGTAATTTCAACGAAGTGTCTTTCACCATCTGCTCGAATTCGCATCTTCTTCTCAGTCGGCCCATTAAATCTTAATGATTCTGAATTGTGCTCCACCTCACTCTATCACCTTGACCACCACTGTGAATGGCTTGTGTTATTCTGGAATGGTCATTGGAATCCAGCCGAATGTAATTTTCAATTGCACTTGAGCTGTGCCCTGTCACTTTTGCGATGTCTGCCCGTTCAACTCCAGCCTTGTGAAGTGCTGTCGCTGTTGTTTTACGTAGAGACTGATTGTTGTAGTTTCCCGATGTTTGAACAGTGTTGGTCAATGTTTTGACAATGCCATCAAGTGTATGTCTTCCCAACACTGCCCAACATCTCCCCATTTTGATACTGTCTTCGTTGCGATACCACGTCAGAAAAACATTATTCGTATGGCAGTCTTCTGGTCGTTTTGAAGCATAAAGTTTCCATATACAAACAAGACAGCGCTCATGATTATTTGTGTGCATGCATTGGAAATTCCTGATCGGTTTTGGTCTTGATCTAATACCACCATTCCTTGCCTTCGTATTTGTATTTTCAACGAAATACAGAACTTCTTCATTGTTTTCAAATTTCAAACTCAGCTGCTGGATTTGTAATCGATGCAGTTCAGTTCTTCCTCTGATTGCAAAATGTTTCCCTATATAGTAAATAAGTGTAAACAGCAGTGTTTTTGGTTCATGAGTTCCTAACATGCCGTTGCTCCAAAGATCAAGCTCCATTTTGTGTGATATCGGCTCGCTTGCATGAAGTCCAGACACTTTGCCATTCTTGGTGGAATCCTTCATGCTTGCATCCAATGCTTCTCTTGCTTGCAACATGTCAACGTTAGTCCAAAAGTTGATATTGACTTTCAGTGTGTTTTGACAGTAATGTTGGAGCATCGAAAACAAATCTTTAAGGGATGATGCAGTGTAATTTTCTTTATTTTCTTTTCTTACTTCCAATAAAAATTCTTTTAACAAAAGATTCCAGTCACTAGCCGTCCATTCATGTATTTCCTTTAAAACCAATAGTCCTTGTTTTTTATTATTCAATATCAGTTCTTGTCTCTCTTTATGCCACTGCAAAAATAGTTTCGATGCCCAAACTTGCTTTTTCATTGTCGATTCTGGTATTCTTGCACTAATAAGTTGTTCCTGATTTTCTTTTGACAAATTTGCAAAACGCGAAGCAATGTTATTTGGTGCTTGTATTGGTGATTGTTCTTCATGCGATTGTTGAGATAACGTTGATCTTCGTGGTTGTGTCATTTGAAACATGTCCTCATCAAACTCGAACTCGTCAAAATTTATATTCAGTAAATCATCTAATCTTTCATTCAGTTCTTCTTCCATTCTGTGTAGGCTACCTGTTTACTACCTTCTCAGAGATGATATGAAAAATGTTAGCTATATTCTATGCAAGCCTAGAAAATTTGAAATTTGATCCAAAGTCTATCGATATAAAGTTGCATAGACCATGGCATGATATGTAGTAAGTCTAGGTGCTGCATATCTAGGAGTCCATTCAATGACCATGGACATCTCTAGACCTATCATTTCTATTAAGGTTCTATGTAAAGTTAAAGTGAATTAAGTAAAATAAACTATGTTTAATTTTGATTCTGCATAGAAAGTCCTCAGACAAAACATAATTGGACTCGGCTACGCCTCGGACTTTCCATTCCGCAGAATCAGAATTAAACATAGTTTATTATATACTTAATTTTCCGGTCTGTCGAAATTCCTTAAATCCAGGAATGCCAGCACTCTTAACAAGTTGTCGTGCCCGGGTCGGCAATGAAAATCGAGGACAACATCCTGACAGTCGTAATCGTTGACTTCATTTAGGAGTGTTATCTGATTGGAAGACAAGCCAGAAATTTCACCTAACTTCACTAGTTCGTTAGCGTCAGCGGACTAAAAATAGTAGCAATCCGTCAGCCGCAATCGCGCATCTTATTTCATTTTTCCGCATTCGTGCAACCTTTTTTGGTTATTCAGCTATCTGAAAACAAAAACAAAACGAAGGAGAATCAGAGGTATATCTAATCAACTTTACAGACGCAACAAAGGAGAAAAGAGAGTTCCAAAAGTGAAGTTACTGCTGCAATTGCAATCATGACTTTAAAGTACTTTTAAATGGAAGTACATGTATGTCACCGTTTTAGAACTGCAATCTGATCTTATTTAAGGTGTGGGCTGCAGTTGCAAGCATAATAGATATCAGCAGCAAGCGTTGGTCTATTATACTACAAGCTTTGAGCAATTTCATGCATTTTGCGCAGTTGAATCACTTCACTGAACTGGAATTAGCGGCTGATTACACGGTCAGCAAAAAAAATTTGCATTTTCATAATCATATAAAACGATGATTATCCTGTCAGGTACCGTATTTGGAGAACTAGAAAGCTGAAGTATTGAAAGTTTTCAAGCACACATTGAATATAAAGCAAAAGTCTGCGTATACTAAAAGTCTTGCACACATTTCATCGAGCCATCAAGTCGGCCGTTGTCAATTTTCGGCAAAATTGGTTTCTTTTGTATCAGTCATTCAGCGTCAAGCATTTTGAGATTTTAATTGACCTCATCCATCCATTTTATCATGAAACAATTTTTTTAGATCTGCAATTAGCAAACTAGTAACGTTTCGACGGGCATTCATTAAATATCACTTTATGCACACTACTGGCATATCGCCTAAGTTAGTGCACCTGCAATAATTAATAAATGCTGCTTTTGCAAACAAGGTAGATAGAATAATTAAATATTGAACTTTAAAAAGGAAGTTGTGTCGATTTTGAGAGATGTGAACTAGGCCTGCTCATAATTCCTGATATTGGATGAAATGGTAGATTGGTCTGTTTCCATTTTTCAACTGAGGATAGAGGACTAGTCCAGAACAGACGGGAAATTATATTTAGAAGGATACGTTTGTCAATATTGTCAACTTCAAAAATGGTAGATCTACAACAAGTTTAGTATTATCTTGTATTTGGTTTGATAAAATACTTGTTAGAACTAATCACCTTTTGTAAAATACTTCCGTTCTACTGTTTACGTTATTTTTATATATGCCTGTAGTAAAGCTAGCTATTTTCCGTAACTTACATGTATGTTTATTCAGTCTTTCTTGATTTAAAACAGCATAGGTAGATACATATCAGGAACCAGATCACCAATATATGACCCCGATTACCTGGAAAATCAAAGACACGACAACCTTGAACTAATGGCTTCAGCAAATTGTCAGTTTGAGAAAGTACAAGTGGCTGTTTGTTGCAAATAAACGTAGGTTTTTTGAGGTTATATATGGAATT
Source organism: Prostheceraeus crozeri (assembly GCA_907163375.1). Lineage (NCBI taxonomy): Eukaryota > Metazoa > Platyhelminthes > Polycladida > Euryleptidae > Prostheceraeus > Prostheceraeus crozeri. Next base: position 71,385 of record CAJQUW010009607.1, read on the forward strand.
CATGTATGGTTGTCTTATTTATATATTCTGTAAACTTTATTTATGATCATCATAGCATGATATGTTAATGTTTTGATCTTATACTATGTATGTGAATGCTTTCATATTGATAGAGGACGTAGATTGAATATCGATCTATATGTAAGTCTGTGCAATCTGCTGATTTGACGTTATATGTACCTGCATGTACATGTACAACAGTTTTGAAACATCAAAACATTTGTGCGTTAACATCTATGATCTTATTCATATTCACCAAATATTGAATAATGCGATTATTCATAGCTACTAGGCTAAAAAATCGCTTCCATTAATTCTATATTATTTTGCTTTGTATTGCTGTTGATAAATTGTGGCATTGATCACGTCAGATAAAATCTCATGCAAATGATGAATATCATGTACTGTACATTTTGATGTAAACATCAAAAAAGGCTTTGAAATAGTAAGTTAAAGGCATGTTTTATGTAAATCGTCTGGATAATGGGCGAAACCAATTTCTTAAATAAATTAAAAATAATTGAGGTTGGGCATCCAGCACTATGACGTACCACAATTTTCTTCGGTGCTAACGCTCAGTCCCAGGCACACTTCACGCTTCAGCTTCAGTACAAAATGCAACAAATTTAATTCATTAACATGCCACTCAATTTTTGGTTTATATTATAAAATATTAAGTTAACGTGTTCAATAGATTTAAAATCGTCTTGTGAGATAATTAATATACACTTACTGCTTCGTGGGATATTTCACATAGAATTGCAAAAGATCTTCAAATAATTTGAATGCATCAGTTTCCTCACCTAGTTTCTTTGAATAAGTAGAAAGGGTTACTCGTAAAGTTTTTCTCATTTCATTTGAAGCTTACAGTCATGCATAATCAATTTTGTATTTGATTTATTAGCGAACCAACATCATCATAGAAGGCTACCCAAGTTTTCGCGCAAAATACATGTGTAATGTTTGTTATTAGATCTTTCACTGCACACGTACTCAATCTTATAGTTGCTTCTTGTCGCTGCTTTTTCCGCGCTAAGATAGCGCTTTAAAGAATATTTCTAATTATCTCAATTTTTGTAGGAGGAGAATGTCCTGGCTAACCCCGTCCCTTGCTCGAGAGCGTAGCTCTTCCGACAAGGTGCTACGTGAAGGCCATGCGCAACTTGTGAGAGGTTCTGACAGGCTCCTGCCATGCTTAATTACATTGACTCAAGAAGATTTTGTTTTTTCTGTCAATGGTACCCATGAACTAAGCCTGTCATGGCGATATATTTACGGATGTCACTGTTTACGTGGACGACAGGGCAAGTCAAAAAACGTCTATTTCTGCATTTATGTCTATCCTCCGACAAAGAAGAAAAAATTGGGAGCTATCTGTCATCGACAGGTGATAACCTTCTCTGTGGACGATCACAACTGTTTCTCCGACAACATGGAGCTTGCCAAGACATGGCAAACCATCATTCTGGATTGTATTGCTCAATCAGTTCCCGCAGGTAGGTGGCACATAAACTTGTATTGTACAAGATTTGCTGTTTTTCCTCGGAGTAAGCTTTTTTGTCTAAAGATTACTCATTTTTCGACAAGTTCGTCCCGAGGGTATACTTACAAAGAAATCTGGCTACTGTAACTTGTAGAATGTTATATTCGTTTTCAAAAAAATATCAGCACTAAAACATTTGATCAGAACATCAAGTGCAAATGCAAATATAGAAATGTTTGTGAGGCAGATTGTGCTGTAAATGATTTTTGCACGCTTAACAGGTTTCATCTTCAGGTTAGGTTTAGATGGGCTCAGTTTAAAAGATGCAAGTTCCCAGACAAGTTCATCTCTACGACATTAATCTTCAAGATACGCTTTAGTGATAGTCTGCTTCAATGTTTGATTGCTCGTAGTCATGACAATGACTGTTTATGTTACGCAATTGGCAACACATGCTCATTAGCGAATAATAAAGCAAGTATAATAGTCAACTTTTCAATACAAACTTGACGCTTTTGAAAGCGATAACAATATATTGAACTTGGATGCTCCAACACGATATTGATCACCATGATATCAAAATTGAGATGTCGATTATTTGAAGTTAGTTGCGCGCAATTTGAAATTGGATTACTTATCTTGACTTTGTTGGCGATCAGGTGATAAAGTGTTTGACAAGAAATATTACCACAAGCAAAAGTTTATTTGTGGAGTAGGGAACTGGACCTCATTGGTCCATACCGCTCTGCGCCGGAGTTCCTATCGAGTCTGAGGCGAAGGTATTTTTGCCATGAATATTCTAAGTGTCTGTTTATAAATAAATGAAGCTTAAAGCGCAATTTCTATGAAAGCAGTTATCAGTTTGATATGTACGTGTTTAATCTGTGTGACGAAGCTATTGAGTTATGAAATGTATGCTAGCATTATTGCCATTATTTATAGAATTTGAAAACAATTTTCATATGTCCTCCATTTGATGTTTTTTTGTAGTAAGCATCTGAAGTGAGTGTCATAAAAATTTAAAAAAACTGCTAGCTTTCGCCATTGACTTCCAATCTCAAAAACATGCCCTTAAATTATCAAATCATTTTTTTGTTACAGCTCTGCGAATTCCCAATGCTCATTTACCGTATTTGGTATTTTTAAATAGAAAGAGTGGTGCTGGTCATGCTTTTACCATCTTCGAGAAAAACATCAACCCAGTATTCGGAGAAGCCGACGTCCCGTACAAGTTGATGTTGACTGAGCGTGCCAACCATGCCAGAGAGATGGTGCGTTCCTCTGATCTCAGCCAATATCGAGGTATCGTTGTCGTCTCAGGAGATGGACTAATTTACGAAGTCCTCAATGGTTTATTTGAGCGTGATGACTGGCAAGATGTTGTTCCGAAAACTCCAATTGGTGTGGTCGCTGGAGGATCTGGAAATGGTCTCGCTTCTGCACTTTGTTATGCCAGTGGGTAAGTGTTCCTTGTTTTACTTAATTAGCAGGTTGAATATCGTGCACTATTTAGTGGTGAGTGCTAGACTGCAACAACACTGCAGCGCTTGCAAGGTTGAAGTTCATTTGGAAGGAACGACGCCCTCTAGTATAAAATCAGACTAATAAGCGCCCTCTGGTATTCTCCTCCATCTTTTCCTTTCCTCACAAGACGTGAACCCAATTATAAGCTAGAAATAAGAATGCAGTCTACAGAGATCAGAGCCTGCTAAGTCAGAAGCGAACCATTTGAGAGCCGCCCGGCCACAGCAAAGAGGCGGAAACTGAAATGGTTGCGATATACCTCACAATCAAATGAATTGGCCAAGACTGCAAGTCACAGTACAGGGGAGGCGAAGCCGAAGGGGTGGACAATGGAAGGAGATGGGAATAATTTGGAATTGTACAGCACCAAAGAGTACAGAATACATACCATGATGGGGAAGACTGTTGCCAATCGGGACATCTGCATGTGGTAGCCACAGGGCCACACAGTCGCGAGACGATGGAAAGAGTGGGCTTGAGACCTAAGTTGTCTAATTATCGTGAATTACTTCATATTTTCTGCCTACCCCCTGCATTTTTCTGCTAATTGATAATTCGATTTCATCCAATTGTGTGCTGTCGACCAGACTGAAAGCTGAAGTACCTCACTCACCAAATGCAACTTTGTCACTTAGCGCACCCTTCTCATTACATTTCGCATCACCCACAGAGCAACTCAAAAGGAAATTCTTTTTCGCAAACAATCCTGGGAACCGTCCTTGATGATCTCAATCTAATATCAGGTGTGATTTCCGCCGTCGTTTGCACCTTTGTTTCAAAAATGGATCTCCATGCATTTCCATTAAATACCATTAAATTCCATTAATAGCCTAGATGGCTGTAGATCTGGCAGACGACTCTGGTTCTGAAATTATGTCATGATGTGAACCTTCAATGTTTCAAATATCTTTGCGGTTTATTCTATCGGCAAGTTACATGATTAAAAACAATCTCATACATTTGACCTGCTTGCTGGACACCGATACGGTAACTGCCAGACTAAAGTTTTTATCAACACTGAAAGATAAATATTTGGACGATTATATTTTCAGGTATGGTAATTGGAAGCAAGCAGTCACACGTTGAATACTGACCGGTCCTGACGCGTAGTGAATCGCTGTGCTGATAAAAGATCAATCTTGTCACGACTGAAAACATTGGTTGGTTCTGATGTCAATCATTTGAACATCGCAATTCATTCACGGTCACTCAAAAGTTCAGACTGATCACAATCACAGTCTGGAGTTATCATCACACCATCACACTCATTATTTGCAATACTGATGTATTGACGGACAGATTAGTGACCAATAAGTTTTCTGAAAATGTGTTTTAAGTCATAGTATTACGTGTCTTGTCTGAAATTCATGAATATTGATTTGCTAATATCAATGGACTTCCAGACTTTTCAGCGTCAGTCAATCTTTCGACAGACACTCTGTTGATGTCGTCAGTAAATTGTAAACATTCATCTGACATCATTTTCACTATCAATGAAATTTCAGAGGAAAATTGTCTCTCAGAGAAGTTCAGCTTCGCAGTTCGCACCATCACAATGCAACTTAGTACAATAGTACACCTGAGTACGCCTAAGTGCCATAGTACATTTTTTATCATAACAATTTGAACATATTTCAAATTTATCAAAAAATAATTGGATAAGAAGAGGCGCACAGTGAAACAAAATGGACCCAATGCCATGCTGACGCACGATCGTGCGACGGATTGCCATGGACTACGGTCGCAGCCGTCATATTTTCATACTTTCTCTTGCTTTTTGGAGTCAGTCATGCTTTCATACTTCATGGACAATTTGCTGAATTTTTCATACTCGTTTGTCAAAATGTAGGTTGATTAAAGTTCTACAATCAATAATTGCAGTAAATTTTTACTGAAAATTTAATGTCAGAATTCCAAGAAATGATACAGTGCACTAAATGTGAACGAGGCCAATTATTTCCAAGCTCACCGCTGTCCAGTGAGTGGAAGGTGTGATAAACTATAAAAGTCAGTGCGTTCATAAAGTCACTGTGCACCTGTTCTGAACAACATTTTGTCAAAGCAAACGCTCGTAATAATTAATCATAGATATCTGGCATCTGCACAGAGCCATTTACATGTTTCAAGAGGCGCAGTTGACTGGTTTATGACATTCAACATAGTGACCAGCGAGTTGAATATCAGTCACTTCGAAGCACCCGAGAGCTTGACATTGCACTTCCAAGCTAAGTATGGTGTTGTCAATACAAGAGAGAATCTTCTTGGTCGAACATGTTTTCCGAGCCAAACAGTTCTTCTCCTTGCACTTCCAGCAAGTTCTTGGTCGAACTGGCTCCGTGCACAATGCAACACGTTCAGGTCGACCAACAGTCTTAACTGAGCAGAAGGTCAATGTCATTTCCAAAGCTATGACTCATAGCCCAAGCAAGTCGATGCGTCGCTTATCTCAAGAAGTGGGTCTATCTCTCGGGGCGGCTCATACTGCTGTGAGAAAGAACATAGGCCTATATCCATACCGCATCTCTTGCCAGCATCTCTACCGAAGCAAGCCACAAGATCTACATGAGTTAAGAGATAGCATCCGACAACAAATTGCCGCTATCAGTCTCGAAGAAATTCACCGAGTGTGTTGAGAATATGAGACGTCGAATAGACCTCTGTATTCGTGAGCAAGGTGGACATTTTCAACAGTTTTTGTAAGATATAAATATATATTTTGTTATCACGTAGTAATTGATGTTTTTACAAAGGAACTTTACTATTCATGCTGCCCTGGCAATCTATTTCTAAGCAACGAAATACAAAGCAGGGATTGAATTATTAGGTGCACAGTGACTTTATGAACGCACTGTATAAACACATAAACGTCAGTCGCTAGAGACGACCTATCGCCCTAAAATTTACAGCAACTGAATGGCGGACATTTGGGCTAAGTACGAGTGGGTAGTAAGAGAACTAGTGCATCGCTGCACATTCCATCTTTAGCATCTGATGAGACTATGCTCCAGGCTTTCCTTCCTCCGAGATTTCCAGGAGCTTGCAATTGAGTTGAACATTTTGCGTCAAGCTGTACGTTCATGATAAACGAAAGAGTAGAACTACAATAGATAGGCGAAGTACGACATCAATAATTCGGCAATTAATCTAAGTAATGGCTTTCGATCTTCTGAAACACGAGTACTTGCTTTTTAAAACAGCGACTATCAACCTGAATCGTAGTAGATTAATTTTTTTCATTGAATTTTCGAGCACCTGTTTAATAGACATTAGTGATGCAAAAGGTTTAAATTGAAGTTCGAACTTGAAAGGATGCATTACATCACCATCAATGGACCTGACACTCAGTAATTGTTATTTTGTTTCCAGTTCTTAGCCACGTTCAAGCACTTAAATTGATAATGCAGTAGATAGGAGACTGGACTCTGTTATCATAGTTAGCCTAGTTTTCAAACAGAATACGTACAGTAGCCAGTAAAGTAGTTTGATGACTGATCACATGGAATAACAGAAAGATGGATATGACAACAAAGGGCAACTAAGTGTTGACTCGGTCACCAGGGTTAACTCGGCGAATAGCTTGTGATCCTTCATAAATCCTTCTTCGAGAGGATGCGGGCAGATTGATGAAGCTTGACGGGGTCATGGAGGTAAATGTGCTTACTGTTGCATAATGGATGCAGATTTATTAATTGAATACAAGCCATTTGTTGCAGTTCATAGAGGTCGAACTGTTAGATTTTCGAAGTCTAACTGTCTAAAGTCTGACTGTCAGCACCGTCCAAGCCCCTAGTATGGGGAGTAGTGACGTTCAACCATTCATTCATCAACATTCCATCTGCGTGAACATGTCTTATCGGCCATCAACAACACTACCAGAATAATAATGGCTGATTCACTACAGTAGTAGCAGCTTTCAATTCAAGAACTAGTCCGGCAGCCAGAACGAGATTCTGTAGGAACGAGACCGAGACTGAGACTTTTGTACTTGAATAGAATGATGCACACCTAGTGGTTAGTTCGAATGCGCGCGTCTGACATTCCTACCTAGTTCCTCTTCTTGTCAAACAGAATCAAAGAAAACACATGAAAATCCAAGGGTAAGCAGATTGAGGTTTTTAGTAAAAATGAGATTTTCCTGACAGGCCCGTAGCCACGGGGGCAGGCCCCTGCTAATTTTTGTGCCCCCTCTGCTAAAATAGTTATCTATATGATCAATATGCAATCAGTAAAGCGAATCAATCAAATCGTCGGAAGTGAGAACAAATTAGAGGAGAAATCGATTGATGGCTGGCGAGAACGGAATTATTTGTCGGCACATATCAATTGTACGAGAGAAGCAGCTATCTAGCGAGTGTTGAGCGTCTAGAAATACGCTACCAATAGAAAAATGATTGGATTTTCTAAATTGATGTTCTCTTTGTGAAGTGATCATGTACTGCAAGATCATATAGTGATTTAATACTCAAACTTATTATCATAGAAAAGGCTTCATGCAGTCTTAAATCGTCTGATATACATGTAATACATTCAAACAAAATTAGGCTACATCATATTCATAAGGCATTTTCTAATAATTATGCAACTTGTAATTTCATGTATAAGCATATGCGATAGTTGATCATTGTAAGAAAAGGTTAACACAATATATAAAGGAGTTTGCATTATCATGCATTAGAGTCTTTCATTACATAATTAATTAGCTTAAATAAAACAATCATTTCAAACTGCAAATGCATATATTATTAATTCAAGATTGTAGTCTTCTCATGGTTGATGATGTTCACATCAACTTCCTCTCCTTTGGGGCCATGCCCCCCCCTGTAGATCATGTCTGGTTACTGGCTTGTTTCCTGATCTTCTCTAATGAAGAAGGAAAAATTGAGACCAGAGCAATCATTTTTGACATGGAATGTCTTCATGTCACTTCGTGTCATATACATGCAGCTTTGCTTATGACGCGAAGCACTTTCTGAATTGGTAAGCTTCCTAATGACAACAAACACAACATATTTTAGCCACATTCTCGCATGCATCACCCATCAGAAGTATGATAATAACATATTCACATGATAGGAAATGATTTAAAGACATTACATGCCAAAAGTTATGAGCTTCTCCCTTAATGAAAGAAAACATGGCAAAATTTTATTTTTAACGAAAACTTCAACCTGCTTCTCATTGGATTTGCATGTGTCTTTCTTTGATCCGGTCAGACAAGAAGATGAACCGATTAGATCTATGAGATCTTCTAGACCGTGAGATCTGTTATTCGCTTCCTTACGTGTTCATTCATTTTACTTTGATGGCATGTTCTGAATTTCACTTCAAATGCCTCGACAATTCTTCCCATTCCTGACGTCAATGTCCAGGATTCACAGCTGTATAAAGCGATTGACCCTGTATGAAGAGATAGTGACTCTTCCAAAGTCTTGTCAATTTGGTCGTATATGAAAGTGCTATAGCAAGTTTTGCTGCAATTTCGATGTTGTTGATTCCTTCCTTGTCAACAATGGCACCGATGTACTACGATGTCATGCACCTCTTTCAACTTTTTCCCATTCATCTTGATGTTCATGGGCGGGATTGTTTCTAAGCTGTTAACCACAATTTTGCTTTTTTATTAGCTTATCTGCATTCCGCAATGCGCTCCTTTGTTTCGAGTCCGGTGATTAGATCTTGAAATTCTTCTACACTGTCGGTGATCAGATTGTTATCATCGGCAAAATGAAGGTTGCAGAGAGAGGTCTTCCATCTATTGATGTAGATGTGCCGCGGTAGTAATGACATCAGTAATGACAACCCTGACTCACTCCGAGTGTAGTTCAGAAGAAATCCGCTAACGGTCTATCTATGAGAAATACTCTACTTGAATTTTCATAGTGTCTGAATAACCTGAATTAGATCATCGTCGAGAGTAAATTGTTTCAGTGTTCTTCACAAGTCTTCTCGCCACACACGGTCAAAAGCCTATTGAACTCAATGATACGCTGGCAGATAGGCTGCTGATAACCGGATTTTGAGGATTTGTTCCACTGTAATTATTTCTAGTCTGAAAACTGCTTGTTCTTATGCCAGCATCTCTTCAGCTCTAGGCTTCAGTCCATTGATGATGGCATTCAACGTGGCTTTGCTGGGGTGACTGATAAGACTTATTGTTCGGTAGTTTTCGCATTTCTTCTTGTCTCTTTTTTTGTGAATAGGGATAGTAATAAATTTAGTCCATTATTTCGGCTACTCCTCATTGTTCCAGATGCGTTGTTGTGAGCGCCTTAACCATTTCTGATCCTCCACATTTTTAAGTTCTCCTGGAATGTTGTCACAACCTGGCAACTTTTGTTGCTTCAAAGAATGAATGGCTTTTCTGTCTTAATACCTGAGACATCAGGGTTACTGTCTTGCCATTACTGTCTTCAAAAAGCATCGCTGGGTCAACATTCAGATCGTAATTTTGCAATTCTTGGCATTAACTGGTCCATCTCTTTATGACGGAGTCTTTCTCCACCAGCATACATCCATCTGAAGTATATACATGAATTCAAATGATTAAATAAATCCTAATGCTAGAAAATGAGCTAATATACTCCGCTTTCATCAATAATTCAAGCGGCAGTTAATACAAATCAAAGCAATAGTTTGTCAGATCAAATTTTTTTTTTAATATTATTGTGTTTAAACACCCAAAACCCCATTGATTTCCTATGGAAATCGCTAATTTGAAATTTTCGTTTCCTTGAATGCTTATTACAACCGATGCACAGAGGTTTCTGTCCAGCTGTACTGAAATGCGTGTTTAGCAGCCAGAATTTGGATGAATTTGAAAATGAATTCTCTGCGATAAACTTCACAACAATACACGATCGGTGAAATACAGGTTTTCATATTCAACATATTCCCTATCTGCATTGTAAAAATACTCCTTTTACCTTCTTTTAAAGCTCCTAGTGTAATCATCGGACTCTTATTTGGTGCATGTAATAATGTAGCAGAAACCTAGAAAAGATAATTTTGTCGGAAGTTTGACTGAAAGGGTTTTAAGGGAAAATGAGTGTTGAATTTTGAGATTTCACTGCGGTTTTCCGCAGTGCTTGCTCAAGTCATAATTTTATCATTCATGAAAACATTCAATTTTTTAAAGTAATATGTGCTTCAATTTATTGATCTCAGTAGCACCGTTCACACAGTGGCTTGAACAATCCAAATTCATAAGCGAAATTCAGACAGTACTCGAATCCTGTTGTGATATTCAGCCAAATGTACGCACCCACCCGCTCACCTGTCCTGCTTATCATGAATGGATTACAACAGTATCATATGTCCATGCATGTAATACATACACTTCAATCGAATTTTTCGGAAAATCATGTAATCCATACAAATCATTGTTGAAATTATGGCGATCAAAAGTCAAGCAAATACCAGTGAAAAAGTAACCAAGATTGCCCTTTGAAATTCTTCGATAAAACATTATATTCTACACGTATTTCAAATTTTGAATTTCATTCATTTTAAATTTTGTGTACATGTAGTTTCACGGAGAAAATATCATTCTTCAGTTTTTATTTATACGATACAATAGCATGGTTAATCTTTTCATATCATTCATTTCAAGAAGAAGAAAATATCTCTTAAAACATTCAACGTTAAGATGGTCGAAAATTCTGCAAAAATATAGAAAATTTAGTTGAAAAAAACTAATTTTGTCAAAAGAAATTTCATTATTCATTTCATTCAATTTCATTATTCTTTTTCGTCTTGTTGTTTACTTAAAATCGAAGGTGTTAAAATGGTGTCGCGTTTCTTCGGTTGTTTCGTGCAGAAGTTATAAAGAAATTTCGTCATGGGCGCACGCGTGGTCTCGCAGATCCTCTCAGTGAGACGCGGTTTTACCATGGCCCAAATATGTTCTATCGCATGCGCTGTCTGTGGATAACATAATCTTTTCAGGCTAATATTAGGAATGTTCAGCAAAGGCGTCCGACAACTGCACTCCACATTGCCTCAATCAAATACGTCTTCAGATTTTAGCTATTTAAATATATATTCTTAAACAGCCGTAGACGCTGCGCTTCACTCTACAAGGGCTCAACAGTGCATATCAGAATGGTCCACACTAACTTATGACATCTAGAAACCCACTACTGACATCACTATCTCGTTATTCTGATCTTTTCATCATAATAATGTCGTTGAAGTAGATTGTTCTTACACCCTCTTTCAGTATCAATTGCACACTATTGGAAAGGTATAGTTCTCATTATTTTGTTATTAGTTTGACGCTGTTCAATTTCATCATTTCACTTCTGTTGTCTTTCAATTGAAACATTCTTTCAGAACTACGGGCCACCATTATCTCGCCTCAGGGGGGGAGGTTTTCGCCCCGATAGAAAGTTTTTTTAATGTCTACTAAACCAAGCAAACCATGGCCACCAGATTTCTAATAGCTTATTTTCTACGTATTATTAAACTTTTGACAGGAGGAAAATAAATTTGGCACCTTTCTTTGGTGTGAATTATATTCTAAAATTTGAAAATTTGGAATATTTTGGCTGATTTTGGTATATTTACCTCTAATGTATATTGCGGTATCAATTCTTGATGAAATAAGTTGAGATTACTTAAAGGATTCTTTATACATCTATAAAGATATTCACTAGTGGAAAGTTTTTGAATTTTAAATTATATGCTTATTATGTTTTCATGTTCGAAGTTTGAAAATCTCAGATATGTTTTTTATTTATGTCATTTTTAGTTCTGCACCTTATCATCAATTTTTGAAAATTTTCAGAATCATGTTGCTTTTGGGCTCTGTGTCTCGATTTAAGTTCACTGAATTGAGCTGTTTCTTCACCTGCAGAAACTAAATATTAAAATGTTCGATTTTATTGCTATTTTAGTTCAACTAAAAGTTTGAATTATTTGACCTTTGACATCATCAACTACAATGATGCAATCTCATAACGATTAATAATCATTTCATTAACCACCTTGACCAGATCTTTCGATTAGTGTATGGTTTGCTAGTTTTTGTTGTCATCTTCCATTTCAAATGCTGATATAATGGAAATTTGTTAAAAATTGGCGTTTTTTACCTTGACCTCAGTTCAGGGATGACGTTAAGACTAAAAATAATGTTTTATGAATCTCTTTTCAGTGCTTTGTCAATTGATGTGTGGTTTGGCAAAATTGGTGTAATAGTTTGGGAGATAAGCAGTGGGGGAAATTCTCCCCCCAGCTGGGCGAGGGGTTAAGTGGTTCCATCACAGAACAATATAATTCCGTGGGTTACATGGCTGTGTTGTCAGCGGTCAGGAGTCATAGGGCCCAAGTCTAACCACAAACAAGAGGTTCATTCTGCTTGGATTTCACTTGCAAACCTCACAGCTCCAAGAAGCTATACCTACCTTCTTGCATCCTATTCAAAAACGTTGTGCTCAGATTGAAATCTGCTGCAATCAATTTAAAGTCAGTTGCATTCAAACAAAACCGCAACTGGCTTTTAATGGATTACAACGGATTTTGATTAGAACGCAAAAAAAGTTATAAACATCTCCTGCTCTGTCCTTATCCGACGTTCGAATCAAGTAGGAGACAAAAAAGCAGAAATGTTGAACTTCCTGTGAAACCATTGATTGCTCAAAGATCATTGCCAATTATGTGTGCTTGTTCATGACAACTCTGTGTGTTATCGAAAAGCTAGATCAACTAAAAATACGTTTCAAGACGATGCGAACAACAGACTGCGGGGGTGTACACCTACGTCATGCAGACATGTGCACTTACTGTATTTATTCATTCTGAATGATTTTGAGGTTGACAATGATTTACAACTGCTAGCAAGTTAACAACAGATTGCATTCATCGATTAAAGCTCAATTCATCTAAATTAATTTCTGATGAAAAAACAAGCCAAAGATTTTCGAGATATATGCTTCTGATTTGATTTAATAATACAGTGGCAGGCCTGGTTTCCTAATCATGATTCATTGCGAAATGAGCTTCGATATTTGAGACAAAACTCGGATTTTCATGATTTCGTTAGAAATATTTTACATTCAGCGTCCTGGGTGGTAACAATAAATTGTACTGTAGCAAATCCGGTCAATAACCATTTTGTCACGTAAAATGCATGTGAAATCGCACGGTCACATGAGAAGGTGTTGTTCAGAATGACCTTCAGATCCTTCAAAGATCGACCTGCAGATGTTAGTTCTCACAAGATGTACGCTTGTTATTGCTTTCCAAGAAACTGTGAACGATATTGAAATATAAATAAATTTCATTTTTCATGGCCACGCCGCTTCTCTTAGTGAATTTACGTGCGGAATGAAATTGTATCAGACATTTGGACAGAATGTGAACATGACTTTGACTCACCAAGGCACAGAGATACTTTGTATTGACAATGGCAGATGACAACAACAATGAAACACTGTACCAATCAAAATGAAGCAGAACCAACCGGGATGGATCAAAAGGTAGAATCGAAAATAAATCCATAAAAACAAGAAGTAGAAATCAGGAGAAAAAAGGTAACAAGTTAATAAGAGAAAGTCACAAAAGTCTCAAATTGAAAAGAAACTCTGTCTGTACCCACAAAGGTGGCTTCAACACTTTTATACAGACACATTGCAAAATGGCCGTGAAAATTTAAATTGAGTACGTTTTAAAATAGAAAAGTTCAACTTCTCATCACACAAAACTTGCGAGCGCTTGTCACAAGTGATCAAGTGTCTGGTAACAGGGGATTACGGAGCATTCCTAGATCTCGGGCGTTTATCTTTTCCTTAACGGAGCCATTTCGGAAGATGCTCAGCTATTCGAGGTCCCAAGTGTCGACGACATACCGTGTTCCACACGTGCAGTCAAGCGAATAGCATAATGTGTGAGAATCGGCAGGTGGGATGACTGTGACATTTTCGGACTTTTTGATGGCACCATTAAGCTTTCGTATCATTCAACAAATTCTTGTGGTCTCGGAAATGTTTTGTTAGGTGTAATCATATTATGCCTAGGAAAGCAGGTCTGCTATTCTAATTCAAAAGCTATGAGTGAATGGAGTTTGGACCAGTGAATTGATTGCACGATAGCCCAAAGTTTTAGTTTAGGATTGCATTCAGTCAGCTTTCAGAGATTCAAACCTTAATATAATTTGTAATTGATGAGAATACATTTATCTACGCGCCTTAAACTTGCAATTACTTAAACCTACACGTTTATAATCATTTAGTTTAAATCATTTCAATGTTCAATAAATAAAACTGGGATGACTCCTGCTATTATCAGAAGAAATTGCTTTAGCATAATGGATATTAATAACTCGGAAAAGAAAATCGAAGCTTTACTAAGGATGAAAATCTTCTGCAGAGTCACAAGATATCGTGGCTATATCAATTTGTTCTCCCTAGGACACCTAGTGGATTGCTTTTCCGCAGCAGTCTTGGTAATCGGTTCTTACCCGATCCATACTTCGAGCCATCCGAGATTCCTAAGATGAGATTGAGACCCATGCAGACGTTTTTGCTTTGCTATTACAAATCCCAAAGCAAAACAGATGTCGCAAATAATCGTAGATTGAATTTCTTTGTCCAGTTTGGCGTTTGTACTTTATACTCATATTTGTTGCTGTTTTGTATGTTTTTAATCTGACATCTTCAATGGAAAATGGATGAATATTTTTTCTTTCATTATTTGCAGATTGTCAATGATAGAAAATATTCACATGCATAATGCACTGATGCTGGCAAAACCGATGCTGCAGAAGATGGATATAGTTCGTGTGCAGACTACGAAAGAGTCATTGGTTTCCTTCCTATCCATCACTTGGGCCATGATCGCCGACATCGATATTCAAAGCGAACGTCTGCGATCGTTAGGAGGAGCTAGGTTTACAGTGGCAGCATTCGCCAAGATTCTTGGTGAGTTTGTTGTTTCGGATTTTAAAGTCAGACTTGTTGGACTATCGAACTTTTCCAATTCGTGGGTTTGTATCTAAAAGAAGCGAGAAGAAACGAAATCTTAGTAATCAGCAGAAGTAGTTATATCGCGGTGAAATGAAATTCTGTGACAGGAATATCAAATTTCAGCGATAATCAATACTTCTTGCATGTAAGTGTAATGAAATGCACCATATTACAAATACATGGTTAGCATGATAAAATTTTTTTAATATGTTAATTCAAAACAATATTTTTAAATATTGGCATGATAAAACTTTGATCATATCTTGGTCACTCAGCAAGTTTGTAAGTATGAATGTCACATGTATTTTATACACTCGTATTATGGCAAACTTTATGATATTTGTCTTCAAAACAAGAAAATTATTAAAGCTATTTTTCTTAAGAATGGATGCAGTTCTTCTTTCATCCAATACGTTTTCAATAAGTGTGATACTTACACCTAAACCTGATGATACTAAAGTTTCTATCTATTGGAAGCTACCGTATCTTCCCGAAAGTCATAAAGAAATATCGATGAAGATTCATAGAATAAATTCCATTTTAAAAAATAGTCGTTTAAAGATGGCTTACAATACGTACAAATCACAACATTTATGTCGCTATAAAGATCCTATCCCTTTTAACGAGCATTCCTCCTTAATTTATAGATACAGTTGTGAGCACTGTCAAGAGTGCTACATCGGGGAGACTCGTCGCCATCTCTATACCAGGATCAAAGAACACATTAATGGCAGACCAGCCTCTGAAATTTCTCTTCATGAGCACTTCCCAAATGAAAAGTCGTTCTCTATTTTATTACATACTAATTACACTCGTATTGGAGAAGCTTCATTACTTAAATCATACAAAAAACAACAAAAGAAACTCATGAATACCCAAACCGAGTCATTTCAGTTGTTATTATTTTGAAATTGTTTTTCTTTGTTATTTGTTATGCCTGTTAGCTCTCATTTTGAATGAACTCTTGGATGTATTTAAGTCTTTGCGCATGTTTCACTGTTGCTGCTCACTGACGATGGTACGTTTCACGTATTGAAACATGTATGACAATAAACGTATTTGATCATGCAATCTGTACGGCATCTTTCATTATTCTCGATATTACAATTTTTGCCAACTTCCATCCAACCAACAGCACGCAAACATCAGAAGCTTCACCTGAAAGCTCAGAAATCGTTGCTGCATAGCGCATTTACCCAATCATGTATCGAAGAACAACTGATTCCAAGTTTCTTGAAATGCTGACTACCGCGACCACTCCGACATCATCACAACCTGCTTCGTGACGGTCAACTGAACACGTTGAAACAAGTACATCGGGAAAAAGTTCAACATGCTGCTCTGCAGAATGCAAAACTAGAAACGTTTGAACAAGAACATCAAGATATAGTGACAATCTTGAGGTCAACTTCAGAAGCCAAGAATAATGGTACCCTCAAGAAAATGAAAGACACCCATTCAAATAAACTAAAGAACCTACGAGGTGCGAAAGAAGACATGGAAGCTGCTGAGCAAGTTCCAGATCTCCCTCAGAAGTCTACTATCTACAATCTCTCCAGCCGTCAGCTAACGTCTACCGAAGAAGAAGCCCTGCAATACGGCATCCGGATGTGCTGGCCACAGCAACCAAACGAAACTAATGTCAAAGTGGAGACTGAAGCTGTATTACGCCAAATTAAACGACAAGAAGGATCCATAAACGAAGAAGAAGATGCCAAACATCTACTCAAAACAGCCGTTCGATCAATTACAAAGAGGAAGACCAAAATACCAAGGAAGATAAAGACACTATTCGATTCCTTGAAAGCTCTGTGTAAGGACAATTCCATCTACATCAATCGATTGGACAAAGGCAACGGTATCGTCTTGATGGACCGAGGAGACTACGTCAGGAAGATTAACGACATCCTTCAAAGCGACAAGTTCGAAGAAATGAATCAATCCAAGAAAAATGTGTATATTGCAAAAGAAGACCAAACCAACCATAGAAATTAATAATACCATAGAAAGTCCTAGAATGGAAATTGCATGAAAATTATGGCACACTCCGGGGGAACTTAGTTGGGGCAAAAAGCAATTTGCGAGCTGGCTTTCTTGTTTTCGGGTTGGCATTTTTAATTATCAAGTCGAATTGTGATCTGGATTGTTGCCCCCAGTCCAAAGATCATGTACACAAAAACAATAGTAAATTTACAAAATACTGCAGTGACAGGATGACAAAGAAGGAAATCCTGTAAAACGTTCTGTACGTTCATCATTTTGAAATATCGCTCCTATAATCAATCAAGAGTGTAATCAGACACATACGCAACTTGTAATGTCGATTTACAGAGCATGCATTGCTCCAGCTTGAAATCAGAGGCCAAGAAATCTCAGAGTATTCATTTCCTTAAAAGCGTTTCCCTGTTTAATATATTTGAACAATTTCAAAACCATTGCATGCTTTCGAATATGAGCTTCCAAAATATCATCACACTGTATCACATAAGTCATTTCGTGATTAATTGAAAGGATCCAGCGACATTTCATTTATCTGAGAAATGACTGTCGGTAAAGCAGCTTTCAATGTGTTTATTCCAGAAAGCTCTCGGCTTCTTAACCGCTAGAAGGAGAAATTATCCAATAATTAGAATTTTTATCTTTGAATTCTTGAGATATTCTTACAATTAGTACAGCGATCGCTTTCGCTTATGACTCTGAACCAATTTTTGATTCGCAATCCAGTATTGAAAAATTGGAAAATGGTTGTCAATGACTGCTACAAATAGACACAGTATATTAATCCATGGAATAGTAGGCTAATAATTCACATGAAACAATGCTGCCATCTCACTTAAAATTCTCTTCATGAAAATCCTGCAATTTGCTGTCAACAACTTCCACAACCAAATTGGCAAATAGTTTGACTATGATGCAATGTTTTAGATCTAAGCTAATATACTCGTATGTACAAACCATAGATTTTTCCATGTTCCATCATTGAACATAGGCAAGATATCAAACTTCCATTCTAGTGCACTATTATCCATTTCTATGAAACCAACAGACGACTTCTCAAGCTGAAAAACAAAGGTGATTTAAGTGACTCCTTGTATAAGCAACTTCGATCCACGGGATGTACCCCTAGCCGCTTATGCGGCCTACCGAAGATCCACAAGTCGTCAAGTGATCCACCCTTAAGACCTATACTTTCAATGTATAATTCTTATTGCTCTAACATATCTGATTGGTTATTGTCCATGTTGAAACCTTATGTTCCTACGACTTTTTCTACCAAAGATAGTTTTTCTGCCTACAGGCAAATTACTTCTACTAATATTGATAATGATAACGTCTTCCTTACCAGTTTTGATGCCATTCAGCTATTTTCTAATATCCCTGTTTAAGAAACTATTGACTACATAACTACTATTATTCCTTTCGAAAATTTTCCAGTGTCTAAAGATAGTTTGAAAGAATTACTTGAAATCGCTTGCACTCAAGTGCCCTTTATCTTCAATGATAAAAACTAGATTTTAACGTTCAAGTTAAAAGTTTAAGCATGGGATCATCCCTAGCCCCAACTATGGCTGAATTTTGCTCACACATGATTGAAAAAGATTTAGAATTACCAATAATGTATATCCGTGGCGTTGATGATATCTTTGCCATTTTCGAAAATGAACAGTCAGCTAAAACTTTTCTCGTCTCTCTCAATTCTAGTCATGATGATATTAAGTTCACTATGGAATGCCCCAATAACAACACTCTTAATTTTCTTGATATGACTGTTTATATCGAAGATGGTGTTTTGAAAAGTAAATGGCTTCTTAAAGAGATTAACACATTTGTCTATACTTACCAGCTCGCCTATTCTCCTGATAAATATAAAATAAATGCTATTAAAGCATTATACACTAGATCGCAAAAATTAACGACCGATCCTGATATTTGTCTTCAAAACAAGAAAATTATTAAAGCTATTTTTCTTAAGAATGGATACAGTTCTTCTTTCATCGAATACGTTTTCAATAAGTGTGATATTTAACCCTAAACCTGATGATACTAAAGTTTCTATCTATTGGAAGCTACCGTATCTCCCCGAAAGTCATAAAGAAATATCGATGAAGATTCATAGAATAAATTCCATTTTAAAAAATAGTCGTTTAAAGATGGCTTACAATACGTACAAATCACAACATTTATGTCGCTATAAAGATCCTATCCCTTTTAACGAGCATTCCTCCTTAATTTATAGATACAGTTGTGAGCACTGTCAAGAGTGCTACATCGGGGAGACTCGTTGCCATCTCTATACCAGGATCAAAGAACACATTAATGGCAGACCAGCCTCTGAAATTTCTCTTCATGAGCACTTCCCAAATGAAAAGTCGTTCTCTATTTTATTACATACTAATTACACTCGTATTGGAGAAGCTTCATTGCTTAAATCATACAAAAAACAACAAAAGAAACTCATGAATACCCAAACCGAGTCATTTCAGTTGTTATTATTTTGAAACTGTTTTTCTTTGTTATTTGTTATGCCTGTTATCTCTCATTTTGAATGAACTCTTGGATGTATTTAAGTCTTTGCGCATGTTTCACTGTTGCTGCTCACTGACGATGGTACGTTTCACGTATTGAAACATGTATGACAATATAAACGCATTTGATCATTCATGCATTTTTTATGTTGCATGTGTTATCAACGCTTGCTTGAAAGTGTCCTTGCTTTGAAATTTGAATTGAGGATGACCTGTCTCTAAATGTTCCAAAATATAAGTCGTAAGCTTTGTTGTCTTTCAAGTGATGCATTGAGGTAAAATATGTGATTGATATCTCTAGAAATGTATCATATTTCTTGATGTAGATGATACATCTCGATCTCATGACACATACGCGTGCATGTAGCTGAATTTACATTACCACCTAATCGCGCCGCTCATTATGTCAATGTGAAAGTAGCCAGAACTCTTAACTTACACCACCAATGTCATCCTTGACATCGCCATCAGTACATTGCTGTTCATAAAATGCTTAGGTGAATGACCATTGTTGACGTGTTACACGGAGGTTGCAGCCTCGTGGACGATGCATTGCATAATGGTTGGTTGCCCTGCTGTTCACGTCTCCAGGAAACAGAACATAGAAACGCACACGTGATTTGATATTAAAACATTCATGTTTGCTGGAAATAGTGTGTCTGTGTTACTTATTATTGCTTTCTTTAACAATGAGATCACTGCCATCTCACCGTGAACGGTTCTTAAAAGAATTATGGAAACGGTGTGTGATGCTTTCACCATAAATGACCTTCTTGGTGACTTTCAGTGATAATTTGGGGTTACTCGATTACAGAAGCGACAGATAGCAGAATGCACTTATGCCAGGGGTATGAAAAATTAATTGCACTGCATTTAATTACAACCAATTGATTGATGTACAGAATAATTGCGATTAATTGATTGTTGTCAGTAATTGCAATGAATTGACTGCATTCCGTGATAATGTGGAGGATATTTAATTGACTGATTTATTTGCAATATCATCACCACTCGCACTTACCATCGTAGGAAAAACATCACCTTCATTGATTTATTTATATACTGCTTACATGTACACAAGCTGATCGCTTTCAAGATTCAAATCAAGAACTACGAGTATTTGGTGCATAACGTAGTATTCAACATCTCTATATTACAATACTGTTACAGCAATTTTTAAAGTTCCACTTTATAATTCAGATATATATATTTTCGAAAAAACACCACTTGTAATCGTAAAACAGTTGGATTTTCGCGAGCTTTCGACCGCTGTCTGCACCTCAACTGTTAAGGTGCAAACCTGTAATTTTATATCACGTGATGAGATGTAGTCAGTCTTGAATGCATGTTCAGTTTGTACACGCAAAATTCACTTTGCATGATTAAGACAGCAGACAGCGGTCGAAAGCTTGCGAAAATCCAACTGTTTTACGACTGCAAGT
This sequence comes from Prostheceraeus crozeri, assembly GCA_907163375.1. NCBI lineage: Eukaryota > Metazoa > Platyhelminthes > Polycladida > Euryleptidae > Prostheceraeus > Prostheceraeus crozeri. Next base: position 92,320 of record CAJQUW010009607.1, read on the forward strand.
GGTGTTTTTTCGAAAATACATTTACCTGAATTATGAGCATCCCACTTAAAAATAGTATATTTGGCTATTGCTCCACTGTATGATCAGTTATCTGGTCACGTGTGACTATTCATTCACTTGTATCAATAATTGATTATCACTGTAATTATGATGTATGAACTTAAGTTTGCAATGAAATTTATCAATATTCACATCCGATCAAGAACATTGCTAGCTATATGCTTTTCATGAAATGGGTCTACTCAAGTCACTATCCAAATTGATATAAAGTTATTAAGGGACTTGTAGTGAGTAGGCCCATGTAGCCCAATTCGTTCAAGTGAAAAAAGGTGAAAATTGCAAAATCTTAGTCTATTCAAACGGTGATGATAAAAAAATAAATCATTAATTCTAAAGAGTGATTTTCTATAAATTTACACTTATCGTTCACTCGAGGGCACTCAATGTAAGCCATTCAAAGGATGTTTGTTTGAAAGGTGCCATCAGTTTTCCGGAAAATCTTTTAATGTTCGATGTTATTAAACTTTTCGAAGCCACGATTCACAGATATTCTGTATAAATCCTACTGCAAAATCAAGTGAAAGTCTTACCGAATTTCTTTGCCAAGTCAGTAACTACTGCGTCAACATATAAGTCTAAATAAGTCTAACGAAATGTACATTGGCAACATTCTTTTGATATCAAAAGACGCATCATAGTTTGAACCTGCCGGGCGTTCAGAGAAGTTGGCCGCGGCCGGCGTCATCAAAACCGGTTGGTCGGCGACCAGTGCATTCAAAACCGGGCGGTCGGTGGCCGGCTTATTAAAAACATGCCGGTCGGGGATGGGACGGCGTCTCTGTATAGCGGTTGGATAAAACTTTGATCATCAGACATTATTTGGTGAACTCATGCCATTAGACATTGTTCAGTTTCCACATGGCATACATGAGATGTATGAATGGTAGGCCATCTGGTAGTACCGATAAGCGAGAGTTATCTATTACGATACACAATCATGCAATGCAATTATTCGCACTTTCATAACATGATTTATATGATAAGCAGAAATACGAGGCAATGACTTATTTACTAATCAAATGAGTTGTAGGTCTTCTTTAAATTTATGATAATGTTGACTGCATTTTCAAGTCAAGCAAATTTAAAATAGATAATCAAAATAATGACCCAAGCGGGGCCCATTGGCAATATAAAAACATTGATGCAACAATAACATATGCGCATATCTATATCCCGCATCCATAAGAGAGCTTTAAGCGGTCAACAATTCTAAGTTCAATATACGGTATTAAAAGATTTTCTAACGATAAAAGAACTTTCTGATCTCAGCAAGATCTTTTAGTTTACATTGATGACCGCGAGCTGACGTGTAAGAGTCTGGAACAATGATCTTGCCAAACTTGTCATTAAGTTTTTATTTCAGTGAGTGTCCCTGTACAACGTAAAACAAAATTTATCTCGTGCCGTTAACTTATCAACCAATTATCTACAATTCAATGTCAAATGTTCTGGTAGTAGGCCCTCAGGTTGCATTGAAATCCATTATTAATTGCATCTCTAAACTTCACGTGTTATATAAACTATCCCATGTAGTGAAATTATTTAGGATCGAGTAATTCTACAATACGTTTACTTCCAAAATTCAGAATATGAATTTTCTGAAAAAATTAGAATATGGGATTCTGAAAACTACATCATTGGTAAAGTCGGATTTGAACTACATGTTTAAGTTGCCGGTAATCATTTTTAGCTGTTTTTTTAGAAGAGTTCGCAATATTTATGTTGCAAAATTTGCCTGTAGATACTCCCAAATTATGTTACACATGCTCTTAATGCTGTAATGATTGACTAATCAATTTATTATCGACTGACTGTTGTCAACGGTCGACATGGATCTAATTAAGTTAACCTGCCGGCCGTCTCAATGAGTAGCTGGCCTGCCGGCCAGTCTCCAAAATTTACGGCCTGCGCAGATGTTACTAGAACCGGCCGATCGGCCGGCAACAATCTTGAAATCCATATTCAGCTATTTTGTGAACAAGCGCATTCAACATATTTCATCGTATCATTATTCTTGCTTCATTTATCCCCATGGGTTTGGACGTTACTGACATGGTTAGACGATGCTGGAGTGTCATACACGCATTACCGGTGCTACTTTTCTTGCTTTCTTTCCCCTGCTCTCATTTTCTGGGCTGAAAGTTTTAGGTAGCTTAGAATTTCCGGGAGAAATATAGTTGTAATTTTTGGAAGTTCACTCTCAGTTTCCGTGTTATTCAATTTCCCACCTTTATCTATGTTTCATGTTTCACAACAAGATTCAAGCTGAGGATATAATAGTACTGAGATATCGAAACTTGTGGCTTCTAGGAGACTTAATTATGTTCGCACACTTTGCATCTCTGCTAAGATAAAGACTGATTTGAAGATATAAAGTATGGCTTCTAGAGGAATCTATTTGCCTTTCCTTTTTCGAGGGGGAGATTAAATAATAGCGCTTTTCTGATATACCTTTTCCGGCCAGTAATTTAAAGTGGTTGGAAAAAGAATATCATTGCACCGGTTATATTAAGCCAACCAAAAGTTCACAACGGACACTTTTCTCAATAAGCCTATCAAATCAACCGAGGTCAAATAAACCTATTTTACGTGGTTTTTTTGTAGAACGATCTGTAAAGCTTCCTGAGATTTTAAATCGACAACTGTATTAGTCCGAACAATAAATTGATTAAGAGCAATAATAGATGATTTTAGACACAAGAAGCTTATATCTCGCTTATCACAAGGATGCCATTGTTCCTGTATCTGGTAGTTATCATGGAGGAATGCGATTACTTCAAGGATGAGTAAAACTTTAAAAGGTCAGTCATGTCTGATTCCAATGGAAATTTGCATGTCACATTTAACACAAAAAGAGGTAGAACGTTGATGCAATTATCAGCATGTTTCATTTAATGCTTTAGACTAATGAAATACTTCATAAACGTGCTGATCGGTGAAAGTTCAAATTAGTTACGAAGTACCGGCGCAGTATTCGTGAAACGAGATATACATGCAGATCAAACAAATGTCATCTGATCGCATCATGACTTTTATTAATGATATGTCACAAACGTAAATAAATGGCAGACAAGTCCAGCGATCCCACTTTTCTACTTAGATTGGATTAAAGTTTAAGAGTCCTAAACTGGCAATGATTCAAAGACCCGAAATTGTTTTCCTTTAGTTTCTGTTGTTCATTAGTTTGTACAGGTAAATCTTGAAATAGATTTTGTAATCCGTTAAGTCTACGAGTAGCCTTTTGATGCAAATTTCAGGTTATGAAAGGACTTATTTATATAAATCAATTGAAATTAAGAAACCAAAGCATTCGTTTTTATTGCAATTTCACACCTTTTTATTTCAACCACCTCTTTGGTCATCGCCAGAAGAGAGGATTTATAGGGAGACGAAATTCAAATGTCATGTTTAATGAGGATGACATAGAAAGATCAACAATATAGGATTACCATTTGAGATTTCAAGGTAATTAAAACATGTTTCACTCCCATGATAAGACTCAATTTTTCAAAATAGTGCTTTATTTTTAACCAAAATTATTTATTAGTTTTTCCTATTGTTCCAAATAACATTTAATATGTAGAAAAAATGTATTTAATTCATCATAGAGGTAAGTGGTGCAATGCTTGAAATATATCTAGGATTGCGAAATTTGAGCTGCCGAAATCACAGATACATATCATATATCTAGGATAAATGATCATATATCTAGGACAATAATATATCTAGATATATCTAGGATAATAATCTAGGACAAATTAGGGATATATCTACGATAAGTGAACTTTATTATCCTCTAAATCTGTGAAGGTAATCTGCCATGATATGAAAAATGTCGGAGGGCAATATTTATATCCTTGCTGCCCCCCGGGGAGGGCTAGGATAAATTTTCATGGAAATATTCGTATAAATACATTGGTTATTGGACATTTGGCATAGATTTAGAGGATAAGCTATTCTATGAATCCAGCGGGCAAGAAAATCGTAGAAATCCTCAGGCATGTCGTTGAGAAACACTGGAATGACTTGGATTTCATCATCATGAAGACAGATTTCAAAAATGCTTTTAACACTGTCTCAAGACAGCTTCTTTTTGATGAATGCAAAAAGAGCTTCCCAGGTTTGATACCATATCTCAAAGTGTGCTACAGTCAACATCCTTTCCTGTACCACCCTCTTAGCAAACTTAAATCTGAACTCAGAGTCCAACAGGGTGACCAACTCGGTCCGATGATATTTTCGATTGTTCTTCACCACCTGGTCCTGCATATCGCAGAAGAAATGCCCAATCTTTTGCTCCATCATTGGTATTTGGATGACGGAATCTTCTGTGGTACAAGGAATGATGTCCTAAGGATATTGCAGTTAATTGAGGATTCGTCTGCTTAGCTCGGACTACATGTCAATTATAGAAAATGTGAATTGTATTCTCAATGTAATTTACAAATGTTTCCAAATGACATTCAAAGGTCAGCCTTACCAAATTTTCAGCTTCTCGGCGCTCCAATAGGCGATGTTGAATTTTGTAATGACTTCATTATTCATCGAATTGAAAAAGCAAATGACCTCCTTACTACTTTTACAAAGCTTGAAGATCCACAAGTAGCCCTGCTATTACTCCGAAATTGTGGCTCCTTCTGCAAGCTAGCTCATATAGCTCGCAGCACTCCTGCTGTCTCCAAGGAATCTTTGCGAAAATTTGATGAGAACATTCGACAGTGTCTGGAAGAATCGGCAGTCCTTCAACTCACTGAAAGTGCGTGGACTCAATCTCAGTTGAGAATGAAATTTGGTGGACTTGGATTACGATCGCTTTCTCGTTCATGCAGCAGCGTGTTATTTAGCTTCCTTCAGTGCAGCCCGAGAAATGTTCAATCATAGCGAAATACGCTCAATGTCATCTGACTTGAATGAAGTCATTTCGCTATACAATGAAAATGTGCATCGTGATAAACGTTTATCCACTGACACGCTTTTCACCGTCGAGCCTCTCCAACAATCTAAGTTGTCATCTGCCATCGAAGAGTTTGACTTTGAAAACCTGTTTGAGTCATCAATGCCAGCTCATCAAGCCAGATTAATTGCAGTGGCCAACTCTGATACATCATGTTGGCTACGGGTGTTGCCTTCAATTGGACTTAATCTACATCTCGAACCAAATGAAATGCAGATCCTGCTGAAATTTTGGCTTGGGCTAGAATTATTCGAGAGTGGTGCGATTTGTCCAACTTGTCCTTCGGAAAAGGCACAAGTCCTTGATTCTCCGGGGCATCACGCCTTGACCTGCAAGTATGGTCCCAGTGTCGTCGCCCGTCACAATCCTCTGCGAGACTGTCTCTTCGAATATTGTAAGCGAGCCCACCAGTCTCCTGAGCTCGAGAAAGGAGGCGACCAAGGCCACGACCAACGTAGACCAGCCGACATACTTCTGCCTTCTTGGCATTTTCCTATTTTCCTGTTGTTCTAAATATAAAGTTGCACGAAATCCTCGTTCGCTTCGCTCCTCGGATTTCTACATTTTCTTACCCTTCTGGCTTCATAGAATACCTATTTTTCATTTTGTGTGGGAGTAAAAAGACATCTCTCCCATGTAAATTGCCGGTAGGAAAAATCAACTTTTCAATCCCACGGGATGAGAAAGTTAACTTTTCCTCCCGCAGCTTACTTTTTCAACGAAGATTCCTACACAGAGCAAATTATAGAAGTCCATAAACAAGTCATGATTAGTCAGGGACTACAAAGATATCAATATAGTCACAGGATTAGCTCATTCATAGATTTCGCGGTATAACCATCAATCTTTTGATAAGCAACAGACATCCGTAAGTCACAAAATGAAAAGCTACTTTCTTTCGATAAGAAATAAACGCTTCCTCCCTTAGCTATCTGTCCATCCCTCACTTCGCTCGGGCTGTACAACATAGCTGCGGGAGGAAAAATTGATATTTCCAGGGACATCTATGATAGTAGTAAGCAAAACTCCACTTCTGGACCGCGCAAGATGGCGGCCATCGCTGCGTCCCCCCCCCCTCTGGCACGGCAGAGTGTCGTGGTCGGCCGCCGTGGTGCTTCGTGTCTGCGTCCCCCCCCCTCTGGAACGACAGAGGTTGTGGTCTGTCGTGGTGTGCCGGCCGGGTGGGTCCACGTTCACAACATGTTCGCTGACGTCCCCCCCCCCTCTGCAACGACAGAGTGTGAGACTCGGGTGAGTTGGTCCGACCGCCTGGTTGACGTGGGCGACCGTCTAGGTTGACGTGGGCGACCGCCAGGATTAGTCTTGAGGCTATAGTGTGTGATGTTTTTGGTGTGTAGCGCCCAAACGAAGCATCGGATGAGAAAACGGAGTCCAGATTCGGAATCTACGTGAAATTTTGGGTTAGGAAGGATGTTTCCAGCGAAATCGGAGAGAAAAAATTTTCGGCTGACGTCCCCCCCCCCTCTGGACAGCTTGCTTCGATTTTGGCTTCTAGTGGACGGATTTTGTCGTGCGATAGCTCGTTTGAAAGCTAAGAGTGAGACAAATTCAGTGAAACAATCGGCTTGTTCCTATCTGTCTTCGTTCAAAAGTTAGAGCGGTTACAAGATTTTAGGTCGGAGCTCGCTTACCTGAAAAAATCCTAAGTGTCAGAGTGACTTTGTATGGGTAAAATTTTGAAAATTTTCCAAAGTGTGGAATTTCGACCTGGGACCGTCACCAAAACATTTTTCATCAAATTTCGCTGACCCCCCCCCCCCGACAACAATCTTCTAACTTTGGTTCTAGTGGACGGATTTTGTCTTACAGCTACTCGTTTGAAAGAGGAGAAAAAACTGCTCGACAACATTTTTTGTTGCGAGTCAATCGGACCAGCCGTTCACAAGTTAGAGCGGTTACAAGATTTTAGGTCGGAGCTCGCTCACCTGAAAAATCCTAAGTGTCAGAGTGACTTTGTATGGGTAAAAATTTGAAAATTTTCCAAAGTGTGGAATTTCGACCTGGGACCGTCACCAAAACATTTTTCATCAAATTTCACTGACCTCCCCCCCCCTCTGGACAGCTTGCTTCGATTTTGGCTTCTAGTGGACGGATTTTGTCGTGCGATAGCTCGTTTGAAAGCTAAGAGTGAGACAAATTCAGTGAAACAATCGGCTTGTTCCTATCTGTCTTCGTTCAAAAGTTAGAGCGGTTACAAGATTTTAGGTCGGAGCTCGCTTACCTGAAAAAATCCTAAGTGTCAGAGTGACTTTGTATGGGTAAAATTTTGAAAATTTTCCAAAGTGTGGAATTTCGACCTGGGACCGTCACCAAAACATTTTTCATCAAATTTCGCTGACCCCCCCCCTCGTTCGGACAAAATTTCTTGAAACAAACTTTGGTAAAGGTCCCAGGTCAAAATTCGGAAGTTTTAAATTTTTCAAAATTTTCACCACACTGGAGCTCCCACACTTAGGAATTTTTTCACTTGTGGCATGTTACATGCACATGTGCTGACGGACCAACTTCCCGTGGTCATATGAGAATGGTTGAGGTGTCATATTGTAAAGAATGATGAGACAAATCGTTTGCAACAAACCGCATGTCGCTACGATGAATACTTTCGGAGATAGAGCCATTTTAAGTTTTCTTCCGAGCATATATAAACCCCCGACAACGCAAGTCTGATCACTTCATCGAAAGACGAGGTAAGCGACGGTCGTCGCTCTGAGCTCCCGATATCGGGTTGCAAAGGACTCTATCTTTTGAAGTAGGCAAGCTATCTTGCTACTTCAAAGTTTGTATGATAGAGTTTGATAGTGTCTTTACTACTGATAAAATTTTTTAAAAGTAGTATGAGTAGTAAAATGCGGAATTTTTTAAAAATTCTTAATTTTCACTTTTTTCAAAGTTTTAACATATAGACTAAGGTTTTCAAGTATCCTGAGTTCAAATATGCTATCAGATTTGAAATTTAACTCAGTCTAAGGCAGCTTTGAGGGGTTAGATCCCAGCTACTGATCACTACCTTTGACTCGGCGTTCCTGTTACCACTTCGGGGCAGTGACAATGATGTCTTCAGCTGTAAAGAGCGGGTATCGGGGAAGATCTCTCACTTCCCTAGTGATCGGTACAAGGCCTTCGGGCTGTCGACGGGATCGAGTGCCACTCACTACACTCACATCTATCATTCCTCACTAAGTGTTGATATTATGTTGAATGTTGACTAAGTTGAATGTTGAATGATGATATTATGTTCTAGGCTGTATACTACATTCAAATCTGCTATCAGAAATTTAACTAAGGCAGCTTTGAGGGGTTAGATCCCAGCTACTGATCACTACCTTTGACTCGGCGTTCCTGTTACCACTTCGGGGCAGTGACAATGATGTCTTTAGCTGTAAAGAGCGGGTATCGGGGAAGATCTCTCACTTCCCTAGTGATCGGTACAAGGCCTTCGGGCTGTCGACGGGATCGAGTGCCACTCACTACACTCACATCTATCATTCCTGACTAAGTTTAATGCTTTAGGAATATGACTGTACTACATGATTCAAAACTTATACTAATTTCATTATCTTACAGTTAACGAGAAATCTCAGTAACGACAAAAATGGTCAATAACGACAAAAACAAAAAATTTCACATCAAAATGTGCGTATGCGGTCGAATCAACCGCCGAGACGGTCTCAGGGACCACATAAGGAAGGCAGGGGCCGACCACATGGTTATCCTGAATAGGATTGCCTGTGTGAAGTGCAGGGTGCTGTTGGTTGTTGGGCAGGAGGCCGAGTTTTATCGGAGGCATGGTGAGTGTGTAGGAGGGTTGGTGACCGATTTGAGATTTACACAGTTGATTGTGGAAGAGAGGGAGCGAATGTTGGCGAATGTTGCGAATGTTGTTGAGAATGTTGTTGAGAATGCTAGTGGGAATGTTGTTGAGAATGCTAGTGGGAATGCTGTGGAGAATGCTAGTGGGAATGCTGTGGAGAATGAGGTAGAGAATGCTGTGGCCGGTTTGAAGGCTGACAAGTGGCGGAAGAGAGTGTTTGAGAGTGATGATGAGGATGATGTGGATTTGGATAGGGAGCGAGTGAGGAAGTGTGTGAGGAAGTTGAGCTCTTCGTCATCGGAGGTATCCAATATTGTTATTAGCGACCCCCCGAAGAGCTCATCTTCCCCAATAGTGAAGGGTGGTGGGGTACGGAAGCAGTCGGCGCGTGGGATGAGGACATGGAAAAGAAGCATGTGTCGCAGCAAGCGGCACATGCTTTGTTGGTAGATCGCTACGAAAGTTTGAGGAAGGTGAATGAGAGAACGTTGAGTGAGTTGAGTGAGCTGAAAATGAAGGAGTTGAAATGTAAGGAGGTGGCAGATGAGAATATCCGTATGAGGCGTGTTGTGAAAGAGTTGAAGGAGAATGTGCGAGTGTTGGAAGACAAGAATGATGAGTGTGAGAAGAGGGCGAGTGCTGCGGAGAGGAGAATGGGAGAGGCAGAAGCGAAGTTTGAGGAGATGATGAAGGAGATGAGTGTGTTGAGAGCGAGGAATGTTGAGTTGGAGAGGACTGTGGCTCGGCGGGGTGATGAGAGGCAGGCGTGTGAGAAGTTGGAGCGCATGAGGGATGAGTGGGAACGTGTGAATGAGGATCGTTTGTTTGAATTTCACATCCCTATTCGGGATAACCATCTGGCCGGCGAAGTCCTCGTCAATAAAAGCCTGGACGAATCAATTATTTGCTATCATGGACATCCGAGCAAGAAATGCCTCCACGCTACACTAAGAATGCGCGGGCATCTCCACAAATTTTCAATCAGGAAGCCCGCGAGACTGCCTAAGGATGACTAACTTGGTAAGTGAAAAAGTAAATAAGATAGTATATCCTATTCTAATACATATCATTTTCATTGCAGATCTTTGCCTGCCTTCACCACCCCATCAATTTACTCCCGAGAACGAACCATCGGCTCTCTTAAGGGCCACCTAGGGGCAAGACATGATAGAACCTCCACGCGGTTTGCCCTGGGCAGTCTTCGGACTGGCGAATACTATCATTAAGTTGAATCTGCTATCAGTCAACTTGAACGTTGCGTCGCGTTAGAGGGGTATATAAACCACTGCCTCTCATTTCATTTCATTTCAATCATGCAGACGCCGAACAGTCAAGTCAGCTCTCCTCGCGGACCGCAGTTAAGGCCGCGAAATTTATTTGAGGAGTTCGTCAGGCTAGAGGAGCAAGACAGAGTCCACAACAATCTTGCTCGGATTGGCAATCCGATGACAGCAACTGCTGTCAATCCAACGGAATGGCGCTACATTCCACTCTATACTCACATGCCAGTTAGTGTGGAAGTCGACAGTGCTACCAAAGAGAGAGTCTTTGACTCTCTCAGCAGAATTGGTAGGCTGTAGGATGACGACTCCCGAGAACGAACCATCGGCTCTCTTAAGGGCCACCATGGGGCAAGACATGATAGAACCTCCTCGCGGTTTGCCCTGGGCAGTCTTCGGACTGGCGAATACTATCATTAAGTTGAATCTGCTATCAGTCAACTTGAACGTTGCAAATGAAGTTCGGTGTAATACTTCCTTTCGACGGGCGTTCCTGTAAAGGGCGGCGGTGAAACCCGTAGCTATGTATACCGCAAGGGACATTCGGCAATGGTCAATCTTGTTAAACCTCTCTGCGTCATGTTTGCAAGTGATTGCCTCTGTCTCAACGTAGTATGCATTCGCGCCAGGGCGACATTTAGCCAACTGTCGAAGGTTGCCTAAAACTTTCCATTGCATACGTTATGAGAACCATGAGTTCTACCTGTCTCTATCAATGAGACGAATTGATGAATGGAATGAAATGGGAGGACACTCACGCGCCACACGCAACATAACACACTTCTCTCTTCCGTAGTCTAACAAGCTCTTTACACATGGATCGCAGTCGATTGCTATCCCTGTATCAGAAGTGTAAGCTATCTTAATTTATTTGACACTATTTTATCTACCATCATCGTCCATATGAAATGTTTTTAGATTTACAAGTTAGACTAAGCGTGCTACTATTTCCAAATGAAAAAGTATACATGGTTAAATCATCCACTTAAGCCCATCCATAGTCTAACAAGCTCTTTACACATGGATCGCAGTCGATTGCTATCCCTGTATCAGAAGTGTAAGCTATCTTAATTTATTTGACACTATTTTATCTACCATCATCGTCCATATGAAATGTTTTTAGATTTACAAACGGGTCCCGTAACTAAGGGACCCGTTACTAAGGGTCGGGCCCCTTTAGAGAATATATAAGAAGGAGTTTGAATGTAGATGAATTATACCGTTGAAGAAGACTACTCAGATACAATATGGCAGTAGCCGGTGAAGTAACGATATCTACAACGTCAGCATCAACGTCAGCATCAACGTCAGCATCTATTTTCTTCCCATTGCTTCGGGATCGAGTACCTGCAATGGTGTATCGAGATATTCCCCTTTTCGCTGGGGATGTGATCCTATCAGATAAGATATCATGTGTGGTGGTCAAGCGGGCTGTGGTACAGACAGAGACTCACATATTTCCAACTACGATTGACACTTTTTATTTTACTAAATCACCTGTATATCGTATACATTCAAGTACGAATGACCCACCGGAGAAGCCACTATACATGGAACGAGATGTGCCTATGTACGAAGGGGATGTAATTCTGGGGTACTCCCCTACAAGAATGATGATACGTCGTGCACCAGGATGGGTGGATGATGGAAGGTGGATGGGGGCGTATGTGGAAGTTGAACATCATTCAAAGCCACTCATGGACCCACCGTATGAGACGCAACGATTCCGTCTAGATGGTGAAGCATGGATTCGTGTCATTCCCAACGGATGGTACAGAGACATTGATGAAGAGAGAGGTGATTATAAGTCCTTTAGTGAAATAAGTGGAGAATTTGTATTTCAATGAACTTTTATGTATATATTGAATGAACTTTTATTGAATAAACATACTTCATACATGTGATCATTTTCCTTTGAGTTATACTATAATGAATAGGATGGTATTAGAAGAAGATGGATATGGGTATAAATAAGTTAAGTGAAAATAGATGGGAATATAATCATCATGAGTGAGGTTCCAGAGTGTGAGGTTCCAGAGTGTGAGGTACGTTATCCAATACGTCATTGGAAAGGTAAATTTTGGCAATATCACCGTACCATTCCATTATTTCATGGAGACAAGATAATTTCAGAGACGAAGAACTGTGTAGTGATATCACGCCGTAAGATAGAATTGGAAAATGAAATAATTCCAACGTATATTGACACATTCTATTTTGAAGTAACACCGACATATCAGCATCCAATTACAACAACGGTGGAGAAACCGAAAGACTGTCTTTATTTTGAACGTGATTACATTCCAATGTATGAAGGAGATGTAGTTATATCATGGAATCCTACAGAAACATGTATTCGACGTTCTCCAGGTAGAAAGCGTGAAGATGGAGGAGGTTTGGCACGGGCTATGTATATAGTATATCAACATACTCCAGAAGTGTATAAACGACCGAAATTGACACGACGATTTCGTTTGGATATTGAGAAGAAGGTGTGGGTTCAGATTCTTCATACTGATACATTGACTGACATTGAATGGACGGGTGGACAAACGAGGTGATTTCAGGGTCCCCTGAAGGGGACCCATGAAGGGATCGGGTCCTTTGAGAGATGTATATAAGAGTGGATGAAATGAGTGTCACAATCATAATCATGGTAGAAACAAGAGAAGAGTTGAGAGTAAGGCAGCGTGAGGAGATGAAGACCATCAAACAAATGATTGAAAGATATAAGAGGAGAGCCTATAAATCGAAGAATCCAGAGAAGATCAGAGAGTGTGAGGACACATGCGACTTTGTGCTGAAAGCGACGATAGTGAGTCATCAACGACAATCAAATTATTGGAGAGATGGATTGTGGAAGGGACCCGATAGAGGACCCGATACCTTTTAGAGGACCTGATACCTTTTAGAGGACCCGATCCACTAAAAACTGTATATAAATGACTTTTGAAATCATTTACTTCATATTTTGACTTGAGCTAGTGAACATGCCCGACGTAACGATGATCCAACCTTTACGGATTCGCATTCCCGAAGTGTTAGTGCCAGAGAGCGACGAGGAAGACTGGCCAACTGATCTTCCGTCTGGATGGGGATCGTGGCCCGATTTGAGTGAATTGACTGATGAAGGACTTCCAGAGTTGGTGACGCCTACCCCGATGGACAATCTTCCTCCAAGGTTTTCACCAGACATTACACAGTTGGACAGATTTTTAAATTCACCATCTTCCAGTCGGACGAATTTTAGTGAAATGACGGATGAAGAGTGGGTGACGTACGAAAAGGAGAAGGAGAAGGAGAATAATCCACCTAACTCGAGGGCAGGATCTCCGGTGGTCCATTGGGATTACGTATGCTTATCCCACAATTGCCGCATCGACAGTTTCATGGACGCATTTCATCAGAATCAAATATACGACGTGAGGTGGATTTGGTGGATGAAGCGTTGGTGCATGTCATTGATATGAACAGTGTTTTCTCATGATTTACTTTCTCATGATTTACTTTCTCGTGTGTGCTTCTTCAATAAACTTACATGGTAAGCCTTGATTCTTTTGAATGAAAGGGTATGGGATGTAGAAGTTTAAGTAATCATATACATAGCAGATTGTATGAATCATGCCATGTTATAGACGAAGACGAAGACGTCAGAGAGGGGGTATTCTTTTACCTCTAGCGGGAATGCTTGGTAAACATTTTGCAGGAACTATTACAAAGGGTGTTTCACGACATATAGCAAGGAAAGCCATTAGACGTATTAAGCGAAAGCGCTAAGTAACAGTGAATGGAATGTTATTATGACAATGCCATATCGTACTAGACGAAGACGAAGACGAAGACGACGTCAGAGGGGTGGGGATGGGAGGTGGGGGGGAGGGGGGGGGGGGGGGGGGGGGGGGTGGGGGGGTGGGGGGGGGGTGGGGGTGGGGGGGTGGGGGAGGGGGGGGGGGAGGGGTGGGGTGGGGGGGGGGGAGGGGTGGGGTGGAGGGGGGGGGGGGTGGTGGGGGGGGTGGGTGGGGGGGGGGGGGGGTGGGGTGGGGTGGGGGGGGGTGGGGGGTGGGGGGTGCGGGTGGAGGAGGGTGGGGTCTTTTATCAAAATATTTAAAAAAAAAAAAAAAAAAACTTTATTAAAAATATTTATTAAAAAAATCATTTCAATTTTAAAAAATAAAAAAAAAAAAATTAAATAAATAAAAAAATAAAAAAAAACCAAAATAAAACCCTACGCCACGGAGGTCCTTAATACCCGTCCCCGTCCCGACCAGCCCCCCACCCCCCAAACCAAAAATCGAGATCTAGAGGAGCAGTCCACTCCCTACTCACTACCAAAACAATAGCTGCTTGAAATTGCTGCAAGGCGATTAGGTGACGAGCGCAAGATTTAAACCATAAACTATGTATGCAATTAATAGACCTAATTATATAGAAAATCGGTTCTATTAATATGTAACTGAAAGAGATAGTTTATTCATCATCACACAATTACATCAATAAGTTAACACCACTAACACCCCCATACAACCCCCATACACAAACATAACACTTAAAAATAAAAATAATTACAAATAAGTGAGTACTGAAAAGGAGCAATAATCAAGTTCTAGATATCTACAATCCTGGTTTGTATGTTTAGAAACAAAAAATGCAGTATCAAAAATCAGGTACCACCCAAACATACCACAACAAGATTAAGAAAATAAAAAGTTTAAAAACAAAAAAATTAAAAAAATATAAAACTAAAAAAATTAATATTAATTAAAAAATTATCTGTTTGTATGTAAGAAATACCACACAACAACCCCCAACCCCCCCAGAAATATCCACCGGCCACCCCCCCACGATATAAACCACCTCCCACCCCGGAACCACCCCCCGTTCCCCCCCCCCACCCAACCGAATACCAAAGATATCCCCCCTACCCTGTAAACACACCACCAACGAATCCGCCCAACGTGCGACAGAACAGCCAATCCCGAATTATCAGATATTAAACCATAAACCGCACAACAAACTGACGTTTAAAAATTCAGTGGCCAAGTTTTAAACCCAGTT
>CAJQUW010009607.1:117500-118571 GCA_907163375.1 Prostheceraeus crozeri
CCCCCCCCCCCCCCCCCCCCCCCCCCCCCCCCCCCCCCCCCCCCCCCCCCCCCCCCCCCCCCCCCCCCCCCCCCCCCCCCCCCCCCCCCCCCCCCCCCCACCTCTCTTCCCGCTAAACCCCCCCCCCCTTCTATGGTCGGCCCCCCCCCCCCCCCCCCCCCCCCCCCCCCCCCCCCCCACCCCCCCCCCCCCCCCCCATATCACCCCCCCCCCCCCGACGGCCCCCCCCCCCCAATCACCCCCCCCCCCCCCCCCCCCCCCCCCCCCCCCCCCCCCCCACCCCCCCCCCCCACCCCCCCACCCCCCCCCCCCCCCCCACCCCCCCCCGCCCACTAAGCACGCACCGCCCCCAACCCCCCCCCCCCCCCCCCCCCCAACCCCCCCCCCCCCCCACCCCCCCCCCACCCTCCCCCCCCCCCCCCCCCCCCCCCCCCCCCCCCCCCCCCCCCCCCCACCCCCCCCCCCCCCCCCCACGCCCCCCCCCCCCCACCCTCCCACCCCCCCCCCCCCCCCCCCACCCCCCCCCCCCCCCCCCCCCCCCCCCCCCCCCCCCCCCACCCCCCACCCACCCCCCCCTCAACCTCCCCCCCCCGCCCCACCCCTCCCCAACCCACCCCTCCCACCCCCCCTCTCCCCCACCGCATCCCCGCCCCCCTCCCCCCCCACCACCCCCCCCCAAAGTGCAACCTCCCACTCCCACAATACTTAGCACCAACTAACCACCCACCCTAACCCCATCCTCCTCTATTCCCATCCCCCCACACCGAATCTAAAAACTGACTAAACCAGAACACCCCCCACTCCCCCCCTTTCCCCCCACACCCCCCTCCAACCTCCCTTCCCTCCCCCCCCCCAACCCCCCCTCCAACCCTACCCTACCCAACCCCACCCCCCCCCGCCCCCCCACCGCAACCCCCCCACACCCCCCCCCCTCCCCCCCCCCCACCCCCCCAACTTACCACCCCCCTTCCTCACACCCCCGTCCCCCCTACGGCCCCCCCCCCCCCCCACGCCCCCACCCCTTCACGCCCCCCCCCACCACCCACAGCACCCCCCCCCCCCCCCCCCCCC